>OY757944.1:19388535-19391035 GCA_963585895.1 Sepioteuthis lessoniana
TTTCAATAGCTACTACACCAAGGTATAGAGAAGAACACTACTCAATTCCTGGAATGCTCCATTTTATCCTTGATCCTTACCTTATAATGCTGAGTGTTAAGCAAGGCGGCATCAAGTACCATTTTGAGTCTTTAGTATGACTCAACGTAGGATTGAACTCTGGTCTCCTGCACCATTGGCAAACACGCTACTCATTAGGCCAATGGCTAATAAAGAACTAAATATTACCAATAAACCCGTTGTAAAAGTTTGAGTTATCCACTTATTTTTATCATATATATATATAGCCATATCTTTTTGTGGGGGTGTTTTTCATGGCTAGACCTTCCTTGTTTGGATGTACCAAAATGATTATTTTTACTTGTTTAAAAGCATTATCGCTAACAAGAAAATGGCTGTCGATTTAAAATTACTAAGTTTGACGAATTATCGATTTCAGTTAATATGATAGATAGATAGATAGATAGATAGATAACCAATCACACACACACACACACACACACACACACATACACGAAACGAAAGGCAATTTCAGTCGCAAGTTTAAAATTGTATACTGAACAATTGTCCATAAAAGTAAAGTTGGCGACTGTAGTCGAGGGCGACTCGAAGGCTCGCTTTTCAATAGCTACTACACTGAGGTGAATTGAGGGCGCTACTCCTTTCCCTGGATTGCTCCACTTTACTCTTGATACGTACCTTATAATTCTGAGTGTTAAGTAAGGAAGTATCAAGTACCATTTTTAAAGTCTTTGGTATGACTCGACCTGGGAATCAACACAGGTCTCCCAGACTATAGGTGAACACTCTACCCCCAAGGCCAATGTGCCTGTTGAATTGTCCATAATAATTACTTAAATATTCGATTAGTTGATTGGTTATAATATTTTATTGATTAATATTTTCTGTGTGGTTGATTTTTAAGGGTTTTTTTGTTTTGTTTGTTTGTTTTGTTTTTTCATGGAAAATTGTACCATTGCCAAATACGGATATGGTAAATGGGCATATAATGTTCATATATATACATAGAACATAGGAATCTCGAAACACGAAAAACACTTACGACTTCTTAGTTCAGGTACGAAACTTTTTATTACCTTTGAGTTTAAAGGTTCTTCGACATAAGGAGAGAGATACACATTCTTTCTATTCTGGCTTTTTCATCTGCACCCGCCACCATCTCCTGCGGCGTCCGTAGCGCGCAAATTCGTCTAGCCTCTGCGAACCCCGAAAGTTGACCCTTCTCGTTTGGTGTCAAGTTTTCAACTCAACTCACTGACTTTTTCAAATCTCCCAAAATACTCCGCGCGCTTCCGGTGCGTGACGTCATTCACACTCCCTAACCCCCGTTTCCCATCTCGGGTTTCTATTGTGACATCTCTGAGTGACACGTCTGTTTCGCGCGCGCGCGCGAACACCTGCGTTAATGTTGCACCTAAGTAACCCATGCACTGAGCCGAAAGGTTCTCAGCCTAACTAAACCCAAAGGCATAAAACGAAAACCCTCGGCCATTATATTACAATATCAGTGTTCTTGGGTTATTTAATGCCAAATCCATCCTTCTAGAAGAACAGTAGTGAGATTATTTAACGTATAACAGGGAGGATAAGGGGGTTCATACCTTTCCCAAGGGTATTTGTTTGTTTGTTTTACGCGGTCTTATCGAATACAAATAATTTTTTTAAAGATCTATTTGACCTACAGATAGGATCCTAACAGGAACTACCACTGACGATTAGAGTTGAACTGGGAGTAATTGCAATAAAGAGGAACTTAACACTCCCCATATCTCCAAAACTGAAGCCTCATCATGCAGTTTTGCGTTATCCCCAGACACCTCTTGATTTTTTTTTGGGGGGGGGCGGGGATTTTTCAATGCCAAAGCTATTCTTGTTGAAGAAGAGCAGTAATCCTATTTAATCCATAACTGGAGGCGGGGTGGGAGAAAGGGGTTCATAAATTTCCGGAGATAATAAGTTCAGAAGTGAACACGTAACGGAGCCACCAAAGATTAAACTTGCTAACAACGATGTCTTAACCACTGTGCCACGGAAACCCCAAAAATGTTCTTCCTATTACGATTATGTTATCACTTGTCTGCAGTACTCGCACACGGGTTGGGGGAGTCGGGCGTCTAAAGCATGGGGTGCAGTTGTGACGAGGTACAAAAAAATCCTCAACCTCACGCAGTCACATACATACACCCACACACACACATATATATATATATATATACATTGTAACAGTATTGGTTGTCACTAATTCACTTTGTAGGTTTGTGGCGAATCAAGTGCAATATGATTTGGAGAGTGCTCAATATCTCTGACAGAGCTATAATATAATAATTATAAATAAATGTATAATAGATTTATATATTTAATGCCATGGAAGTTTGCGACTTTAGATTTCATGAAGTTTTATAAACAACAATCATAAGGCAGATTACGAAATATCTGCCTTATAATTGTTGTTTATAAAACTTCATAAAACCTAAGGTCG
>OY757944.1:19393781-19488781 GCA_963585895.1 Sepioteuthis lessoniana
CCAAACCATGATTTAAGAGCCCAATTTGTCCGACAATTTACCCATAGGTGAAGGGAGGATAATTGAATCAACACCTTTTCCAAGAGTATTTGCGCTATGTGAAATGCGAACAACCTCGCCCCGGATTTGAACTCGGGACACCGTGTCTATTTCTTTAGACGATAACCACTATACCACAAGTGTCCTCGTGGTGTAATGGTTAAAGCGATGCACTGCGGAATCGTAGTACGCGAGTTCGTACTCCAGTCGCGCTATTACGTTCACTTTCGGGCAAATACCCTTGGGAAAGGTATGAACCCCCTTATTCTCCCTCCAGCTATGGGTAAATAGTAGGACGGACTAGGTTCTTCAGCCTTGGTGAGGCAACTAGTCTAGGAGAAGGAAAACTCTGAATTCAAACCTGTTAAACTCCGCTTAAAAATTGACCTTGTGTCATATCCTGCCCGAGCGGAGGGGTTGGTAAATAGTACCACTATACCACAAGCATGTGTGTGTGTGTGTGTGTGTGTGAATAGATGGATAGATAGTTGATTGATTGTGCTTTATGGCATATCAACCCAAGTAGGTTATTTAATATCAAAATCTGTAAATACATATATATCAAAAATTCTGTTTATACATATATATTAAATATCATCTATAAACAAACAGTTAGTTGGAGTCGTTTTTAAATGAGCTCATTTGTTTACACACAGTTAAATGGTTTCATGCCTTGGTATCTTATAGAAATAATTCTATTTAATATTGATTATCAGCTTCCATATATTCAAAGAGTTTCCAGTATAATAAATGATCAAACAGTTCTATTTGACAGGTACTACCACACCGGATCAGAGTGGACATAATAAATGATCAAACCGTTCTATTTGACAGGTACTACCACACAGTTCTATTTGACAGGTACTAACAAACAGTTCTATTTAACAGGTACTACCACACCGGATCAGAGTGGACTTGGGAGTAATGGTAATGCGGGAGTATTCCACATTCCCCAAAAGTCCAGGACTCGAGCCTCACCATCAGATGCTAGTGTCATATCCTGAACACTCATTGGGGAGGTCTTACCCGTCTACAGGGACGTGGTTGACGTATTCTACAGCCCCAACCGACTGGGTTGATAGATAGATAGATAGATAGATAGATAGATAGATAGGGACAGATTTGGACAGATAGATAAATAGATTGATTGATATTAACTGAATGAGATAGATAGATAGATAGATAGACTGAGATAGATAGATAGATATGAACAAACTTCAATAGATAGATGTACAAAAAGACAGACAACTAATTGTTTGTGTAAATGAGATTCCAGAGAGATGAGCACATATTTAAAATAATTCTATTTTTTAATATATTTACAAATATATGTCTCCTCTTGTCAACTGAAGCTTCCAGGATGTTGCATTTCCTGTCACGTCCAGCATCTTATCGGACGTGAACAATGTTCGAACCACTTTCTTCATATTCTTGTCTACTGATCCACATTTGTTCAAAAGTGGGCAATGTTGCCAGGATTGACCCACCGATCCAGACGGAGAACTTTCGCTCAGCGGGAGCGATAATCTTCACCTTCACGGCCCCGGGGCATAAGGCCGATACCTCTGCATGCATACGCTCCTCAATACCCGGGAGCATGACCGTGCCTCCAGACAAGACAATGTTGCCGTACAGTTCCCTTCTCATGTCAATGTCGCACTTACTGATACACTTGTAAAGGTTCACATGAACTCCATCTGCTTCCGAGCCGACCATTGACGGCTGGAAAATGGCTTCCGGTGCTCGGAACCTCTCGTTGCCGAGTCTCAACAGTTGGCCGTCAGGTAATCGATAAGACCTCTCAAACGAAAGAGAATGTTCATCCTGATTGGCTAATGCCAGTTCTTTATCATAATCAAGAGCTATATAGCATAACCTTTCTTTTATTTCACGCGCTATATCTTTTTCGGCGCTAGTCCTGACCATGAAACCGCGTTCAGTGAGGATACGGATAAGATGGTCAGTCAAATCACGTCCGGCCAAATTAACCCGTGTGATCGCATGAGGGAAGGTATAACCCTCACAGATAGGCACAATGTGAGTTACACCGTCTCCAATATCAATAACCGTCCCAGTGGTCCGACCAGAGGCGTATAGCGCCAGTATAGACTGAATGTCGACATGCATGGCGGGAATTTGAAAAGTCTCGAACAGTATTTCCGCCATTTTTTCCCGGTTCGCTTTTGGGTTTAAGGGAGCCTCCGTTAGAAGCACGGGGTGATCGGTCGGCTTCACCCGGAGTTCGTTAACAAACGCGTGCCACCAGACCTTCTCCATGTCGTTCCAGTTAGTGACAATGCCGTGCTCGATGGGATACTTGAGACTAAGGATCCCCCGCATTTTGCGGGCCGAGTGTCCGATGTAAAAATCCGTTGGCTCGTATCCCAGCACCATCGCCGGGTGGTGCTTGGGGCGTCCAATCAGAGCGGGAAAAACAGCCTTTGGATTATTTTCGCCAGCAAACCCAGCTTTACACATACCTGATCCATTGTCAATAACGATAGCTTTTTGTCCGAAGTCACTCATGATGATCTATCTAATAATAAACTGAAAATAGAGAGAGAGAGAGAGAGTGAGAAATATCGATAGATAAAGATATACATATATATCTATTCACACTTGCTTTTTACAGTATTCATTTTTATAAATATATATATAGAGAGAGAGAGAGAATACGAGTAATTCAGAAAGAGGGCGTAAACAGAATACGTATGTGCCTCATGATATATATATATATATATATGTATATATATATATATTGTGTGTGTGTGTGTGTGTGTGTGTGTGTGTGTGTGTGTGTGTGTGTGAGTATATATATATATGTGTGTATATATATATTTATATATAAGTATATATATTTGCGTGCGTGTCTGAGTGTATATATATGTTTGTGTATATGTATGTTAGTATATATATATATATATATATATATATATACGTGTGTGTGTATATATATGTGTATATATTTGATTGAATATATGTATGTGTGTTTCTGTCTGAGTGAATATATATGTGTGTATATATATATGTGCGTGTGTTTGTATATATATATATGTCTGTATATATGTGGGTATATATATAAATGTATATGAGGGTATATATGTGTGTGAGTAATGTATATATATATATATATATATATATATATGTGCGTGTGTCTTAGTGTGTGTGTGTGTGTGTGTGTGTGTGTGTGTGTGTGTGTGTGTGTACTCTATATGATATCAACTATATATGTTTTACATGTATATGCACTCTCGTATGATTTCTAATAAAAGTGTATATATATATATATATCTGTATGTATGCTCATATTTATGTAAAGTCGCATATGCGGGAATCTTTATAAGAGTCTATGTGCATGTGCGAGTGTGTAAGAGAGAGAAAGAAATTGAGAGAATGAATGAGAGAGAGAGAGAGAGAGAGAGAGGAGAATTTATGGGTAAAAAAATTGCCCGTACGAATTACGTTGGTTTATGTGAGTTTATTATATGTAGATATATGCATGGATATAAAACGAGGTAAGATAGATCGATAGATCGATAGATATGAACAGACTGAGATAGATAGACAGATAGATAGATAGATAGATAGATAGATAGATAGATATGAACAGACTGACATAGATAGATAGATAGATAGATAGATAGATAGATAGATAGATAGATAGATAGATAGATAGATATGAACAGACTGACATAGATAGATAGATAGATAGATAGATATGAACAGACTGACATAGATAGATAGATAGATAGATAGATAGATATGAACAGACTGAGATAGATAGATAGATAGATAGATAGATAGATAGATAGATAGATATGAACAGACTGAGATAGATAGATAGATATATAGATAGATAGATATGAACAGACTGAGAAAAATAGATAGATAGATAGATAGATAGATAGATAGATAGATAGATAGATATGAACAGACTGAGATAGATAGATAGATAGATAGATAGATAGATAGATATGAACAGACTGAGATAGATAGATAGATAGATAGATAGATAGATAGATAGATAGATAGATATGAACAGACTGAGATAGATAGATAGATAGATAGATAGATAGATAGATAGATAGATAGATAGATAGATAGATATGAACAGACTGAGATAGATAGATAGATAGATAGATAGATCGATAGATGGATGGGTATTGTTTACTGAAAATGCTGTGGGTTTGGTAATGAATATATATTACATAGGTAAACAATCATAGCACGTATGCAGACCTGAGTTTGCTGTTTACTGGGTTTTCTACGTCACTCATTTTGCAGTATTTCATGGTTTTCTGTATTCCATTCTTGTAAATTCATAAGAATGTCTTTCGATAATTCTAAAAGTTCAAATCATACACTTTTGGCCTTCCACATAAACATTTTTACCTCGAAGACATCGTTCCTTATTATTATGAATTTTCGTTTGACTTTCTATTGACAGAATAAGTCGCTGACTTTGCGTGAATTTAGGGGTATGTAATCCTTTTAAATCTCACAGTTTCTTGTATAAGGGCTCCTTTTCGTTTGAATTGTCATTGTTTTTCTTTTTTTGTTGTTGGTTTTTTATTCTTTATTTTTATTTTCATTTTCTGTTTTTATTTTTTGTTTTTTTTTCAAATGAAAATCCGGTTGGAAATTGCGATTTGAAGTATGGCGCGTCCTGAGAAGAGGAAACTCATTTGCGAAGGTAATATCGTGATCGGAGAGAAGATAATGGCGACGTTTGCGTCTTTCTCAAGACAATATTCTTTTTTCTTTTTTCTTTTTTTTTTTTTTTTTTTTTGGTCTTCTCTTGTTTTTGTGTTGTTATTATTTTTTGTTTGTTTAGTTTTGTTTTGCGTGCGTGCGTGCGTGCGTGTGTGTGTGTGTGTGTGTGTGTGTGTGTGTGTGTGCTTTCAGATTAAAATCTAGAACCGCATTCGTTTTTCTCTTAATACAACGCTGAATTATCATCAATTAAGACCAAGGTTCACAAACTGTTTTTAGAATACGCGACAGAACAATTTTCATGACTAATAATTTCCCAAAAGTTGGCAATTTCTCCCTTGCCCTTGAACATCTCTCTCTCTCTCTCTCTCTCTCTCTCTCTCTCTCCCTCTTATCAAATATAAATATTCGGTAAAAAAAATGAAGTTTGTTACTGAAACTTACTTGCACCTCTTTTGGTTTAGTTTCTAAAAGCACATCAACCATTGTGGGTTATTTAACGCCGAAGTCATCTTAGTAGAAAAACAATAGTGGTATTATATATACTATAGCCGAGATAGACAAGGGGGCTGATACATTTCCCGCACAGATTAGTCCGAAAGTGAAGATAACAGCTTCACAGGAGTTCGAACTCATTGTAATATTACGGACGGGCGCTGTCGTTGAGAACGCGCGAGCACCTCGTCAGTCAGTGAAAATGTCACGAACCTAGCGCGTGCGGGCAGAATGACCTACAGGGTTCAGACGTGATTTTAATATAATCAATCATAAATTGTCACGTGTTTCACGATAGTTTTCACTAGTGTCACTGAACATTCGGGAACCTTCGATTTGTTCCAAAATATCTCTATATAAGAAATCAAGTAGGGAGATTTTGGCAGTTGAAGGCAGGGTCCTAAACAGGTGCGTCAGAAGTTCAGGAGACCCCAACCTGTCATAACCAGCCTGTCACAATACGATTGACAGGAGCGTGTCAACAAGCCGGCTACCAAGAAGAGGGAGGAAGAACGAGCTGCAAACCGTTGTAACCCAAGTGAATAAAAAAAACGACTACTATTTTTCTTCCTTAAATTTTGAGTGTGAGTGTTTCTTTTTCTGCGGATTCCTTTCTTTCAAACACAACATTTTGGTCCTATGGTACATTCACGACGACATCACAATGCAGCATAACCACTACGCCACCATCACTTGTATCTGTATAGTAAATATAAGAATTAAAATCGGATATGAATTGTTACATCATTGGCCCCTCACATGGTATAATGTTTAACAATGTAGATTAGCCAATCATAGTTCGATTCGCACCGGGTGCACCTGACTTCTTCTCTTGTACAACAACTAAGCCAAGTTTGTGAAAAACTAAATTACCTCAGACATTTGCTCTAGGTGACATTCTGGACAAATAGCAAGGAGACCTTACCTTCCAACTCTACAGAATTTTTTCGTTGAACCCTGGGTCGAGAATTATGGGTTCATTTCTCACCCCGAAATATCAAAAGCCCAGTCGGCTGGGGCTGCAGATTACACCGACTGCATCTCTGCAGAGGAGTAAGACCCTCCCACCACCACCAATGAGTGTCCTGGATATGACATTAAATAACCTGAGTGTGTGGTTCCAGTAATGCTGAAGCTTTGGGTAATGCTGAGTGACCCTTCAGTGCCATCTCTCTCGGGTCCACTCTGGCCCTGAGCGGTAGCACCTGTTTGGGTCCTATCTATGGGTCAAATACAACTGTTTTACATTTAAACTGATTGGAACTAAATTGAATTGTTTGAAATAGAACTGTTTGATCCTTTAAAAGTGCAGAAACAAATGATGGATGTTTAACTGAATAGTTAGTTATACATTGCAATACTTAGAACCATTGAGCTTTGATTATGCACAGCCAACTAGTAAATACGACCCCGCATGTCACATTTCAAGAGTGAAAACTAACGGGCCGATCTAGTGTACACGAAAAATTATTCATAGCCGCGTATGAAATTAACCTAAAAAGTGGATTAACTTTAAAAATTGAGCTGAGAAAATAATATAAAATGTTGGTTGAATTTATCCGACGTTATTTTTATTCCTTTCAACATTCAAATGCATATTTACACGTTGTCTTTTAATAATCCACGAATTATAAACGGCTGTGAGTTACCTCCCTTTTATGATTTTCAATCGCCTTTACGGCCTGTTTTATTTATAGACACAAAGTGTTGTTTTTTTTTTCAATACTTCAGAAATATGAAAATAAAAGTGAATAAACAAAAAAAATAGTTATCAAAAAAAATTATGCAGTAATACAAAATAAATATTAGTAAAAAAAACAAACTTACCAACAATTTCACTATAAATCAATTTTCTTTTGACTTTTGGTTTTAAAAAACATTTTAAACTACATAATTATGTTATACTTTTTGTCCTCCTCCAACTTCTCAAGTAAAATGTTAAATGCATCCACATTGGCTGAATGATTGTCTGCTACAACAGGCCTAATAAAAAAAAATCCAGTATTTATAACTTGAAAAAATACATTTTGGAATCTCTTGAGAAAGCCACTCACCATTAACTGTTACTTCAGGGCAGGTTTTAACGACCAATGGTATAGTATTTTTAAGACCAGTGATCATAAATACCGTTATTCCTTTATAAAGGCCATTATCTTCATTTGCATCAATGGACTCCCCACTATGAAATTGTGTTCCTTTTAGAAGATACATTTCATCTAGCATTAAGACACAACCTTAGGAAAGGTGACCTTTTTCCAGGAGCGATTTTGCATGATGGTAATGGGAACTTTTACCGAAGTAATTTGTAAGCTTGTTTAGACGTAGAGCGCCATAGTAAGGCATAACATATTAGTTCTGCTGAAAATTAAGGACGACCTCTTTGTTTGTAATCTTGTCTGTTTTTTTTTGTTTTTTTTGTTTTTTGTTTTTTTTTTGTAACTCTTTTAGAATTGAATATGGGTGTTCTTCCACCACATTTTGTATGTAGTTTGGAAATTTTTCTAACATGCTACGTATTAGAATTAAGAAACAGATTCGAAACACTACAAGAGAAGACGGAAAAAAGTACACCAAACGACGAATATGAAAATTTCGTCAATGCGCACCTTGAGGCAGCAGCAAAATGCATTCCAACAAAACCCAAAACTAAATATAGAGTCCCATGGGAAACTTAAGCGGTGAGAGAAAAACGTGCACTAGTGAAAACAGCCTCCAAACACTATCGAAAAAACTCAATGAACACAAATGCCTTAAAACTAAAAACGGGACAATATCAATTAGAAGGCATATATATAAAGGAACAGACAGAATACATTCAAAATCAGATAGATAAGATTAGAGACTCGGTGGAAGATAGACAATCTAGGATAGCCTGGCAAACAATAAACTAAGTGAGTAGAAGAAAGAACACAGCCAAAGCAAAACTGAAAGCTGCAAACCAACAAGAAAAAATAAAACTGTGGAAACAGCACTTTGAAAACCTACTAGGAAACCCACCGAAAATAACACATGAACCAATCACCAGAATAATTAGTAAACAATTAGACATTAAACTAGGACCGTTCACACAAGAAGAACTCGACTCGGTTCTCAGAAAAATTAAAAATAGAAAAGCTGCAGGGCTGGACGAGATTCCCCCAGAAGTATGGAAGACCAGACAATTCGACGACATACTGCTCCGACACTGCAACGCAGTATACAATCAAAATCCGATAGATAGATAGATGGATGAAGGGATGCATACTCCCCTTCCCTAAAAAGGGGGACCTCGGATTAGCCAAAAACTACCGAGGCATAACACTTACATCCATAGCAGCCAAAATCTACAATGCCCTACTACGAAACCGCATAGAACCCAAAATCGACAATATACTAAGGAAAAACCAAAATGGCTTCCGAAGAAATAGATCCACGACCTCACAAATATTAACCATCCGTAGAATCCTTGAAGGCGTACGGGCAAAAAACCTACAAGCGACATTAATATTTGTCGACTTTACCAAGGCCTTCGATTCCATTCACAGAGGAAAGATGGAACAAATCCTACTAGCGTACGGCATACCTAAAGAAACCGTAGCAGCAATAACGATTCTCTATAGAAACACCAAAGTAAAAGTACGATCACCAGATGAAGACACAGAATACTTCGACATTGTAGCAGGAGTACTATAAGGGGACACGCTGGCTCCGTACCTCTTTATCATTTGTCTAGACTACGTACTTAGAACATCGATTGACAAAATCAGAGAGAATGGCTTCGAGCTGACGAAGAAAAGAAGCAGAAGGTACCCCGAAACACTACTGCATAGTTTGGAACGAGCAGCTGCAGGCATAGGCCTCTATGTTAATGCACACAAAACGCAATATATGTGCTATAATCCAACGGGGGACATCTCCACTCTAGACGGAACCCCTCTTAAACTAGTAGACAGATTCACTTACCTAGGAAGCAGCGTCGCATCAACCGAAAAGGACATCGACACGAGGTTAACGAAAGCATGGACAGCTATCAATAGGCTATCGATTATATGGAAATCAGACCTTACCGATAAAATGAAACGCAGTTTCTTCCAGGCAGCGGTCACATCGATACTGCTATATGGGTGCACTACATGGTCTCTAACAAAACGGCTGGAGAGGAAGCTGGACGGCAATTACACAAGGATGCTGCGAGCAATCTTGAACAAGTCCTGGCAGCAACACCCCACAAGACACCAACTGTACGGCCACTTGCCTCCTATCACGAAAACTAGACGAACCAGACATGCAGGACACTGCTGGAGAAGCAGGGACGAGCTCATAAGTGATGTACTCTTATGGACCCCCACACATGGCCGTGCAAAAGCAGGACGACCAGCACGAACAAACATTCAACAGCTATGTGAGGATACGGGATGTTGTCCTGAAGACCTGCCTGGGGCGATGAACGATGGGGAGGAGTGGCGAGAGAGGGTCAGGGATATCCGTGCTACCAGCACGAAATGATGATTGTATAGGATTTCCATCACACTGGAGCTGAATATTAAGATTTTGATTAATAGGAATACATTCTTTTATAGATGGAAAATGTGTTTCAGGGTCAAAGATTATTCTATAAATTAGAATATCATCATCACCATCATCATTTCGTGCCGCTAGCACGGATATCCCTGACCCTCTCTCGCCACTTCTCCCTATCATTCATCGCTTCTGGAAAGTCTTCAGGGCTACATCCCGTATCCTCACATAGCTGCTGTATGTATGTTCGAGCTGGTCGTCCAACTTTTGCTTGGCCATATGCGGGGGTCCATTGGAGTACATCACTAATGAGTTAGTCCTTGCTTCTCCAGCAGTGTCCTGCGTGTCTGGTTCATCTAACTTGTATAGTTTTCGTGATGGGAGGCAGGTGGCCGTATAGTCGGTGCCTTGCGGGGTGTTGCCGCCAGGACTTGTTCAGTATTGCTCGCAACATTCTTGTGTAATTGCCGTCTAGCTTCTTCTTCAGTCGTTTAGTTAGCGCCCAAGTAGTGCATCCATGTAGCAGTATCGATACGACTGCTGCCTGGAAGAAACTGCGTTTCATTTTATCGGTCAGGTCTGATTTCTATATGATCGAGAGCCAATCGATAGCTGTCCATGCTTTCGTTAAAAACGTTACGACAAAACTTTTCTTCTTCCAAATGATTAAAATCCTTTATCGTGTCAGCTGAAAGAAAATCTTGTAATTCATCCGGTCGATGAATAATCCATCGGAGAATCTGAGGCTTTCTTAATTCTGTTGTAGTCGGCAAAAGAGCCGGTTTCAGAATAGAATGTTGGAACAGGATGTAAATACCAAATCAGTTTCTTTCATTTTCCTTTCAAAATAATTTTTTCTTCAAAATATTTAATCCCGAGAACTGAAGTTTTCACAGGAAATCAATCATTACGATTAAAAAAAACTACCCATTTCTTAAGGAGATCGGATTTTCCACGAGGAAAAGAAAATGTCGATACTTTTTCTCTATTGGTGCGATATCCACTCAAACAACCAAATGCAACATATTTGTTAACCATTTTTGTTCTACAAAATATCACGAAAAAAATTCAATGCTGAAATGCAATTAATTATGCGATCGTAAATTTACCAAACAGCGTCTATGAATAAAACAGGTCGTATAGGCGGTTGAAAATCATAAAAATAAGTTAACTTACAGCTATTTATTATTCGCGGATTAGTAAAAGACAAAGTATAAATATACATTTTAATGTTGAAAGGAATAAAAATAACGTCAGATAAATTCTACCAACATGATTATATCATTTTTTTCTGTTCAATTTTTAAAGTTAATTCTCTTTCTAGGTTAATTTCATATGCTTACATTAATACACCTCGTTATAAATCAGGATATAATAATGTGATATACAGGGCCGTATTTTCTAGTTGTTCGTGAATTATGCAAAATTGAATTGTTAGAAATAGAATTGTTCGATCACTTAACTGTGTATATCCACAAAATCTGATTACAATTCATATATATCTAATATATATGTTAAAACAGGTTTTGGCATTAAATTACCAACAATGGTTGATATGCCATAAAACCAAACCGAACCCTATATATTTGATATATATATATATATATATATATATATATATATATATTCAAAATGGGATTTTGCTACATAAAAAGGATTTGGCATTAAATAACCTTCAGTAGTTGATATGTCATAAAACCCAACCCAACAAAATCCGATATATTCAATATATATGTGTAAAGAGGATTTGGCATTAAATAACCTACAACGGTTGATATGATCATAAAACCAAATCAAACGAAACCAAATCATATATATTTAATACCAGGATCATTAAATAAGTTTCCAGACTTTTTCGTATGGGCACTTTTATTGATAGTACACACATGAAATTTTAGTCACCTTCGAAGTAATCTCCTCCGGCTGCAATGGAAGTGCGTGTGAGCGTGTGAGCGTGTCAATGACCTTCGTCACTGCCTAGATCATCTCCTCAATTGTCTCATAACGACAGCCTCTGTGCTTAGGGAATAACCAAAAGTCACAGGGAGCAAGGTCTGGACTATAGGGAGGCTGAGGAACTGTCTTGATGCCCATCTTGGTCAAATAGTCTGTGACAAGGATGGAGTTGTGGACTGGTGCATTGTCCTGGTGAAAATGCCACTGATACGATTTGAAGAGTGCTGTCCTCTTCCGACGGAATTTCTTCCTGAACTCCCTTAAAACCTCAACTTAGTAACCCTAACCCTAACACTTTGGCCAATCAACTCTGGTGTATTGACTTCCTTACTCCTCCCACACCTCTCATCATCCCTCTCAGACACCCTGCCTTCCTTGAATCTCTTATGCCACTCAAAAACTGATGCTCGATTCATGCAAGATGGTCGAAAATCCGTCTGAAGTATTCCATACGTTTCTGTAGCATTTTTCCAAGTTTAAAACAGAATTTTATTGCATATCGTTCTTCTAAATTGTCCTCACGTCCAGATTGCATTTTTGAAATTGACCAGCTGTGACAATCAGATTTTAGTAGGGTGTATTCCAATTGCTGCTGTAGGTGTTCATTTGAACCTGAAATCATAAAAATTGGTCAGTCATCTCATAAGATATATAGCAATAACATACTCAATCTTCAAGTGTATACGACAATTTTAAGTGCCTGTACGAAAAAAGTCTGGAAACTTATTGAATGCACCACTTATATATGCATAATGAGGATTTGGCATTAAATAACCTACAATGGTTTATACGCCTTAAAACCAAACCAAACCCTATATATTTAATATATATATTCGAAATGGGATTCGGCATTAAACAACCTACAAGGCTTGATATGCCATAAAACTAAACCAAAACAAATCGTATATATTTTATACATACATAAAAAGGATTTGGCATTAAATAGCATACAGTGGTTGATATGTCATAAAACCCAATCCAACAAAATCCTTTATATTCAACATATATGTGTAAAGAGGATTTGGCATTAAATAACCTACAATGGTTGATATGCCATAAAAACCAACCAAACCAAATCCTATATATTCAATATGTATGTATAAAGAGAATTTGGTATTAAATGACCTACAATGGTTGATATGCCATAAAACCCAACCAAACCAAATCTTATATATTCAATATATATGTGTAAAGAGGATTTGGCATTAAATAACCTACAATGGTTGATATGCCATAAAACCAAACCAAACCAAATCTTATATATTCAATATATATGTGTAAAGAGGATTTGGCATTAAATAACCTACAATGGTTGATATGCCATAAAACCAAACCAAACCAAATCTTATATATTCAATATATATGTGTAAAGAAGATTTGGCATTAAACAACCTACAATGGTTGATATGCCATAAAACCAAACCAAACCAAATCTTATATATTCAATATATATGTGTAAAGAGGATTTGGGATTAAATAACCTACAATTGTTGATATGCCATAAAAACCAACCAAAGCAAATCTTATATATTCAATATATATGTGTAAAGAAGATTTGGCATTAAACAACCTACAATGGTTGATATGCCATAAAACCCCATCAAACCAAATCCTATATATTTAATATATATGTCTAAAGAGGATTTGGCATTAAATAACCTACAATGGTTGATATGCCATAAAACCCAACCAAACCAAATCTTATATATTCAATATATATTTGTAAAGAGGATTTGGCATTAAATAACCTACAATGGTTGATATGCCATAAAAACCAACCAAACCAAATCCTATATATTTAATATATATGTTTAAAGAGGATTTGGCATTAAATAACCTACAATGGTTGATATGCCATAAAACCCAACCAAACCAAATCCTATATATTCAATATATATGTGTAAAGAGGATTTGGCATTAAATAACCTACAATGGTTGATATGCCATAAAACCAAACCAAACCGAAATATTTAATATTCTATTAATGTTTACCTAAAAAAAAACGTAGTACTAATCATTATCATACATTTAATTCCAAGAATAAATAAATCTGACAAAGTTTTTTTTTTTTAATCTTACAATGCAATATTATCACATTATTTCCTGGGAAAGGGGGCTCCCCTTTAGCAGTACACGCTATGTAGGGTTGAGTTAATTGTTCAACGCTTGGGGCGTCATTGAAGAAAAATGCCAACAGGATCAAATATTTTTGTGATGTTCACGCATGAATCTCGATTCGTTCGTACGCCCCACCTCACCAACTAATAAAAATGGCTTGATGACAAATCTTTCAGTATAATATCTCTTTTTTAATGAACAACGTTAAATGGAATCTTTAAAAAAATCATCGACGAGGATGAGATTCGAACTCACGCGGGGATACCCCAATGGATTAGCAGTCCATCGCCTTAACCACTCGGCCACCTCGTCATCCCGCAAGTCAGTAGCCACATGTTTTATTTATAAATAATCACTAGTGTATTCGACATTGTTGTCATAAATTATCAGAACGGCAGGCTATTTGAGAATTAATTTTTATTTATTGCGGGCTTTTCCCCCTCATCTTAGTAGTTTTTGTGTTGTTTCTTCTTTCACTACGTTACGGCCAAATTTCACCTCTGGCCTTCTTCAGGTGATTTTAACGCGACCGCGGATAGGAATGCTGAGCCCTTCGGGGCCCGTAGCGCAGCGGATAGAGGCGTTGAGTCTCTTCGGTTCCAGGTGAGCATTGTCAGAAGATAGCGGTATCAAATCCTACCCAAGCCGGCCAGAGGTTTACTTGGTCAAAAACGTGGTGCGATAGACAACAACTATGAAAGGCAGTAATTACTGGGGATACGGTTACAAGACTCAGCATTCCTATCCGCGGTCGCGGTAAAATCACCTGAAGAAGGCTAGAGGTGAAATTTGGCCGAAACGTAGTGAAAGAAGAAACAACACAAAAACTACCAAGATGATGGGGAAAAGTCCGCAATAAATAAAAATTAATTCTCAGATTAAGAAGCCTCATCTCAAAATGATTCCAATTAAAGACAGGCAGCCTATTTGTTTATTGGACGAACGAGCTGTCATTTACGAAGGCTCTCTTAGTTTGGCACAAGGCCAGAAGTATAGATTTGGTTTTGATTTGGTTTTATTGCATATCAACCATTATAGGTTATTTAATACTAAATCTATCTTTATACATATAAACAGTTCTATTTCAAACAATTCAATTTAACATCAGAACAGTTTTAAATGTTAGTAGGTAAAAGTGAAGTTGGCGACCTTAGTCAAGGGTGACACAAAGGCTCCCTTTTAAATAGCTACCACATCGAGGTGAATGGGAGGACACTACACGATTTCCTGGATTGTTCCACTTTACCCTCGATCCACACCTTATAATGCTGATTGTTAAGCAAGGCGGCATCAAGTACCATTTTTTGAGTCTTTGGTATGACTCGACCTGGGATTGAACCCCGGTCTCCCATTCAGGTCACTCTCGACTAAGGTCGCCAACTTTACTGTTAAATGTAAAGACGGTTAATTTCAAACAATTCAGTTTAGCATAAGTACACACTTTAGTTCCATTTGACCCATATATAGGACCCTATCAAGTGCTACTATTCCGGACCAGAGTGGACCTAGGAGCGATAACACTGAAGGGGTACTCGCATTCCCCAAAGCTCCAGCATTACTGAAGCCTCACCATCAGATTGTTTTGTGCCATGTAAAGAATAATTGTTGGCGTGCATAGTCTTATCCCTCTGCAGAGATGCAGTCGGTGTATTTTGCAGCCCCAGCCGACTGGGCTATAAAATTATAGGTCCCCCAAGAATAAAATCACTAATATTGACCGCCTACTCTAAGGGGGACGCCCTTGTTGGACGAATGAGTTTTTGATTTATATCTGACTATTTAAACATATTCATCCAACCCCTCCACTCTTGCAGGATATGACACAAGGTCAATTTTTGGGCGGAGTTTACATGATTGAATTCAGAGTTTTCTTTCTCCTAGACTAGTTGCCTCGCCAAGGTTGAAGAACCCAGTCTGCCCTTCTATTTACCCATAGCTGGAGGGAGAATAATTGGATTCATGCCTTTCCCAATGGTATTAGTGCTATGTGAAATGTAATCAGTCTCGTCCAGTATTTGAACTCGTGTCGCCGTGTCCATATCCAACGACGATAAATATTACACCACGGGCACCTGACTATTTAATGAGAATCTAATAAACAATTCAAACTGGAAAGACGTTGACTTGGGGGACTCACGAGTGAGGTGACCGTTGCGTAACGGATATTGTCGCTGGAATTTGAATCGGTGACACGTGTTCAAATTCTGATCGAGACTGTTTGCGTTTCACATAGCACTATCCTTTCGGCTAATATAACAACAACGTAGATACCATTCTGATGTGTAGGTTTTTATTTTACCATAAACCACGCAACCTTTACGGGGTGTTGAGAGCACAGCTGGAACACAACCTTTCCATTCAAACATTCCTCTTAAACTGATTAAATCATCCCCAACTTCTAAATTTCTACAACTGATTTGGTTACCTGATTGTGACCTCAGATTGAACTCGAGATAAATAGCCTTCAATTATACCGAGTAACACATGATGTTATAGAATACGCATTTTCTTGACCTTAAAATAATCAACCCAAAAAACATAGATAAGATCATTCTAAAAATTTCGGATCCAAATCGCATTAACATTGAAGTTACAGTTTCATATTTTTCAACCAATCAGCTAAAAACACAAAATAAGAACATTCAAGAAAATTTAATTCAGAAACTAATATATTTGGGGGGGGCTTCGAATAAGGGTATAAGGTAAGAGTTAAAGACTGACTGAATAGTTTTGAGTAGGGGCTAAATGCATGTTAGTTTGGATGTATTAGTATAGGATAGATTTGGCGGGAGATTCGTGTAAGTCTTGTGAAGTGTAAATCATGGACGCGGACGAGTATTAAAAATAACATCTTACCTCGGTACCAATTCCGGAAGTAACCAGTGGAAACCGGATGAGGTAAAGATGGTATTATATATAGCAGAGGAGTGTGGAATGCCCTGTTTTCATTGGCTGTTTACTAAAGGACAGATGTCTATAAGAACGGCCGAAGTCCGGCCTTATTAATTTTTTTCTTTGCTTTGGTAGAGGCACGAGCGTAGCACGTCGCGATCATGGAGGCCGCTTGGCTCTTCCAGAGTCATGCCGGGGTTACTGTCGGAGCCGATATGAAGTAGAAATAACCTGAAATCGGCGATGAAGACAGTGCATCACTGAAGACCTCCTTGATGCATCTAGGATGTATGATTGAAACAGAAAAATATTTAAACTCCTAAATGAATAAGTAATTATACAAATGTGATAGGTCAAGAAATGACCACGCACTTAAATTTTAGGACCCGCAATAAAACTTAACAAATCCTATTTTTGATCCACTCTAGTTCTACCAAAAAAGTATAAATGACGAAGAATTTAATTAACTAAGACAGTCCACTACCAGACAGAGAGAGGCAAGGACTACAGACGGCAGAAGGCATCGCACACAGGATGCAGAGCGAAGAAGCATGCGATGTTCTTTTGCCAACCACCGAAACGCGACACGTTGTCGTCAAAGATCATAAACTGTTAGAAAAAACGCACGTGTGGACTAAGAGATCAAAAGGCCCATACTTACGGTCACACACGCATACACATGTATGTTTGTAAAGTCAATGTTTATCCTCTTTACTTCGGCTAACTATGGACCCATTGATTCAATAGACTTTCCCAACATGTACACACGCACACACGGGCGAACAAATCATTTTTATTGAACTGGCCATAGCTATGTTTTCTACATACGCACATAAAATGAACATTGTATTTTAATTGTTTTCATCATATTTGTTATTATGTTTGTTAATATTTGTTGTTGTCACATTCCATTTGTTTACGTGCTTGTAAAATTTGTGTTGTATTTGTGGAAACGAAACCTAAAAGTAACTCCTGTAAACTACGGAAGGTACTTAGTCCTTCACAATGTTTTTCCACGCATTTAATAGTTTTGCTTTGAGTAACTTATAATAATCCTTTGTGACAATTATAAATTTAAGTAAGTAAAAAAGTAAAGTTGGCGACCATAGTCGAGGGTGACCCGAAGGCTGCCTTTTCGATAGCTACGACACCAAGTTGTAGGGAAGGGCGCTACTCCTTTCCCTGGATTTCTCCACTTTACCCTTGACCCGTACCTTATAATGCTGAGTGTTAAGCAAGGAGGCATCAAGTACCATTTTTAAAGTCTTTGGTATGGCTCGACCTGGGATTGAACCCAGGTCTCCCGGGCCATTGGCGAACACTCTCCTTTGTAACAATTATAGCTTTGGGTAACAAATGCTAATCCTTTGTAACAATTATCATCATCATCATGTCGTGCCGATAGCACGGATATCCCTGGCCCTCTCTCGCCACTTTTCCCTATCGTTCATCGCCTCTGGCAGGTCTTCTGGGCTACATCCCGTATCCTCACATAGCTGCTGTATGTATGTTCTAGCTGGTTGTCCTGCTTTAGCTCGTTCATATGAGAAGGGGTCCATAGGAGTAGATTACTTATGAGCTCGTCCCTGCTCCTCCAGCAGTGTCCTGTGTACCTGGTTCGTCTAACTTGGATAATTTTTTTTATGGGAGGCAGGTGGCCGTATAGTTTGTGCTTTGTGAGGTGTTGCCGCCAGGACTTGTTTAATATTGCTTGCAACATTCTTGTGTAGTTGCCGTCTAGCTTCTTCTCCAGCCGTTTTGTTAGCGTCCAAGTGGTGCATCCATATACAGCAGTATCGACACGACCGCTACTTGGAAGAAACTGCGTTTCATTTTATCGGTCAGGTCTGATTTCCATATAGCCGATAGCTTATCGATAGCTGTCCATGCCTTCGTTAGCTGCGTGTCGATGTCTTTTTCAGTTGATGAGACACTGCTTCCTAGCTAGGTGAATTTGTCAACGTCCAGGATCATCAGTTCAATCGGGGAACTACTGCTGCTCATCTATAAGGGTGGCTTCTATAGATGAGAATAAAAAAGGCCATCGAAAGATAACCATAACAATTATAGATTTAATTAACTAATCATAATTCTATATAACATTTATAAATTGAAGTAACTTATGATAATCCTTTGTAACAATTATAGATTTGAGCAACTCCTCACTCCACAGATTGCCAGAACTGGAACCTCACCACCGGATGCAGTTTAATATAATCATATTTACCAACCCCTCCGCTCGGGCAGGATATGACACAAGGTCAATTCTTAAGCGGAGTTTAACAGGTTTGAATTCAGAGTTTTCCTTCTCCTAGACTAGTTGACTCACCAAGACTGAAGAACACATTCTGCCCTACTATATACCCATATCTGGAGGGAGTATATTTGGATTCATACCTTTCCCAAGGGTATTAGTGCTATGTGAAATGCAATCAGTCAGGTCCCGGATTTGAACTCGTCTCGCCGTGTCCATATCCTGCGACGATAACCATTACACCTCGGGCACATGCAGTTTAATATGATACCCATTTTTTTTCTTACACCCCATGATGAATGTGTTACGTAAAGATTTGGTTTGGTTTGAGTACATATATACTGAGTATATATATATACATATATTTGAGTATATATATACATATATACTGAATAAGATAGAAATATGCGGAAAGTTCGATGAATCAAACACTTAACTCAGATTTGGATGAGTGATATTTCGTTCGGTTTTATTTCATCTTCTCGAACTTCTTGGTCTGAAGAAGTTCAAAAAGATTGCGTGTTTGATTTATCCAACTTTCCACATATTTCTATTATCATATCAGATTCACTACAAATCTATCTTTTCAACACAAAACTAAATATACAATTTCTAAACATATTTTATTGATTACATTTTTAAACGGGCCTGAGCTCCTTTTTGCACACTGTTAAATGGTTTCGCTTCTTTCTATCTAATACGAATAATTCAATTTACTTCAGTTCTCTTCCAAACAATTCTGTTTAGTATGTCTAAGCAGAATAGTTCCAAGTATTGCTATGTATCACTAACAATTTGATTAAACATTAGTCATTTCTTCACTCACAGTTAAATGATCAAACAGTTCTATTTCAAACAATTTACTTTAGTATAAGTACATTGTATAAACATCAGACATTTCTATTTGACCCACAGATAAGACCCTAACAGGTACTCTGCATTCCCTAAAGCTCACCATCCGATTGTTTAGTGTCATATACAGGACACTCTTTGGGGAAGTCTTACCCCTCTGCAGTGATGCAGTCGGAATATTCTGCAGTCCCTGCCTTTCCCGGCCTTTTGGCTGGGCCGCCTGGTATTCGTACCGGATGGGAGATAGATCAATGGCAGATTCGAGGCCGAAAGGCCCCCAACTTCGGCTGAGCCACTTTTTTTTGACTCCTATGCACCCCTTGTATAGCACTAGACCTTACGGTCTAGTTCAAGCTATATTCTGGCATTCGTGCCCGGATCTAGATTTAGGTCCGTGATACTGCCTGACTCATGAGACCAACATTGCACTTAGTGGGTCAATGACCAGCAGGGTTCGAGTCTCAGCTCGTTCCCGGCCTTCCCCTCTCCTTTATCCCGACTTTAATCGGTCTTCGGGCTTTTGACCTTGTGTCAAGTCCTGTCTGGTGGGAGACAGCGACAAATATATAATTCTGCAGCCCCTGCCAACAAGGCCAGTAGCGTAAAAATTTGATAGATGAGTATTTATTGACTGTTTCAGAACACGCTTGGATCAAAGTGTAGTGTCTGTATCCTCAACAGCTACCAACCAGGGT
Organism: Sepioteuthis lessoniana; assembly: GCA_963585895.1. Taxonomy (NCBI): domain Eukaryota; kingdom Metazoa; phylum Mollusca; class Cephalopoda; order Myopsida; family Loliginidae; genus Sepioteuthis; species Sepioteuthis lessoniana. The sequence continues at coordinate 19,414,293 of OY757944.1, forward strand.
GATAACACAGTTTTGGTTTCTGCCTTGAGTTACCGAAACTATGTTATCACCCTGGTTGGCGGCTGATGAGGGCAGGGTATCGCACGTGCCTTCACACGTTGTATGATGAAAAAAATTTAGTGTATCCTCTAAAGCACTAAACAGTACACAAATAAATCAATGCATAAAGTTAAAACCTTTGATAGTCACATAAAAATTCATCACCTGGAGATTGCGAGTGAGAACAGGACATTTATTAAGACACCGGGGGACACAAATGGTGGGTAGTACGAATAGTTTATGCAATAATGATTAGCATATAAAATTTTGTCCACCATATAGCCGGAACTTAGAATACGTTGATGGTATCCCTTGAAAATGAGTAAGACTCTCCATTACCCACACCAAAAAAGGTGTGTTCTGAGTATGACACTAAATTACATAAGGTTATAAGGTTCCAATTCTAGAAATCTGGGCAGTCTAAAGTACCCCTTCATTGTCATTACTCTTAGGTTCACTCAATCCTGAAGTGATTGTAAGGGGCCCATCTATGGGTCTGATAGATATTTTTGTATTGGTTTCTTTGTTTAATAACATATCAACCTTTTGTAACGCTTACATGTGCATAGAGAGAAAAGAAAGTAATTGTCAGATAACTTAACAAAAGCATAAATATATCATTCTGCCAAAATAACACATTAAAAGAAAATATGACGAACAAAAGATAAGTACTATCCGTACACTGCCGGCCAAGGTTTTGCTGAAAGACTTTCTCTCGCTGAAGTCCGTCTGACTGACAGTCATTCGACTAATGCCCACCTGACCTAATGTCCCATCCTAAATGCACGGTACCTCTATATATATTATCTAGAGGCCTAAAACTTCTGTTCACTGGGGATCGACGTTCAATCGCCAGTGTCCCACTTTATTCCTATATGACACAACTTTCGTGGGTTATTCAATGCCAAAGCGATCTTTATTGAACAGTAGTGGTAATATTTATCTCACAGGTGGGAAACGAGTATACGGGGCTCATACAACACGCCGTGGTTGGTTGGTCGTTGATCTCTCCGTCTAGTGAGGACCCCGTAATTTTTTCTTACACCTGTCCGATTAGGCATTTCACAAGTTGAACAAAAATAACAATAAAAAAGCAAAAAACTGAGGAAAGAAGGAAGAAAAGAGAAAACATGGTTTTGAAGACAACAAAATGTAAGAAGTCGAGGTCTGGCCCCTTTTTTTAACTCTGTGTGTATGTATGCGTTTGGCCATTACAAGTGCATTGTGAAACTCCCAACAGCTACCAAAAATGCTGACTCATCACTGGCTCTCATCTTCACCGTTCAGCGTTAGAATTCTTCTTGACCTTCACTGACCTCATGCTGCCTTCTGACTGCTCAAGTCCCTTCTCTCCTGGGTCTCTCTCCCAAATTGCAAGACTCTTACACTGCAGGTCTCTTTGGTTCTGTGTCTTAGACTCGACAACCCGTTCACGTGTCTCGGGCTTGACTGCTAGGTTTAGCGTCCTAACCCCGACTGACCAACGTCTTTGGTCCTTACCACCCCTTACTTCCGATTTCGCGGGTTCACACGAGCCCAGCTCTTTGTGTAGTCTTCGCGCCAAAATAGTCGAAGGAAGATCTTCCAGATAATCTGACGCTGCTCAAAGATGCTGAAGATAAAATCCTTTCTTTAGCTTCCCAACCACGAAAACACAGAAACTAACACAGACACATCTACACACACACACACACACACACACACACACACACATATATATATATATATATATACATCAATGCTCATTATTGCGCCACACTTTTTCCAATGGTATAAATCCGAAAGTAGATATAATTGCTCGACTACAGTTTGAATTCGTTTATTAAGATGTGGAGGTCCAGTATGTTAGTCACTACACCACGGAGATTCATCCTCGATCTATTTGACCTTCACTTGTATTACCGTATAACCGTGTAAGAAACAACTTAAGAAACAACTACACAAAATTTATTAATAGAAACGTACGATGAACGCAATTCCCTAACCTCTAGGCATAAAATAACTCTATACGGATTGACATGCCGTTAAAATCAATTACTCAGTCTTAAGAAACGACAAAACAAAAATGTAAATGTACAATTTACGCAATTCCCAAACCTCTTGGCATCAGATAAACCCAGATGGGTTGAAATGCCGTTAAAATCAAAATCAATAAATAAATTAAGGCTAAAATTAGTTTACATTGCATTCCCAGAAGGGGAAGCAAGGGATTTTATGGGAAATTAGATTATTTCGCTCCCCATGATGACTGGGTCGCATAAAGATCCCATAGATGAAAAATTTACCGACAGCTTCAGCTCAATATGGCCTTGTGCCAGAATTGGTACAGTCGGGAAAAGCCATTTCCAGAATGAACTAAAAGAAAATGTGGCGACGCTAACTACATTACCAGAATTTTGTTTTTTCTGGCAAGAAAACAGGACATCGAGGGTCTGGTCGAAATCTAAGGTTCCACTGTGTCTCCTCCACCACACCTCCAACAAGCTATCTTCCCTCACCTCAGCATCATCAGGTCGAATTTGTGTCTGCATGTCTTTATTCATTCATCTAATTATAAGCATTTTCTGCTTATTTATTTATTTTCGCTTTTTTAGGTGGGGGATGTGGGGGCTCTTCCGTTTCAAGGTAATTTTAATCTTCGGTTTGTAATTTACCACTCTCTCTTTTTTTCTCTCTTTCTCACTCTCTCTCTCTATCTCACCCACCCGACGACCCATCTCATTCTTTTTTATTCTTGAAAAAAAATCTTATTTTGACTTTTATCACCATCCTCTACTTCACCTTCTTCCTTTCTTTTCTTCTTCCTTCTTTTTTCTCCCATCCTTTTATTTTCCCTGTCTTTTCTACTCATTCCTTTTCTTCTTCCTTTTCTTCTTCCGTCCTTTTTTTCTCTCCACCTTTTATTTTCCCTGTCTTTTCTACTCATTCCTTTTCTTCTTCCTTTTTTTTTTCTTTTTCTTCTTCCTTTTTTTCCGTCCTTTTTCTGTCTTCCTTTTCTTCTCATTCATTTTCTTCTCCCTTTCTTTTCTTCTCCCTTTCTTTTTCTTTTTGCTTCTATTTTACTCACTTCTTTTCCTCTCCCTTTCCTTTTTATTTATTTCTATTCTTCTTCTATCTTTTCTTTTCCCTTCCTTTTTTTCTCCCTTCCATTTCTTCTTCTTCCTTTTTTCTTTCCTTTTAACCTTCTTTCCTTTTCTTTTCTTTTTCTTTTCTTTTTCTTTTCTTCTCATTCCTTTTTTTTCTACCTTTTTTCTCCCTTTATTTTTCTAACTCCCTTCCTTTTCTTTTAATTTTTTCTTCTTTCTTCTCTTCTTCCACCTTCCTTTTATTTTAACTTTTGCTGCGTAACAGGTACCTTTTATCTGGTGTCTTTTACCCTTTACATGTTATCTGGTGCCATTTACAGACTATCTGGTACGTTTTATCTGGTGTCTTTTACCCTTTAAAGTTATCTGGTACCATTTGCTGTGTATCTGGTACGTTTTATCTGGTGTCTTTTACCCTTTAAATTTATATGGTACCATTTGCCGTGTATCTGGTACTTTTTATCTGGTGTTTTTTACCCTTTACAAGTTTTCTGGTACAATTTGCTGTGTATCTGGTACTTTTTATCTGGTGTCTTTTACCCTTTACATATTATCTGGAACCATTTGCTGTGTATCTGGTACTTTTTATCTGGTGTCTTTTACCCTTTTAATCTATCTGGTACCGTTTGCTGTGTATCGGGTACTTTTTGTCTGGTGTCTTTTACCCTTTACAAGATATCTGGTTTCATTTGCTGTTTTTCTGGTACTTTTTATCTGGGGTCTTTTACACTTTACATGTTATCTGGTACCATTTGCTGTGTATCTCGTACTTTTTATCTGATGTCTTTTACCCATTACAAGTTATCTGGTACCATTTGCTGTGTATTTGGTACTTTATATCTGGTGTTTTTTACCCTTTACAAGTTATCTGGTACAATTTGCTGTGTATCGGGTACTTTTTATCTGGTGTCTTTTACCCTTTACAAGTTATCTGGAACGATTTGCTGTGTATCTGGTACCTTTTATCTGATGTCTTTTACCCTTTTAAGTTATCTGGTACCATTTGCTGTGTATCGGGTACTTTTTATCTGGTGTCTTTTACCCTTTACATATTATCTGGTGCCATTTGCCGTGTATCTGGTACTTTTTTATCTGGTGTCTTTTACCCTTTACATGTTATCTGGTACCATTTGCTGTTTATCTGGTACTTTTTATCTGGTGTCTTTTACCCTTTACATGTTATCTGGTACCATTTGTTGTGTATCTGGTACTTTTTATCTGATGTCTTTCACCCTTTTGAGTTATCTGGTACCATTTGCTGTGTATCTGGTACTTTATATCTGCTGTCTTTTACCCTTGACAAGTTATCTGGTACCATTTGCTGTGTATCTGGTACTTTATATCTGGTGTCTTTTACCCTTTACAAGTTATCTGGTACCATTTGCTGTTTATCTGGTACTTTTTATCTGGTGTCTTTTAACCTTTACATGTTATCTGGTACCATTTGCTGTGTATCTGGTACTTTTTATCTGGTGTCTTTTACCCTTTACATGTTATCTGGTACCATTTGCTGTGTATCTGGTACTTTTTATCTGATGTTTTTACCCTTTACAAGTTATCTGGTACCATTTGCTGTGTATCTGGTACTTTATATCTGGTGTTTTTTACCCTTTACATGTTATCTGGTACCATTTGCTGTGTATCGGGTACTTTTTATCTGGTGTCTTTTACCCATTACAAGTTTTCTGCAACCATTTGCTGTGTATCTGGTACTTTTTATCTGTTGTATTTTACCCTTTACAAGTTATCTGGTACCATTTGTTGTGTACCTAGTACTTTTTATCTGGTGTCTTTTACCCTTTACATATTATATGGTACCATTTGCCGTGTATCTGGTACTTTTCATCTGGTGTCTTTTCCCTTTACAAGTTATCTGGTACAATTTGCTGTGTATCTGGTACTTTTTATCTGGTGTCTTTTACCCTTTACAAGTTTTCTGGTACCATTTGCTGTTCATCTGGTACTTTATATCTGCAGTCTTTTACTCTTTACAAGTTATCTGGTACCATTTGCTGTGTATCTGGTACTTTATATCTGGTGTCCTTTACCCTTTACAAGTTATCTGGTACCATTTGCTGTTTATCTGGTACTTTTTATCTGGTGTCTTTTACCCTTTACATGTTATCTGGTACCATTTGCTGTGTATCTGGTACTTTTTTATCTGGTGTCTTTTACCCTTTACATGTTATCTGGTACCATTTGCTGTTTATCTGGTACTTTTTATCTGGTGTCTTTTACCCTTTACATGTTATCTGGTACCATTTGTTGTGTATCTGGTACTTTTTATCTGATGTCTTTCACCCTTTTGAGTTATCTGGTACCATTTGCTGTGTATCTGGTACTTTATATCTGCTGTCTTTTACCCTTGACAAGTTATCTGGTACCATTTGCTGTGTATCTGGTACTTTATATCTGGTGTCTTTTACCCTTTACAAGTTATCTGGTACCATTTGCTGTTTATCTGGTACTTTTTATCTGATGTCTTTTAACCTTTACATGTTATCTGGTACCATTTGCTGTGTATCTGGTACTTTTTATCTGGTGTCTTTTACCCTTTACATGTTATCTGGTACCATTTGCTGTGTATCTGGTACTTTTTATCTGATGTTTTTACCCTTTACAAGTAATCTGGTACCATTTGCTGTGTATCTGGTACTTTTTATCTGTTGTATTTTACCCTTTACAAGTTATCTGGTACCATTTGTTGTGTACCTAGTACTTTTTATCTGGTGTCTTTTACCCTTTACATATTATATGGTACCATTTGCCGTGTATCTGGTACTTTTCATCTGGTGTCTTTTACCCTTTACAAGTTATCTGGTCCTATTGCTGTTCATCCGGTACTTTTTATCTGGTGTCTTTTACCCTTTACAAGTTATCTTGTACCATTTGCCGTGTATCTGTTACTTTTTATTTGGTGTCTTTTACCCTTTACATGTTATCTGGTACCATTTGCTGTTTATCTGGTACTTTTTATCTGGTGTCTTTTACCCTTTACAAGTTTTCTGGTACCATTTGCTGTTCATCTGGTACTTTTTATCTGGTGTCTTTTACCCTTTACATGTTATCTGGTACCATTTGCTGTTTATCTGGTACTTTTTATCTGGTGTCTTTTACCCTTTACATGTTATCTGGTACCATTTGCTGTGTATCTGGTACTTTTTATCTGGTGTCTTTTACCCTTTACATGTTATCTGGTACCATTTGCTGTGTATCTGGTACTTTTTATCAGATGTCTTTTACCCATTTGAGTTATCTGGTACCATTTGCTGTGTATCTGGTACTTTATATCTGGTGTCTTTTACCCTTTACAAGTTATCTGGTACCATTTGCTGTGTATCTGGTACTTTTTATCTGGTTTCTTTTACCCTTTACAAGTTATCTGGTACCATTTGCCGTGTTTCTGTTACTTTTTATTTGGTGTCTTTTACCCTTTACATATTATCTGGAACCATTTGCTGTGTATCTGGTACTTTTTATCTGGTGCCTTTTACCCTTTACAATTTATCTGGAACGATTTGATGTGTATCTGGTACCTTTTATCTTGTGTCTTTTACCCTTTTAAGTTATCTGGTACCGTTTTCTGTGTATCGTGTACTTTTTATCTGGTGTCTTTTACCCTTTACAAGTTATCTGGTACCATTTGCTGTGTATCTGGTACCTTTTATCTGGTGCCTTTTACCCTTTTAAGATATCTGGTACCATTTGCTGTGTATTGGGTACTTTTTATCTGGTGTCTTTTACCCATTACAAGTTTTCTGCAACCATTTGCTGTGTATCTGGTACTTTTTATCTGGTGTCTTTTACCCTTTAAAGTTATCTGGTACAATTTGCTGTGTATCTGGTACTTTTTTATCTGGTGTCTTTTACCCTTCAAAGTTATCTGGTACCATTTGCTGTGTATCTAGTACTTTTTATCTGGTGTCTTTTACCCTTTACAAGTTTTCTGGTACCATTTGCCGTGTATTTGCTACTTTTTATCTGGTGTCTTTTACCCTTTACAAGTTATCTGGTACCATTTGCTGTTCATCTGGTACTTTTTATCTGGTGTCTTTTACCCTTTACAAGTTATCTGGTACAATTTGCTTTTTATCTGGTACTTTTCATCTGGTGTCTTTTACCCTTTACAAGTTATCTGGTACCATTTGCTGTTTATCTGGTACTTTTTATCTGGTGTCTTTTACCCTTTACATGTTATCTGGTACAATTTGCTGTTTATCTGGTACTTTTTATCTGGTGTCTTTTACCCTTTACATGTTATCTGGTACCATTTGCTGTGTATCTGGTACTTTTTATCTGCTGTCTTTTACTCTTTACAAGTTATCTGGTACCATTTGCTGTGTATCTGGTACTTTATATCTGGTGTCCTTTACCCTTTACAAGTTATCTGGTACCATTTGCTGTTTATCTGGTACTTTTTATCTGGTGTCTTTTACCCTTTACATGTTATCTGGTACCATTTGCTGTGTATCTGGTACTTTTTATCTGGTGTCTTTTACCCTTTACATGTTATCTGGTACCATTTGCTGTGTATCTGGTACTTTTTATCTGATGTCTTTTACCCTTTTGAGTTATCTGGTACCATTTGCTGTGTATCTGGTACTTTATATCTGGTGTCTTTTACCCTTTACAAGTTATCTGGTACCATTTGCCGTGTATCTGGTACTTTTTTATCTTGTGTCTTTTACCCTTTACATGTTATCTGGTACCACTTACCTGCTATTCAATGCTTTTTACTTTATTTGTTTCCAAGCAGCGGTCGTGTCAATACTACTATATTGATGCACCACGTTGACGTTGACTAAGCGTATGGAGAAAAAGCAATTGCACAAGAATTCTGCGAATTGTATTGAACAAGTCCTGGCGGCAATATCTCATAAAACAGTAGCTGTACGTTCACATACCGCTCATCTCGAAACCATCTAAATTAGACGAACTAGACATGCGGAACACTGCTGGAGAAATAAGGACGAACCCATAAATGGTATACTCCAGTGGAACCCTTCACACGGACAAGCAAGGGTTTGGCGACCAGCCAGAACTTATCTACAACAGCTCTGTACTGATATAGGAAATTGCAAGAAAGACCTTCCAGGAGCGATGGACGATAGGGACGAATGGTCAGGGAAATCCGTGCTAGCAGCACGCCATCATAATGACTTAATTTCTGTTACTTTTTACCAGACATCTAATACCTTTTACCGGGTATCTTTTAACTTTTACTGAGTATCTTTTACCTTTGACCTTTTCCGAATGGAAAAATCCCATTTCTACTTTGCTATTGCCTAAAAACAAAATAGTCTAAAAATCTGTTAAATAACAGATTAATATATTTTCAAATATATTGTCAATTTTGACATTTTGTGAGACAGACAGAGTGAATGGCGAAAAGACTCCTCCAATCGTAAAAGGTTGCTAGCTATATTATAACTAGATGAAATAGAATAATGAACATTCGACAAGAAGAAGAAGAAGAAGAAGAAGAAGAAGAAGAAGAAGAAGAAGAAGAAGAAGAAGAAGAAGAAGAAGAAGAAGAAGAAGAAGAAGAAGAAAATGATGATACAATAAAGAAGAAGAAGAAAAAAAGAGGAAGAAGAAGACGAGAAAGACGATACGAAGAAGAAGAAGAAGAAGAAGAAGAAGAAGAAGAAGAAGAAGAAGAAGAAGAAGAAGAAGAAGAAGAAGAAGAAGAAGGCAATTGATAAATTGATGGGGATATTTTTCCCGCTGGTTTTACTTTAATTATTCACTTTAGGCAAAGATTTTTCCTTGTTTAAAGATTAAATACTTTTTTCGCGCTTCTTATTACAAAGCAATCATAACCAAATAAAACTGTTGCGTTTACAACGAATTGTTTTGTTAATTTGTACTTCTTACGCAATATAAAAAGCATTAAAATATATTTATGTAAGGCTCGACGCCGTCGGTCAATGAAAAACAAAAGCCAGCTATATATTTTGCCGGCAGGGGGCGCTCACTATGATCCGGGAGAAAGAAAGGGGAGAGGTGGAATAGAGAGGAGGTTAGCGGATGTGGAAGAGAAGGAAAAACAAGAGGAAAAGATGATAGCTTTAAAAGAAAGAAAAAAAGGTGTGTGGAATGGGAAAGTGGTTTCTGATGTTTTGAGATGAAGTATTTAAATTGTTTTAGAAAGAAGAAGAAGAAGAAGAAGAAGAAGAAGAAGAAGAAGAAGAAGAAGAAGAAGAAGAAGAAGAAGAACGATCATTCCATAAAGTGAATTTTGCCGAAGAATTTTACTACAGGAAGCACTGCTTACAATTGCAACCTTTTCAAGAAAATCAATAGTGATGGGCTCTTTTATGCCACAGGAGACTGTCTGCATGACCTCCTTTACTGACTGCGGCGCCCGGAATTTTTCTTTATCAGAGAGTCTATGTGTTTCTATTCCATGGACTGTCTTTATGAGTCTGGCTGGTCATGGCAAATCCATGTTTAGTTCATTTGTAAAGACTTTTTTGACTAAAACATGCCTTTTCGTTCACATCACACATTCTTCAGTAAATTTCACATGGTTTGCACTTCACAGCTAGCAAAAATTTGATGACAGACCTCCGTACAATTCAGGAGGATTCTGTTTGGTTTTCAGCCATTTTGAATAGCCTCAAAGTAAAGTTGGCGACCGTAGTCGAAGGCGACTAGAAAGCTCCCTTTTCAATAACTACAACACAGTGGGTTAGGGAAGGGTGCTACTCCATTCCCTGGATTGCTCCACTTTACCCTTGATCCTAACCTTATAATGCTGAGTGTTAAGCAAGGAGGTATCAAGTACCATTTTTAAAGTCTTTGATATGACGCGACCTGGGATTGAACTCAGGTCTCCCGGATCATAGGCAAGCACTCTATCCACTAGGCAAATGGCTAAAAATAGATAAAATAGCCTCAAAACAAATTACAAAATTAAAATAATATTTGCTGTAAAACGATTTCAAACGATGCAGTGTTTAAATTTATTGAAAAATTCTGAGAAAAAATTATTTGGCATTTTTTTCTAAAAGAAATTCCCTTTTGAATGACCCTCATTTTTTGATAGATAGATAGATAGATTGATAGATGTAAATTTCACTTGAATTGAAATAGTCAGACTCTTAAATACATACATTCATATTCATAAACATACGCACACACAAAGACACAACGTGGTCAAACTGAGATCGACCACACACACACACACACAAATGCTCATACACATACATACACACGCACATAGTCATGGAACATTCAATTAGATAGATAGATAGATGGACAGATAGATAGATAGATCAGTCATTGCCAGTAAAAAAAAAGAGAAAAAGAAACGATAAAGAACAAAACACCAGTATATTTAAATTTCTATGAGATACTTCTTTTCGGAAATGAATTAAAGAACATTATATAGACAGACTTTATTTTTAATTATAATCGCGCCATTTTCGTCTTTACAAATTCAGCGAAAAAAATTCTCTCTCTCTCTCTCTCTCTCTTCTCCTAGCCCACTCTCTCTCTCTCTCTCTCTCTCCCACTCTCTCTTATTTTCCTCAAACTCTGTCTTTTGGCTAAGCTTGACTAAAACCTCCAAATATCTAAACATGGCAGTGAGACAATTTGGAAGAAAATTAACATTTTATTCATTCTTCTTCTTCTCCTTCTTTGCTTTATTGTCTTTCTCTTCTTCTCCAACTCTTCTTCCTCTTCATCTTTTTTTCTTACAACTTCATCTCTCTTACTCCTTATTCTTCTTCTTCTTCTTCTTCTTCCATCATCATCATCATCACCTTAGTAAATAGAGCTTCAGTTTGTGTACTTATTTAGTAAACCTGGTCAACTCGTTTTTACCCGTGGAAAAAATACATGGATATATTTAAATTTCTGAAATGATGCTTTCAGGAAATAAACTAGATAACCTTATATAGATATATTTTTATTATTTTCAATTAACTCTCCCGTCAATAATTTTTCCTTTATTATCTCCTTTCTCTTTCTCTTTCTCTCCATCTAATCTCTCCTCGCTATTACCTTCTTCTTCTCTCACTCTCACTCTCCCTTTCTACTTCCCTCAGTACCCTGGGTAGGATATTAAACGTCATCTGGTGGTGAGGCTCCAGTTCTGGAGCTCTGTAGAGTGAATGGTACCCGTTTATTGCCATTACTTCCAGGTCCGTTACCGCTCAGTAGTTCCTGTTAGTGTCCAATCTTGGGATTAAAAACGTCTTTTTCAAGTAATTATGTGTGTAGTAGTTAAAAAAATGATTATATATATCATGTATAATTGTTAAACAAACCACCGAACTAAAAATCCAAACATCCAATCAACCAATCGACCAATCAACCATCAAATCAACCAATCAACCATCTTATCAACAAATCAACCATCCAATCAACCAATCAACCCTCCAATAAACTAATCAACTAACCAACCAATCAACCATCCAACCAACCAATCAAGAAACCAACCAATTAACCATCCAATTGACCAATAAACTAACCAATCGAACAACCAATCGACTATCAAATCAAACAATCTACTAACCAACCAATCAACCATAAAATTAACCAATCAATTATCCAATCAACCAATCAACAAACCAATCCTCCACTCAACCATCCAATCAACTAATCATCCAACCAATCAAACATCCAATCGACCAATGAACTAACCAACCAATCAACGTAGCAATCAAGCAACCAACCAACTAATCATCTAATCAACCAGTCAACTTCCAATCAACCATTCAATCAACCAATGAACCATCCAATCAAACTATTACCCAACCAACCAATCAACCATCGCATCAACCAATCAATCAACCAATCGACCAGCTAATCAACAAATCAACCAATCAACTAACCAATCAAACATCTAATCAACCAGTCGAGCAACCAACCAACCAATCAACCAACCAACCAACCAATCAACCAACCAACCAACCAATCAACCATCCGATTAACCAATCCACCATCCCATAAACCGATCAACCATCCATTCAACTAATGACCTAACCAAACATTCAACCAAACATCAAACTAATCAATAAACCGTAGAATCAACTAATCATCCAACCAACCAATTAATCAATCAACCAACCATTCAACCATCCAATCGACCAAACAAATAACCAACCAAATATCCAATCAGCCAATCAAACATCCAATCAACCAATCAACAAACCAATCAATCAACCCGTCAATCAACCAATCAACCAACCAATTAATCAAATAACCATTCAATCAACTAATAATCCAACCAATCAATCAACCATCCAATCAACCAATCAACCAACCAACCAATTAACTATCTAATCAACCAATCAACCAACTAATCAATTAACAAATCGACCAACCATCTAATCAACCAAACATCTAATCAACCAACCATCTAATCAACCAATCAACTATCCAATATATCAACCTATCTACCAAACTAGCAACTATTCAATCAACCTACCAATCAACCAATCGACTATCCAATAAACCAATAAACCAATCAACACCCCAATCAATCAATCAGCCAACCAATCAACCAGTCAACCAACCAACTATTTAATCCTCCGTCCAATGAAGCAATCATTTAACCAACCAACCATTTAACCAACCAACCATTTAACCAACCAACCAACCAATCAATTAACCAACCAATCACCCAACCAGCCAATCAATCAACCAATTACCAAACAAACTATTTAATCAACTGTCCAATCAACCAATCAAACAATAATGCATCCAACGGATCAACCAACCAACTAACCATTTAATCAAACGTCCAATCAACCAGTCAACCAACCATCAACCAATTAACTATCCAATTACTTAATCATCCAACCAATCAACCATTCAAGTAGTCAATCAATCAATAACCAACCAACCAACCAACCAACCATTTAATCAATCGTCCAATCCACCAACCAATCAACCAGCAAAATACCTTGAACGAATTCAATATAAACAACAGAAAATAGCCCAGACGGCTGGTGGTGTAGAATACACCGACTGCAGAGAAGTAAGAACTCCCGCCCCCAAACGAGTATCCCGAATATGATATTACCCCATCTGATGTTGATTCTTGCAGTTTTGGGGAATATTGAGTACTTTTTCATCGCCATTGCTCCTTGGTCAACTCTGTGCCGGAGTGGTCGCTTATTTGCTCTCTCTCTCTCTCTCTCTATATATATATATATATATATATAAGGTTTGGTTGGGTTTTATGGCATATCAATTGTTGGTTATTTAATGCCAAATCCTCTTTCTAGATATATATATTAAATATCTATGATTTGGTTTGGTTGGGTTTTATGGTATATCAACCGTTGTTGGTTATTTAATGGCAAATACTCTTTATATATTCACATCATATTTTTAGGGTTTGGTTGGGTTTATGGCATATCAACCATTGTAGGTTATTTAACGCCAAATCCTCTTTATACATATATATTAAATATATATGATTTTTTAGCCTGAATTCTTTTTTGTACATGGTTAATGGTTTCAAGTATAGCTATAAAACAGTCAAAATTTAACATTAGTCATTTGTTTGCACACAGTTTGTTCTATTTGACTCATGAATAGGACCTTATTAGGTGCTACTACTCCGAGTCAGAGTGGACCTGGGAACAATGGCAATAAAGGGGTACTCCACATTCCCCAAATCTCCTAGGCTGGTGTATTCTACCGACCCAGTCAACTGGGCTGGATTTGCATGAGTAATACATAAAACTCTATCATGCTTAGAGAAATGGTTTTTATTATCAACAAGATATTTACTTGAAACTATATTATTGTGTATAAAGTATTTGTATTGTATCAGAATAATTGAAGCCATGTTGCTGTATTTGTAAAAAGAATAGTTTCTTGAAGCTATAATTGTTTAATACGAATTATAACTAATTAGTAGTTGGCGACCGTAGTCGAAGGCTCCCTTTTCAATAGCTACTACACCGAGATGTAGGGGAGGGAACGATTCGCCAATAGTCCGGGAGACCTGGGTTCAATCATACCAAAGACTTTTAAAATGGTACTTGATACCCCCTTGCTTAACACTTAACAATATAAGGTATGTATCAAGGGTAAAGTGGAGCAATCCAGAGAAAGGAGTAGCGCCCTCCCCTACACCTCGGTGTTGTAGCTATTGAATAGGGAGCCTTCTGGTCGCCCTCAACTACGGTCACCAATTTACTTTTTTATTATTAATTACTTGAAACCATATAATTACTTGCGAAAAGACTGACTTCGGCATTGAATGACCCTACAAGAATACGACGACTGCATCTCCTGTAGAATGTAAAAAAAAAGGAATTCCTGATTATAACACTAAATTGCATGCAGTGGTGAGGTTACACCACTAGAGGCCCCGAGAATGTGGAGTCATTGCCATAACTACCAACCCCTCACCACGAACAGGATGCAACACAAGATCAGTTTTTTAGTGGAGTTTAAAGGTTTAAATCCCGTGTATTCCTTTTCCTAGACCAGTTGCCATACCAAGTTTTAGAGTTCAGTCTGACCAACTATTTAACCATGACTGGAGGGAGAATAGTTGGATTCATGACTTTCTCAAAGGTATATTTAATTTATATTTAATGCAAATAGCTTCCTTTAAGATTTGATTGTTTTGTTTTTTTTGTTTAAGGGCATATCAACCTTTGTAGATTATTTAATGCCAAAGCCATTCTCCTAGAAGAACAGTAGTGGTACTATTCAACCCATAGCTAGGAGGATAAGGGGGTTCATACCTTTCCCTAGGGTATGCCCGAAAGTGAACGTAATAGGGCAACTGGAATACGAACTCGCTTACTACGATTCCGCAGTCCATCGCTTTAACCATTGCACCACGAGGACACCCCCTTTAAGATTTGAGCCTGGGTCTTAGTTTCCATTTCCTGACCCTGAGTAGTAATACCAATATAGGGTTCCATCTAGGGGTTGAATAGAACTGTTTGAAAATTATTAGTATTCGACAGAAATACTTAAAACTATATAACTGTGAGTAAATTATCTATATTAGTTGATTGATTGATTGATTCATTCATTTTAACGGTATGTCAATCTGTGATGGGTTATTTTATGTCAAGAGGTTATGGAATCGCGTCCATTATTCATATTTATATTTTTATTGTTGTTTTGATATTTTTAAGAGGTTTTTTTTTTGGCAGTAGCCATATTGATGGTTTGGTTTGGTTTCTTTGTTTAATGGCATATCAACCTTTGTTGGTTATTTAATGCCAAATCTATTCTCCAAGAAGAACAGTAATAGTACTGTTTAACCCATAGCTGGGAGGATAAGGGGGTTCATACCTTTCCCAAGGGTATTTGGCCGAAAGTGAACGTACGAACTTGCGTACTACGATTCCGCAGTCCATCGCTTTAACCATTACACCACGAGGACAACCCCTAGCCATATTGAATACGAAATACTTTTAAACAGATCTCTTTTACCCACAGATGGGGCTCTATCAAGTACTACCATTCCGGAACAGTAGACCTGGGAGTAATGTCATTGAAGGCGTACTCCATACTCCACAGATAGTCAGATCGAGAGTCTCACAACAGTTTAGTGCATTGCCAAGGACACCCGTTTTAAAATGGACTCTTACCCTTCTGCTGGGATACAATCAAAGTATTCTAAGTCTTGCTGAAAAAGTACAATTGTTATTTGAAGTTAAAACTATTTGCAAATAGTCACCATTAGTTACTTGAAACCAAATATACAGGGTGCGGCTGGTATTTGAGGATACAGATATTCCAAGTTGGTAGGTTATGTGGGTTTTATGGCATATCAACCTTTGTAGGTTATTTAACGCCGAATCCATTTTTATACAATTAGACAGTTCTATTTCAAACAATACAGTTTAGCATGAGTACACAGTTTAATTGTCAAAAACATTTCTATTTGAAACTATTCAGTTTATTAAACTCTACTAATTCAGCTAATTCAGTTTAGTATAAGTATGGATTTTGTTTACACACAGTTAAATGTCAAAACAGTTCTATAGTAAACAATTCAGTTTAGTGTAAGCACAGTTTCGATGCCAAAACAGTTCCAGTTCAAACAATTCAGTTTAACATAAGCACGCAGTTTAAATGTAAGTACAGTTTATTTGTCAAAAACATTTCTATTTCAAGCTAATCTGTTTATTCAACCAGTTCTAATTCAAACAATTCAGTTTAGCCTAAATATGCCGTTTAGTTCTATTAAACCCATAGATAGGGCCCGATCAGGTACTAGCATTCCGGGCCAGAGTGGACCTGAGAGCAATGGCAATGAAGAGGTGTTCCGCATTCCCCAAAGCTCCAGCATCACTGGAACCCCATCATCAATTTGTTTAGTGCAGGACACTCGTTGGTGAGGTCTTACCCCTCTGCAGAGGTACAGTCGGTGTATTCTACAGCTCCAGCCGACTGGGCAAACATATTTTAGATTAATTCTGTTTTCAATAAACGTTTAGTCCTTTAATTTTCCAGAGATTTATGATGACATATAAAATGAAAAGGCATGCCGTGATTGTGGTATAAAAGGCTGATCACGGGGGGTTAGAAATTGCACGTTTTCTTAAAGTTGCAAGATCGTTTGTCCACAAGATACGTAAAGTGTTAGCAAAAGAAAATGATAACGTAATGTCTGTATCAAAACGCAAAAAACCTTCCATACTTTCCGATTCAATGAGAACACCAGAATTTATTCATAAAGTTAAGCAGACAATTGATGAAAACTGAGGTCAATCAATGAGGTCAATTGCAAAAAGTTGCATATATCTGAAAAGACACTGAGAAGGAGTGTTCATGAAGATATTCAATACAAATCCTACGTGATGAAGAGAGATCAAGTTATCTCTGAAAAATCAAAACAAAACCGCTTAAACAGATCCAAAAGATTTTTAAATAAATTCAAAAGTTCTACAGAAGCAAGAATGGATGGGTGACAATCTGTACGGCCATATCAACCCCAAAATTTGGCCTCCTAACTCTCCAAATCTCAATCTACTGGACTGTTATGTGTGGAGTGTTGTTGAGAAGGAGGTTAATGAACATCCCTATTAAGTAAAAGACTCTTTAAAAGCTGCCATATTTCGAGTAATATCTGACATGAATAAGAAGCAGATACTCAAAGCTTGCAACCGATTTCAACCTCGTATAGAGGCAATTATGGATGCTAGTGGTGGTTTTATAGAATCAAATTTATCAATCGTCAGCTAACTTCTTTGTTTAGTTTAGTTTAGTTTCATTGCTTAATGGCATATCAACCTTTTATAGGTTATTTAATGCCAAAGCCATTCTCCTAGAAGAACAATAGTGGTACTATTAGTGGTACCATTCTCCAAGAAGAACAGTAGTGGTACCCATAGCTGGAAGGATAAGAGGGTGCCCGAAAGTGAACGTAATAGCGCGACTGGAGTATGACCTCGCTTACTACGATTCCGCAGTCCATCGCTCTAACCATTACACCAAGAGGACACCCCCTTCTTTGTTTGTTATTTGTAATCAAATAAAATTATCTTCTTTTGTTCTATAAGTGCTTTTCAAATCTATAAAATCTGTCCTCAAATACCAGCCGCACCCTGTATGCTTGTTCGGTATTGACAAATGTTGACATGGGGTAAAACCTTTTAACGTCTTGACATCATCATTTTTTCATATAAGTTGTTCAGCAGTAAACACTATTTTTTTTATTTCGTTATTTGCCGAGCCGTCAGTTGTTTCCCACGTCGCTGGCCCCAATGGACTTCTGTTTCCTTCTTGCTCTCACTCTTCTCTATGTTGGCCGGAATCGTTTGATAATTTCGTCTTTCCATCGTCGCGGAGGTCTTCAAAGAGGTCGTTTACAGTCTCTTGGATATCACCCGAGATCTCCATGGGTCTACTTGTTATCGGTAAACCTGGTGACGTGTCTGACCCAATAGATCTTTAGTTTTTGGTACTCTTCTGTCAGGACCTTTTCTCCGCTCGCATATTACCCCTTGAGCTATTTTAAACTTAAAAAAAAAATCAAAGGTTTATTTCCCATACTTTTTGATCACACATCGTATATATAAAAATGTTTAAAATATTCTCAGAGTTACAAAACATGTGGCTAAACTTACATTCATTGTAATAAAATAAACTTAAGATAACGTGAAGAACAAAAAGAGATTCCCGAGCCATGATCAACATGAAACATTTTTCAAGAGAGTCTTAGTCAGTTTATTACCATTCGGAATAGCAATGATATCATTCAATTGCATCTTTAAAGGTGGTAAAGACAGACATTAATATGCGAATTCAGGAGAAAAATACGTTTTGATGGACAACCGGATATTACGTCGCAGAAATAAAAACGGAACTAGAAACATCGTTCAAAACAATAAAAATATTTTGTCAAGATATTGGAATGGAATTTCGGAAATGCAATGATAATGAGGCATAATTACAGTGTCACCAATAAATAAGCAGACCCCGACCATTTTTAATGGGGGTAGAAAAAGTTGATTTTTTTCAACAAACTAGCATTTTATTATTCTCGTGGGATAGTATAAATCAATACAGAAATAAAACATGTGACAAAATGGAATAGAGACAAGATGTGAAAAATAATTTGGTAAAGTGCAAGATGTGAAAAATAACTTGGTAAAGTGCTTAAGTATTTGTATAACGTTTCACTCTTTTCTGACTTCGTTGAGTAATGATTAGGAAAAGATGGGAAAACGATGCAACATATCTATCTTTTAGTAGTTAGAGTATTTGGAATATTGTCTTAATCTTTATTGTAAGTTTCGGCCTATTCGTCGTTCGGTGTTCTTCCTGTGTTTCTTGTCAAACACGAGAGCCTGAAGAAGCCCGAAGGACGAATCAGACGAAGCGTTGAGAATATAACAAAAAAGATGAAGACAATAGTCAGCATACTCTAAATGATAATTTAGACAAATATCATCCATATATCTATCGATCTATCTATGTTTTTATTTATCCAGCACCCAGCTCACATGCATGACGCAATACAACGTCAATTTCTAAGCAGGGTACAGCTGATTCTTTGTTTTTACCAGTGTTTAGTAGAGCTGTTTGGAGGCGCTCGAGGTGTAGCGGTTATTGTAGAAAATTGAATCGGCGCTCCATGTCCCAATTCTGGACGAAGCAGTTTGCATTTCACTTCGCGTTAATGTTCTTAAGAAAGGCATAGATTCTCCCTCAACTATTGGTAAGTAGTAGGGCAGACTGATTTCTTTAGCATTGGCAAAGCAGCCAAGGAAAACTCTGAATTCGAACAATCTGGACTCTGCTTAAAAAAATGACCTTGTTGAAGGGGTTGGGTAAATACATACAGCTGTATTTACCCAACCCCTCCGTCACAGGCAGGCTGCAACACAAGGTCAATTTGTCAACTGGTTTGGATTATGAGTTTTTCTTCTTCTAGACCGGTTGCGCTACCAAGCCTATGAAAATAGTCTGCTCTAGAAATTTTACCTTAAGTAAACCCGGAGAAAATTCTTTAAGAAAAATTAAATTTTCTTCCAACCCAAAGATACTTGAGGCACAAAAAGATTAGTTGATTATTTGTTTCGTTGGTTGGTCATAGTCGTTTAATCGTTGAATTTGGGTTTAATTTTCATACTCTTTTATTCTTCTTCTTACCCGCGCTAGCATGTCGGCTTCTTTGTCTGCGGAAGGCTGTGAGAGAATTTAAGAAAGGAAGGGGAAAAAAAGACGAAAATACATTTCAACCCAAAATTTATTTTCGGGGTTTAACCCCTAGCTCGCAATGAGAACTTTTTCATGAACCATTAGACATAGTCGCATTTTCCTAACAAGGCATCAAAAAAGAAGAATCATTTTCGGTAGGTGTTTATGTCCAGTAGTTGTTTTTCAGTGAGATATGTTCGGCACTGATGGATGCCTAGCAAAAGACGCAACCAGTCACGAAGACCCAGGATTAGGTGACCCGTGCGCTACCTTGCTAGCTGCCGAGTGAAAGAAGTTCCGTCCAGTGTTAGCGGTGAAGGCTAAAGTGAGAACGGATTTCTCTTTGGTGCCAGTAAGTCTGTTTTTCAGGCATGCGAGGATTTCGCTTCCAGCCGTAAGCTTCTGGGAACTGCTACATTTTTTTATTTATTTTATTTTATTCTTTTATGCGAGACACTGCTGGAAAAGTAAGAACGAACTCATAAGCGATGTACTCCTGTGGACCCCTTCAAATGGACGAGCAAAGGTAAGACGACCAGCTTGAACCTATATACAACGGCTCTGTGTCGATGCAGTATATAGCCTGGAAGACCTTCCGGGAGCAACGGACGATAGAGACGGGTGGCGAGAGAAGGTCAGAGAGATCCGTGCTGGCAGCGCGACATGTTGATGATGATAATATTATTTTTATTAATCTCTACAGATACCAATATTCTGTTATGTCCCGTGGGATATCATAAATTAATACATGGATATGATATGCGACAAAATGGAAGAGAAGAAGCAATTTACGAAGCTTTGATGAGGCACAAGGCCGAATGAATGAGGCACCCAATGAGACTCGAACTCATTCGTGAAGGTTCGTTAGTTTAGCTCGCTAACCATTACACTACCCGGGATGCCCAAATGGGAGAGAAGAAGTAATTTTCGAAGCTTTGATGTGGCACAAGGCCGAATGAATGAGGCACCCAATGAGACTCGAACTCATTCGTGAAGGTTCGTTAGTTTAGCTCGCTAACCATTACACAACCCGAGATGCCCAAATGGAAGTAATTTTCGAAGCTCTGATGTGGCACAAGGCCGAATGAATGAGGCACCCATTACATTGGCAAACAAATAAGTATTTGCATAACGTTTCGCTCATTACGTCGTGATTTGGAAAAAGTATTTGATTTTAGGAAAATATTGAAGAACTACCAATGAGGTCGTCATGAAAACGCCGATACTAATGAAACTAAATATTGGAAAACGAAAAGCGTTTGAAATTCTACTCAAGATAGTCGAACAATAAATACTATGGTGGGTAATGAGAAATATTGCTAGGAAAAATTATAATTAAAAGGTGTTAAGATTTTGTTGGGTTTTTTTATGAGCCTACATCAAATTCAGCGAAATATTCTTTTGTTTTAATATTGAAACAACGGAATGTTAAAAAATCAAAACGGATATTGTTAGGTATCATTTCTTACCAAATTAACACCATAGAAACTTTCTCAACAAAGATATGAATATGTAACAGTCAAAAGATAAATACACCCTATATATATATATGTGTGTGTGTGTGTGTGTGTGTGTGGCTGCCATTTCTTGTTTGTTCTTGTTTTTTTCCTTGTTTGTTTTTTTATTTTTATTTCTTTTCTTTTCTTTTTTTCATCTTATTACAGAGATTTTATAATGTTTTATTTGACCTGGTAGATTATGCATTTATTTTATGTTCTTCATACTGTTGAAAAATTATTTTTTAAATAGTTAAACTAGGCGTAGTCTTATTAATCGACTTCCCATCATTTACTTTTCAGCCCAGTCGGTTGCTGGGATGGAGGCTGTTGAGTACACCGACTGCGTCTCTGCAGAGGGGTAAGACCCATCCACCCAATAAATGTCCTGGTTTGACACAAAATGATATGATATTGAACTTCCAGTCCAGGAACTTTGGGGAATACGGAGTACCCTTTCATTACAACTATTAACGGGTTAACTATGACCCGGATAGGTAATATATGTTTGGGGTCAAATCTATGTGTCAAAAAGAACTGTTTATACTTGAAACCATTTAACTGTGTGCTAACAATAAATACCAATGTTGTATAGCCATGATTAACTATACAAACACATAATACATATACAGGCAGAATACATTTGACGCAATAATAAAGACGAGCGACACAGTTCTTAGAAAAATATACCTCTCACTTTATTTGATAGGTTCGAAAGGGTTTTACTATGAGAGGGAGTTGGAGACCGAACAGAACTGCAATATATTGACCCCCACTCTTATGGCCGTCAGCGTTGTGTCTTTCTCGTTCTCCAGGGCTGCTCAACCGGAGGCCCAGAGGCCCACTCAATCGGGGGTCACGAGGGCCCCTTCTGCTGGGTGGTGGCTTTCCTTACCACATCTTGTCTCCGACTTCTCTGATCCCCAACTTACTGACTTCCTGTCTTCATCGAGTTATATAATAGTTCAATCGCCCACTCAATCGCCGACTCAATCTTTGGAATGGTATGTTTGATCGTCATCAAGCGGAAATAACTGTCATGCAGTTCACAGGTCACTCTCCTCCGGTGCATCAGTGCATCATGGGATTTTTACCTTGTCCCATTTTTTTTTCAGCCAAGCCGCCTACGTGATTTCTTCTCATAACTACCATCGGAATGTGTCAATTCCTTCCGGTGCATCACTTTGGAATTGCATGTTTGGCCGGGTCGAAGGTCAATATACAACAGCAAAACTTGAACCCATTTAACTGTGTGCAAATAAATGAGCTCTGGCTCGTTAAAAAATGTTATCTTCAAATTATTTGTTTACCAATTATATATATATATATATATATATAGGATTTGGCCTAAAATAGCCTACAATAGTTAATATGCCATTAAACACAACCAATCATCATTCATTCATATTTCACTGGTAGGCGCAAAAATGACGCGAGAATTTGAATGAACTAAATTAAATGTTTCATAATGAATCAATGTTAAAATACCCAATAAACCTGAGGCTGGGGAGAGCTGTAGAATACACCGACGGTATCTCTGCAGAAGGGTAAGACCCCCACCAACATTTGTCCTAAACATGACACTAAACAATCTGATGGTGAGGCTCTAGTAATACTGAAGATTTAGGGACTGCAGAGTACTCTTTCATTGCATCCGCTCCCAGGTACACTTTGGCCGGAGTGGTAGAACCGCATATAATGATTGCAAACAAATGACATGATAAATTGAATTGTTTGAAATAGAACTGTTTGATAATTTAACTGTGTATAACAAATGGCTGATGTGTAATTGAATTGTTAGTGATACATAGCAATACTTGGAACCATTTAATTTTGTTGACTTATGCTACATTGGATTGTCAGAAATAGAACAGTTTGATCATTTGACTATATGTATCTAAAAATGTGTTTACAAATTATATATTTAATATATATGTAAAACCAGGATTTGACATCAAATAACTCAAATTGTTGATATGCCATAAAACCCAACCAAACCAAATCCTATATATTTAATATATATGTAAAAAGAGGATTTGGCATTAAATAACCTACAATTGTTGATATGCCATAAAACCCAACCAAACAAAATCCTATCTATTTGATATATGTGTATAAAGAGGATTTGGCATTAAATGACCCACAATTGTTGATATGCCATAAAACCCAACCAAACCAAATCCTATATATTTGATATATGTGTATAAAGAGGATTTGGCATTAAATGACCCATAATTGTTGATATGCCATAAAACCCAACCAAACCAAATCCTATCTATTTGATATATGTGTATAAAGAGGATTTGGCATTAAATGACCCACAATTGTTGATATGCCATAAAACCCAACCAAACCAAATCCTATATATTTGATATATGTGTATAAAGAGGATTTGGCATTAAATGACCCACAATTGTTGATATGCCATAAAACCCAACCAAACAAAATCCTATATGTTTAATATATATGTATAAAGAGGATTTGGCATTAAATAACCCACAAAGGTTGATATGCTATACGACAAAACCTAAGCAAAGTAAACCAGGGTTTTTTGTCGAGAAATGTAAAATATACGAAATATTTCGGAGATCCGGTGATTAAAACCCAACAATTTATCATGTGTAATGTGTATTGTATTATGTGAAATATTTATCATAAATGCTTTTGTCATTTATGACAAATATAATCACACCTCTCGGCCCAATTCTATTTACCACAAATAAACAAAAACATTTACAATTGGGCATAAAACTCAGTTTGTTGTGGGAGTGGTCATCTGTAAACTTCGCTTTTCTTTAGAATTGTCCTCGCTAAACTTATTCACCGAGCCATTCTTACTATATTATCAATACAGTCACTCGATCCCTTCTTGCCTGTAGTCACCAAAATGCCACGACTGCTCTATGCATTACCATAATTAAAAAAATGAACAGCCCCATCAATAAAACCAGGAAGGAATATAATGAATGATGTATGACAATAAAATGAGATGAGATGGGATTTTCAATATATACAAAATAATAATTACAATGAAAAAGCATATGTGCATTATATGTGTGATATCATATATATATATATATATATCAGTGTGTGTGTATTATATGTGTGATGGCGTTTATCACACTAATTGGATATCTCATGAACATAATGTTGGCTGTAGTGAATATCTGTCCTGAGTTATTCATTTGTAAATCAACTGTTATATATATATGTGTGTGTGTGAGCAATAGTTTTTTTTTTTTGTGTGTGTGTGTGTGTACTATATATGTGATCGCGTTTATCACACTAACGTGATATTTAATGAACATGATGTAGGCTGTAATGAATATCTGTCCTGAGTTATTCATTCTAATATATATATATATATATATATATATATTGTCATCCACAGACAGACTGTTTCGTTCTATCAGAACTCTTCAGTGTGGCTAGACACGCAGGACGCTCGAAGCCGGGATCGAAACCCGTCCAACTTTACGTTAGACTAAGCTTCGGACCTGTCGACCACCAAGCAGACTACGTTAGCTAAGGGAATTTTAAGGTATTTTATTTTTAGCAACAGCAACAGCAGACTTTGTTTACATTTTTTATACCTTATCGGTTACCAGAGTGCTCAATTATTACGAAGAGCTTTGCATTACGCTAGGGGCGGCCGACAATTCCTTCGCCAGAGTGCTCAACCCCCATGGGGGAGCGTATATATATATATATATATATATATATATATATATATTATAATATATATATATTATTTTAAATAAATATATATATATATATGAATATATATATTTTTTTTTTAAATATCCCGTCAGTGTCCAAGGACAGTAGGTGTGGATTATTCTTTACATAGAATATATGAGGAAAATATATATATATATATAGTCGAATTTTTTATTAAAACTGAAAGCAGCAAACCAACAAGAAAGAATAAAACTGTGGAAACTTACTAGGAAACCCACCGAAAATAACGCATGAACCAATCACCAGAATAATTAGCAAACAATTAGACATTAAACTAGGACCGTTCACACAAGAAGAACTCGACTCGGTTCTCAGAAAAATTAAAAATAGGAAAGCTGCTGGGATGGACGAAAATCCCCCGGAAGTATGGAAGACCAGACAATTCGACGACATACTGCTCCGACACTGCAACGCAGTATACAATCAAAATCCGATAGATAGATAAATGGATGAAGGGATGCATACTCCCCTTCCCTAAAAAGGGGGACCTCGGATTAGCCAAAAACTACTGAGGCATAACACTTACATCCATAGCAGCCAAAATCTACAATGCCCTACTACAAAACCGCATAAAACCCAAAATCGACAACATACTTAGAAAAAACCAAAATGGCTTCCGAAGAAATAGATCCACGACCTCACAAATATTAATCATCCGTAGAATCCTTGAAGGTGTGCGGGCAAAAAACCTGCTAGCGACATTAATATTTGTTGACTTTACCAAGGTTTTCGATTCCATTCACCGAGGAATGATGGAACAAATCCTACTAGCGTACGGCATACCTAAAGAAACCGTAACGGCAATAACGATTCTCTATAGAAACACTAAAGTAAAAGTACGATCACCAGATGGAGACACAAAATACTTCGACATTGTAGCAGGAGTACTACAAGGGAACACGCTGGCTCCGTACCTCTTTATCATCTGTCTAGACTACGTACTTAGAACATCGATTGACAAAATCAAAGAGAATGGCTTCGAATTGACGAAGAAAAGAAGCAGAAGGTACCCCGCAACAACAATTACCGACGCCAACTACGCCGATGACATAGCGATACTGGCAAATACACCTGACCAAGCCGAAACACTACTGCATAGTTTGGAACGAGCAGCAGCAAGCATAGGCCTCTATGTTAATGCACACAAAACGGAATATATGTGCTATAACCAAACGGGGGACATCTCCACTCTAGAAGGAACCCCTCTTAAACTAGTAGACAAATTCATTTACCTAGAAAGCAGCGTCGAATCAACCGATAAAATGAAACGCAGTTTCTTCCAGGCAGCGGTCACATCGATACTGCTATATGGCTGCACTACATGGACGCTAACAAAACGGCTGGAGAAGAAGCTAGACGGCAATTACACAAGAATGCTACGTGCAATCTTAAACAAGTCCTGACGGCAACACCCCACAAGACACCAACTGTACGGCCACCTGCCCCCTATCACGAAAACTATTCAAGTTAGACGAACCAGACATGCAGGACACTGCTGGAGAAGCAGGGACGAACTCATAAGAGTCCATCTTATGAGTGAGATGGACTCTTATGGACCCCCACACATGGCCGTGCAAAAGCAGGACGACCAGCACGAACATACATTCAGCAGCTATGTGAGGATACGGGATGCTGTCCTGAAGACCTGCCTAGGGCGATGAACGATAGGGAGGAGTGGTGAGAGAGGGTCAGGGATATCCGTGCTACCAGCGCGAGATGATGATGATGATGATGATGTATATTTATATATATATGTATATATAATTTATATATTTATATATATATATGAGTGTGTGTGTATGTGCATTATGTATGTATACATATATGTATGTATAAGTAATAGTTTCTTTTGTCTTTTATAAGAGGTTATCATAATTTTATTAAAGTTGTTTGATTTTAATAAAAAGTTACTTTGATTTGTTTTAAGTTTGTTCGATTTTAATGGGTTTGGATTTGATTATTTGTTTTAGTGGCATACCAACACTTGATGCTTATTAAATACTGAATCTTGTTTGCATATCGGATTTTTAAGTGAATAGTTTTTAGGGGATATTTTTTAAATGAGCCAAATCTCTTTTGTTTGCACACAGTTAAATGGTTTCAAATATTGCTATGCAATACAAATAATAGAATTTAATATTAACAAACAATTTTATTTGACGCACAGATGGGACCTGAACAGGTTCTCACAATCCGGGTCAGAGTGGACCAAGGAGTAAGGATAATAATTCTTATTGAATGCAAAACTTTCGCCGTCATCAGAAAGTGATTTTTCAAAGTGACTTTTTTAACCAAATTATTCGAAAACATTAAAATAGATGACGTTCTGTCCTTCTGGCGAGAAACAGGGTTGTACGAAAAATTATGACGAATTAAAACTGATTAATTATGTGCAAACAAGTGAAATCCTGCTTATAGAAAATTTTACCTACTAAGTATTCATTAAAGTAAGTAAAGTAAAGTTGCCGACCATAGTCGAGGGTGACCCGAAGGCTCCCTTTTCGATAGCTACTACACCAAGGTGTAGAGGAGGGCGCTACTCATTCCCTGGATTGCTCTACTTTACCCTTGATCCGTACCTTATAATGCTGAGTGTTAAGCAAGGAGGCATCAAGTACCATTTTTTGAGCCTTTGGTATGACGCGACCTGGGATTGAACCCAGGTCTCCCGGGCCATTGGCGAACACTCTAACCCCTAGGCCAATGTCCGGTAAAGTAACTATACACATATAGACAGAATTTGGCATTAAATGACTTACAAAGGTTGATTCGCCATAAACAACCAAACAACCAACCATGTATAATGAAGGGGTACTCCACATTTTTAAACTAGTCAGAACTTATTTATTTGCACACAGTTAAATAGTTTCCAGTATTGCAATCTTACACTAATAATTCTATTAATTAAATAGTTGTAAGTGTAAACAGTTTTACTTGATCCGTAGATGGGACTCTAGCAGATATTACTAATGCATGTCTGAGTGGAACTGGGAGTAATAGTAATGATGGAGTACTCTACATACCCCAAAGCTCGAAGACTTGAACCTGAATCAGATTCTTTAGAGTCATATCCAGAATACTCCTTGAGGGTGGGGTTTTACTGCTCTTCGGAGATGCACCCGTCGTATTCTACGGCACCCCCAGTCGTACAAGGCAATTTATAATGTGCGTTAATGATTGGAGTTTTTTGATTAACTTTAAAAAATGTGCTGCCTCCCTTGGTGTACATCCAAGTGTTGTATTTTGACCTTCGACCCGGCCCAGAATGCCATTCAAGGTGAAGCACCGGAAGGAAGTGACACATTCCAATGGCAGTTAGGAGAACGAATCGCGTGGGCGGAAATTGACTAACAAACTAGGACAAGCTAAAAAATCCCATGATACTCTCATAGACTGACGCACCGGAAGATAGTGACCTCTGAACTGCATGACAGTTATTTCCGCTTGATGACGATTAAACATGCGATTTCAAAGATCGAGTGGGCGATCGAGTGGACGTTGAACTATTATATAACTCAGTCAAGACAGAAGTCAAGACAGTTGAGTCCGAGTTCGAGTTCCAGGGAGACGGAGTTATAGACGAGATGTGGGGGCCCTCGGGAATCCCGATGGAGTATGGGGACCAGAGAAGTTGCTGATAAGATGCAGTAAAGAAAGCCAGCACCCAGCAGAGTGGACCCCAGGGCCTCCGGTTGAGCATCAGGGAACGAGAAAGACACAACGTTGACGGCCATAAGAGTGGGGGTCAAAATATTTCAGTTCTGTTCGGTCTCCAGCTCCCTCTCACACGCAAACCTTGAGTAACCCTTTTCAAACCCTTGCAATAAAGTGAGGGGTAAATATTTTGTTAAAGAAGTCTTCCTGCGTCTTTATTATTGTGTCGTTATGATGCTGTAGATGACAATATAACACAAGTAAATTGATATGAAATGAGAAATTAAAATTGTACTATTATAAAACAATAAACACACAAAATCGGATAACAGTCATCATTTTCAGATTACATCACTTAGGCTCAATTAGGATTTCTCAGGGCGTAGTGGCTAACGTGCTGAACTATGACATCGCAGTAAGCGAGTTCAAACTCCAGCCACGCTATTATATTTACTTTCGAACTGCAACAGGTTAAATAATACCGCGACTGTTCTTTTACAAGGACGGCTTTGGCATAAAATAACTCTCGAAAGTTGATATGCCATTAAAAAAAAGAAACTAAACCAACCAATCCTCTCTAGTTGTCTCATAATTGCTGCTTTGAGTCAAATCAAGAGGAGTCCTCGTCGTATAGTGGCTTAAGTGCGGGACAACAACATGGTATTCGAGTTCGAATCCCAGTGGTACTATTATTTTCACTTTTAGACCAATAGCCTCGAGAAATTTTGAAATCCCTTATCTCCCCAGCATCGTACTACTACTGTCCTTCAACAAGGATAGTTTTTGTATTAAATAACCCACAAAGGTTGATATGCAATTAATTAAAGTAACTAATCCAAACCATAATTTTAAAGAAATAGTCCTTTAGAAGTGAATAATTCGAACCTCTGTCTCCATGGATTTGAGTGATGTGGGAGGGGGGTGAGAATATGGAACAAATTGAAATTTTCGTTTAGAATCGAGGAAACATCATCATCATCATCATCAAGTCACGCCATCAGCACAGATAAACATCATCATCATCAAGTCGCGCCATCATCACGGATAAACAAAGTATATTAAAAAGAAAAGCAGGTTAAATTTGGGTTTGAGATATTTTTATCCAAAAGTATGAAACCGAATTCGCTTTGGATCAGGATTTTTTTTTCCTTTTTCTTTTTCTTTTTTTTTATTTTCCTTTTTATTTTCTTTCTTTTTTTTTTTCTTTTTTTTTTTTTTTGACAGGATTAAAACTGAAACGCCATCTTGAAAAGAAAAGTGCCAGCAAAACTTATATACTACGACGAATAAAACATCATTTTTTTTAAAATGACCAAGTAAAAAGTGTACATATTTTTCTTTTTTTAAGTTCAGGAATTAATATTGTGAATTGAATTACCACAACCAGAAAACCCAGCGAACACCTACGCACGACATACGAGAACACTGGACAGCTGTTTCGACCTTATTAGGTCTCATTAGAAGTGTATACCGTAATCTCCACCACTGGAGATCGAATCAGCGACTACAGATTGTTGGTTCGATCTCCAGTGATGCAATTACCATGACTAGTTAATTTGGGGTCACTTGTGTGCGATATGGACTGTGGCTCAGTTGTAGAGTTTCGGATCTGAAATCTGTGGTCGCTGGTTAGGTGCAAACTTGAGCGCAGGAGTTGACGCACGCGCGGGGAGGATGTGTCATTCACAGATGTCAAAACAAAAATCCCAGATAGAGGATGTGAGTGACGTCACGCACCGGAAGCGTGGGCTGAGATTTGAGAAAAGTCAGTTAGTTGAGATTGAGACCTGGGGGAGGCCAGACGAATGTGTGCGCTACAGGCGTCACGCGTGATGGTGGTCAGATGGAAAAGTCACCATAGAAAGATGGTATCTCTCTCCTTATATCGAAAAACCTTTAAACTCAAAAGTAATAAAAAGTTTCGTACCTGAACTAAGAAGTCGTAAGTGTTTTTTGTGTTTCGGGATTCCTATGGTCTATGTTATATATGAACATTTTATGAACATTATATGTACGTTTCACATATTCATGTATGGCTATGTAACACATGAACGTCTGTATCTTCCATCATCAAAAGGATAGCTAAACCAGATCGGGATATCGACATAGACACTAAAATAGAAACAGAAAGTTTTCTCGATGGGGATAAATGGGTCGTTTTTTATGTTTGCAATAAACTCCATCTTCTCTGTTAGTACGGTCAGAGTTCCATAGACAAGGATCGTGTTTTTCTTCTCTTTTTTTTTAAATGCATTTTTAGTTCTGAGAGGTTCACACGGGAGGGTCGGTTTTCTTTTCCAGATGTCAAGGTCCTATATATTCAATAGAGTACCATAAATTACGACATGAAAGTCGATCTTTTAAGCTTGAAAAAAATCTCTAGTAAAGTTAGAAGGGCTAAAATCCGAACCTTTATTACAGTGTGGTCAACCAGTAGAAGTGTTCTCTTAACAATCAATATGCACCATTTACCGTAACTCCGGCAGATTGCAAGAAACATTTCCAATTTAAACTCGTGTTTAATCAGCATGTTTAACAAGTTAACACACATTGATATAAGATAATAAAACTGTTATGAAAATTAAGTTTTATATTACTGCTATATTACACGCTGTTTCCAATAATTGATGCCTTTACACGAAGCATTCACCAGAATGTCACTGCACCCAGACAGCCAGTCAGACTACGACAGTAAGTTGTTAATCTGTGTAATTTCATTATAGTTTGGAAGTATTAGTATAGGACAGATTTGGCAGGAGATTCGTGTAAATCTAGTGAAGTGTAAATCATGGACACGGACGAGTATTAAAATAACATCTTACCTCGGTACCGATTCTGGAAGTAGCCTAGCAAAACTGGATGAGGTAAAGATGGTATTATATAGCAGAGGAGTGTGGAATGCCCTGTTTTCATTGGCTGTTTACTAAAAGACAGATGTCTATAAGAACGACCGAAGGCCGGCCTTATTATTTTTTTCTTTGCTTTGGTAGAGGCTCGAGCGTAGCACGTCGCGATCACGGAGGCGGCTTGGCTCTTCCAGAGTCATGCCGGGGTTACTGTCGGAGCCGATATGATGCAGAAATAACCCGAAATCGGCAATGAAGACAGCGCATCACTGATGCATCTAAGATGTATGATTGAAAAAAGTGCAATAGATGGATTCGTATAAATATAAGTTCTGATATGTAAGATTTTCATATATGGTTGATGTAATTTTGATTTTAGAGAAAAACTGCGTACGCTATACATAACTGCAGTTTTAACAGTTGAATGAGACATTATGATAATTTATTAAATATACATACATTGGCAGTTTTACTGTACTTATATGGCACAACAATTCAAAAAATTGTTATATACCCTACCTATGAAAATTAATGGGTATGTCCCATTCCTCAAAGATACGTTGGACACTATTGTGGAGGTGCCCGTGGTGTAATGGTTATCGTCGTAGGAAATGAACACGGCGACACGAGTTCAAATCCTGGACGAGAATGATTGCATTTCACAAAGCACTAATACCTTTGGGAAATGTATGAATCCAATTATTCTCCCTCTAGCTACGGATAAATTGTAGGACAGACTGGTTTCTTCAGCTTTGGTGAGACAACTAGTCTAGGAGAAGGAAAACTCTGAATTCAAACCTGTTAAACTCCGCTTAAAAATGGACCTTGTGTCATATCCTGTCCGAGCGGAGGGGTTGGGTAAATATGGTTGGGCACTATTGTGAGGGTGTGAAAATCGGTCAAAGCCTGCCTGACGTGACTGGCGGGGAACCCAAGCATTCACGTCATGCGGCCAACCCTCTTCGAAACTCACGAGGCCGTCTCCCCAGGCTCTAACCCTCCGCACAGGGGCTAGGTTTATCGCCTGAGGCCTGAGGCACCCCTTTTTAGGGGAACGGTAACGGAATCCGAGGCATTTTTGGAGCCGCCGGGTGTCTTTGGGCTACGGCCTTGAGCCCGACTCACCCTAAAAGAAAGCCTTATGCCAAACTCGTACGGTTGGTGAGACGTACGACAAATTGGGAAATATACTAAGTAGTCACTACTGACAGCAAGTACCTTCTTCAAGTCACTGGAAAGTATTGTATTTTGTTAATGTTATAAAGATTTCCATTTCATTTCCGACCTCCGTTTTGGTTATTTCGCATTCAGTAACCTTTTTGTTAGGTTACAACATATAAAACCTTGAGCCTAGGATCTGTAATTTTAAAAATGTTTATACATAAACCACAATAAACTTCAGCCCAGTTGGCTGCATCTCTGTACAGGGGTAAGACATCCCCACCACCAAAAAGGGTTTAGGATATGACACAAAACAATATGATGGTGAGGCTCCAGTAATGCTGGTGCTTTGGGAAACGCAGAATAATCCTTCATTGCCATCACTCTTAGATCCACTCTGGCTAGAGTGGTAGCATCCGATAGGGTCCTATCTATGAGTCAAATAAAACCGTTCAACATTTTAACTGTGAAAACAAATGACTAATGATAAATTGAATTGTTTGAAATAGAACTGTTTGCTCATTTAACTGTATCTTCAAAATGTGTTTACAAATCATATATATTTGATATATATGTAAAAAAGGATTTGGCATTAAAGAACCTACAATCGTAGATATGCCATAGAATCCAACCTAACCAAATTATATATGTTTGATAAATATGTATAAAGAGGACTTGGCATTAAATAACCTACAATAGTTGATCCTATTTACCCAACCCCTCCGCTCGGGCAGGATATGACACAAGGTCAATTTTTTTAAGCGGAGTTTAAGAGGTTTGAATTCAGAGTTTTCCTTCTCCTAGACTAGTTGCCTCACCAAGGCTGAAGAACCTAGTCTGCCCTACTATTTATCCATAGCTGGAGGGAGAATAATTGGATTCATACCTTTCCCAAGGGTATTAGTGCTATGTGAAATGCAATCAGTCTTGTCCAGGAATTGAACTCGTATCGCCGTGTCCATATCCTGTGACGATAACTATTACACCACGGGCACCTCCTCACCTACAATAGTTGATATGCCATAAAGCCAAACCATTCAATAAACTTATATGCTTTTGCTACAACTTATAGTCTATCTTCATTTCAGCCAAATGGGTAAGTTTCAATCAACCAGTCGCCAACTGTATACTCTTACCAAACCCTCCACACAAGCAGAATGAGACACAATGACAATTTTTCAAAGTTTATCCGGTTTAAATTCAGAGTTTTCCTTCTCCTAAATTGGTTGCTAAAGAGCACAATTTACCTTACTATTTGCCCATAGCTGGAGGGGGAATACTTGGATTCATGCCTTTCCCAAGGGTATTAGCGCTTTGTTAAATGCAAATAGCTTCGTTCAAGATTTGAACTCGAGTCGCCGTGTCTATTTCCAACGACGATAACCATTGCGTCACGGGCATCTCCCCAGTAGTCTACTGTGTTTGGAGGTCAACCTAAACTACAGATATAGGTCTAAGTCAGAATTTTGAGCTAAAAATCCTGAGATCAACTTATATGCAAGGTTGATTTGTACGGTTCAGTTTATGATAGTCAGGAATTTGAGAATAGTTGCTTCTGGGCTGTACGTCAGACTGGACTGTAGGGTCCTGTCCCGCCCACTGTCCATTATAGGTGGTCACAAGAAGAGTCAAGTAAAGATCCAGTAACAGTCGGATAAACTAATTTTGGGTTCGCCGTTGGACAGAATCGCATAGAAAACTGACCAGCGTCCAAGTCTTCGTCTGCTGTTCAGATCAAAATAGTGAGGGTTTACACACTTCGGTCGTCAGGACGAGAGAAGTGCCATATTAGGTCATCAGGACGTGAGAAGTGCCGTATTAGGTCTTCAGGACGAGAGAAGTGCCATATTAGGTCGTCAGGATGAGAGAAGTGCCATATTAGGTCATCAGGACGAGAGAAGTGCCATATTAGGTCGTCAGGATGAGAGAAGTGCCATATTAGCCGTTCCAATACCAGGATTGCACAAAATGTAAATAAAGATGTATTTTGGATATCGTTTTTTTTTTAAAGAAGAGGAGATGAAGCTGCCCTCTGATTTATACAGTGTTGTGCCCGTAACGTAGAGGCTAGTGTGCTAGACTGTGACATTGAAGAAAACAAGTTCGAACTCCAGTGATGCTAGTACCTTCACTTTCGGAATAATATCCTAAGGAGGGGGATAAACTCCCTTATCCAGCGGCTATGGATTAAAGAGAACCTCTACTGTTCAACAAATAGGATGGCTTCTGCATTAAATAACCCCTAAAGGTTGATATGTCATTAAACAAAGAAATCACACCTCTGATTTATTCGGTTTCAACCGGAGTTTTTGACAGGCTAATCTTTTCTTAAAAACTAACAAGTGGGAATTATATCGTTTAGCAAGTTGTGAGTGACAAGTAAGGATTGGAACTACTAACAACAGCTTTCGAGATTATTTTATAAAACTCTTATTTCGGTGATCGGCCAGCAGAGGGCCACAACCACTGGAACAGCTACAGAGTTAATAGAGGATTAACGAGAGCCGTAAGGGTGGGGGAAGAAGGACGTGTCCTACTACAGGCATTAGTGACCCACAGTATTCAGCAACCAACAGTGAATGATTCACAGATTTCGAATAGAACGAGGAAAACAGTCATTTTGTAAAAAAAAGGAAAGAAAAGAAATGTTTTACTATCAAAGAACACAAAGGTAAAGTTGTTTAAAATGTAGGAAACTCTCAAGTCATTCCCAAAATATGCCGCAAAAATGTAACGTTATCAACGTAAATTAACAACAATTGGCGTGTAAACGCTTACCGTAATTAGTTGGGAAGTGCCCGTGGTGTAATAATTATCGTCGTAGGAAATGGATACGGTGACACGAGTTCAAATTCTGGACGAGACTGATTGCATTTCACATAGCACTAATACCCTTGGGAAATGTATGAATCCAATTATTCTCCCTCCAGCTATGGGTAAATAGTAGGACAGACTAGGTTCTTCAGCTTTGGTGAGGCAACTAGTCTAGGAGAAGGAAAACTCTGAATTAAAACCTGTTAAACTCCGCTTAAAAATGACTTTGTGTCATATCCTGCCCGAGCGGAGGGGTTGGGTAAATATGGTAATTAGTTGTGTATAACATGCATTCGTGTATAATGCGCGTCCTTAACATTCGGCTACAAAATTATTGAAAAAATACACGATTGCACACAAATGATTTATATCAATTAGAATTATTATCATTAGATAACAATACTTGAAACCATTCAAACAATTCCGTTTAGCATAAATATGCAGTTAGTTCTATTTAACCCATAGATAGGGCCCTATCAGGTGCTATCATTCCAGGCTAGAGTGGACCTGGGAACAATGACAATGAAGGGATACTCCACATTCCTCAAAGCTCCAGTATTACTGAACCCCACCATCAGATTGTTTAGTGTCATACCAGGACACTCGTTGCAGGGTGTTTTACTCCTCTGCCGAGGTGCAGTCGGTGTATTCTAGAGCCCCAGCCGACTGGGCAAAATGATCCAGGAGACTGAGGTTCAGTCACAGGTCATGTCACACCAAAGACTCAAAAAATGGTACTTCTTGCGTAACACTCAGTATAAGGTATGAATCAAGTGTAAATGGATCAATCCAAGGAAAGGAGTAACAACCTCCCCAATACCTCCGTGTAGTAGCTATTGAAAAAGGAGCCTTTGGATCACCCTTGACTACTTTCTTTAGATAGATAGATAGATAGATAGATCCTTATATTATCCAATGCCAAATCAGCCGATTGTGAGAACGATTCTATTTTAGGATTTCCTATCTTCAATATCCATGTAATTCAAAATCTAGTAAAGAACTCAATGTAAAATAATAATAAAATAAATTACAGTGCAAATAATTCCATATAAAAAAAAAATTTTGAAATTACTCATATTTTTTGTTATATTTATTTCAGCAGAATGTATATTTAAAAAAAAATGTTAGATTTGCACCTTCAGACAAAGAAACCTGTATACATATAATTGTCATCCACAGACAGACTGTTTCGTTCTATTAGAACTCTTCAGTATGGCTAGACACGCAGGACGCTCGAAGCCCGGATCGAAACCCGTCCAACTTTACTTTAGACTAAGTTTCAGACCTCTCGGCCACCAAGCGGACCACGTTGGCTGAGGGAATTTTTTAAAGGTATTTATTTAGAAACAGCAGCAGCAGCCTTTGTTTACATTTTTTATACCCTATCGGCGACCAGAGTGCTCAATTCTTTCGAAGAGCTTTGCATTACGCTAGCGGCGGTCGACAATTCCTTCGCCAGAGTGCACAACCCCCATGGGGGAGCGTATATATTGTCATCCACAGAGAGACTGTTTCGTTCTATCAGAACTCTTCTGTGTGGCTAGACACGCAGGACGCTCGAAGCCGGGATCGAAACCCGTCCAATTTTACGTTAGACTAAGTTTCATATATATATATATATATATATATATCAAAATGAATTGGTCAACTGTTTCTTCTTAGAAAAATATAAATCTCTTAATGGACTTATTTATTTTGAAATATTTATTTTTTTCTCTCTTTGGAACAACTACGAAAAAAAACTTTTACATATATAGACCGGGCCGTTGGTATAATGGTTAGATTGTTCACTTCTGGCCCGGAAGACCTGGGTTCTAATTCTAGGTCGAGTCAAACCAAAGACTCAAAAATGTTACTTGATTCCTCCTTTCTTAACTATTAGCATTATAAGGTATAGAACAAGGGTAAAGTGGAGCAATCAAGACGAAAGAGTAGCCCTCTCCTCTACACTTTGGTGTTGTAGCTATTAAAAAGGGAGCATAGGGTCGATCTCGACTACGGTCGCCAAATTTACTTACTTATATATATATATATATATATATACGAAGACAGTTAAATGGCTTTACGCATTACTCTTTAAAAATACTCATTATCTTTATCAAGTATTCTTATCAAACACTAGTACTCACCTGAATAGCTAATTACTACTAATAATAATGATAATAATCCGTAGTAAATTATTGAACCAATAGATGTGACCCTAATGGATATTACCACTCCTGGCCAGAGGAGATCTGATGGTGAAGCCCTAGTTGTGGAGCTTTGGGGAATTTGGAGCACCCCTTCTACTGCCATTACTTTCAGGTCCACTATGACCCAGAGTGATAGTACCTGTTCGAGTCCCAACTATGGGTCAAATACAGCCGTTCAATTATTTACTAAAGATTATTATTATTAATTACTCGAACCCAAACAGCAGTGTGTAAATGGTTCATATTAGATAGGAACATTTGATTAATAGAATTATTCGAGTTAGATAGTAATACTTGAAACTATATATATATATATATATATATATATATATATATATATATATATATATATATATGAAACGTTCTTTCGACTACGGCTGTGGAATACGCCGAGTGCACTTCTGCGAAGGAAGAAAGCTCTCCCACTTGGGGTTTTCTAGATATGAAACTAAAAAATCTGATGGTAAGACTCCAGTCCTGGACTTTTGGAGAATGTAGATTACCCCTTCCTGGCCATTACTCCCAGGTCCACTCTGACCTAGAATGATAGTATCTGTTAGGGGCCCATCTATGCGTCAAATAGAACTATTCAATCATTCACTATACTTGAAACCAATCGACAAACATAATAATATTAAATATTATAATAATATTAATATTAAATAATCAACAAACATAATAATATTAAATTGAATTATTCGTATTAGACAGCAATATTTGAAATCATTTATGTGTATGCAAACGAATGATGAATATGAAATGAAATTATTAGTGTTAGATAGTAATGCTTGAAGCCATTTAACTGTGTGCAAACAAATAAGTCCTGGCTCGTTTAAAAATAATGTTACCTACAAACTATTCGCTTACAACTCCCACACGCACACTCACACACTCACACACACACACACACACATGTATATATATATATATATATAAAAGAAAAACCTCTAGTGATTTTTAAAGATTTTTCTTTTATATGGAATTATTTGCGCAGTATCTTAATTTATTGTTATTTTACATTGAGCTCTGTATTGGATTTTGAATTACAAGGAGATTGAAGAAAGAAAATCCTAAATTAAAATTGTTCCCGTCATCGGCTGACTTGGCGATGGATAATACATATATATATATATATATATATATATATATATTACATTGAAGTGTCTTTGACTCTGGGTTTCAGGCTTTAAGCATGCATCATTAAGAACTATATACTTCAACAATATATATATATATATATATATATATAATGGAGGTAGCTTTAAATAACACACATGAAACACCAACCAGACAAGAAATTAGAACCAAGTATATGCTAACAAAATATTTTGAGTTCGGTTGTAAATAACCAAACAAAGGTAGACATGCCGTAAAACCAACTAAACTTCTACACATCATTTTATGATAAGTCGCACTGCAGTACCAAAATATTTATTTTTTAGAATTTCCTTCATTCCTTTTGTACCATACCCATGATACGGATATGTGAAACGTACATAGAATGTTCATAACATATATATATATAGAACATAGGAATCCCGAAACACAAAAAACACTTACGACTTCTTAGTTCAGGTACGAAACTTTTTATTACCTTTGAGTTTAAAGGTTCTTCGACATAAGGAGAGAGATACACATTCTTTCTATTCTGGCTTTTCCATCTGCCCCCCATCACGTACGGCACCCGTAGCGCACAAATTCGTCTGGCCTCAGCGAGCCCCGAAAGGCGACCCTTCCCGTTCGGAGTCTAGTTCTCAACTAACTGACTTTTTCAAAATCTCCAAAATCCTCCGAGCACGCTTCCGGTGCATGACTTCATTTACACCCACTGGTCAACCTTTCTATATGGGATTTTTATTTTGACATCTGTGAACGACACATACTCCCCGCGCGCGCGTCAACACATGCGCCCTTGTTTGCACCTAACTAACCTATGCACTGAGCCGAAAGGTTCTCAGCCTAACTAAACCCAAAGGCAAGATATATAAAACGAAATCCCTCGGCCAATATATTACACTTTATTTGCCAGGTCATCCAATGTTTTCCACATTTCTGGCCACAAAGCACTCCCATCTCGTTCTTGCTTTCGACTTTCAATCGTTTGATAATTTCGTCTTCTTATCGTTGATTAGGTTAAAAGAGCGACATGATTTTCGCCATTTATAATGCTAATTTTTGCTCAATTGACTTGGGCTGTAGAATACACCGACTGCACCTCTGCAGAGGGGTAACATCTCCCCCAACGAGGGTCCTGGTATATGACACAAAACAATCCGATGATGAGGTTTCAGTAATGCTGGAGCTTTGGGGATTGCGAAGTACCTCTTCATTGCCTTCGCTCCCTGGTCCACTCTGGCCCGGAATAGTAACACCTGATAGGGTCCTATCTATGGATCAAATAGAACTAAATTGTGTACTTATGCTAAACTGAATTGTTTGAAACTAATTGTCTTTACATTTAACTGTAAAGTTGGCTACCTTAGTCGAGAGTGACCCTACCGGGAAACCGGGCTTCAATCCAAGATGGAGTCAGACCAAAGACTCAAAAAATGGTACTTGATGACTTGCTTAACACTCAGCATTATAAGGTTAGGATAAAAGGTAAAGTGGAGCAATCCAGGGAATGGAGTAGTGCCCTCCTCTTCACCTCGATGTAGTAGCTATTTAAAAGGGAGCCTTCGTGTCACCCTCGACTAAGGTCGCCAACTTCACATTTACTTACTTTTACCTACAAACATTTAACTGTGTTTAAAAAAACTGTACTGATGTTAAACTGAATTGTTCGAAAAAGAATTTTTTTATGTATAAAGATAGATTTAGTATTAAATAACATACAATGGTTGATATGCAATGA
This sequence comes from Sepioteuthis lessoniana, assembly GCA_963585895.1. Lineage (NCBI taxonomy): Eukaryota > Metazoa > Mollusca > Cephalopoda > Myopsida > Loliginidae > Sepioteuthis > Sepioteuthis lessoniana. The sequence goes on from OY757944.1 coordinate 19,454,820, forward strand.
AACCAAATCAAAAACAAACCTATACTTCTGGCCTTGTGCCAAACTAAGTGAGCCTTCATAAATGACAACTCGTTATTCCAACAAAAATCTGCCGTTCTGATAATTTTTGACAACAATGTCGAATATGCTGGTGAATATTTGTAAATAAAACAACAGAACTCACACAGATGACGAGGTGGCCGAGTGGTTAAGGCGATGGACTGCTAATCCATTGGGGTCTCCCCGCGTGAGTTCGAATCTCATCCTCGTCGATTGATTTTTTTTTTTAATGATTCCATTTAACGTTGTTCATTAAAAAAGGGATATTATACTGATTTCTTACCAAGTCAGATTTGACATCAAGTCATTTTTATGGGGTGGGGTGCACGAACGAATCGAGATTCATGCGTGAACATCACAGAAAAAAGTTTGATCCACTTGGCATTTTTTTTTCACTGACGCCTCAAGCGCTGAACAATTAACTCAACTCTACATCGCAGGTACCGCTTGGGTGAAGCTCCTTCTCCGAGGGAATAATATGATGGCCATTGTTTTGGGTAATAATGGAGTTCGTGGATTTCCCAAGGGTATTTTTCTGAAAGTGCCCGTGGTGTAATTGTTATCGTCGTAGGAAATGAACACGGCGACACGAGTTCAAATCCTGGACAAGACTGATTGCATTTCACATAGCACTAATACCCTTGGGAAAGGTATGAATCCAATTATTCTCCCTCCAGCTATGGGTAAATAGTAGGAGAGACTGGGTTCTTCAGCCTTAGTGAGGCAACTAGTCTAAGAGAAGGAAAACTCTGAATTCAAACCTGTTAAACTCCGCTTAAAAATTGACCTTGTGTCATATCCTGCCCGAGCGGAGGGGTTGGGTAAATAGGATTATTCTGAAAGTGAACTAATGGCCACCATACTGGGGAAGAATTGGTTTAGTTTGGTTTGGTTTGTTGGGTTTTATGGCATATCAACCTTTGAAGGTTATTTAATGCCAAATCCATTTTTATGTAAATAATCAGTTCTATTTCAAACAATTCAGTTTAGCATAAGTACACAGTTTAATTGTCAAAAACATTTCTATTTCAAACTATTCAAGCAGTTATATATAAGAATTCAGTTTAGTGTGAGTACAGTTTCAATGCCAAAAACAGTTCAATTTCAAATAATTCAGTTTAGCATAAGCACGCAGTTTAAATGTAAGTACAGTTTAATTGTGAAAAACATTTCTATTTCGAGCTATTCAGCTTATTCAAGCAGTTCTAATTCAGTTTAGTATAAGTACATATTTTGTTTACACACAGCTACATGTCAAAACAGTTCTATGTTAAACAATTCATTTTAGTGTAAATACTGTTTCAATGTCAAAAAACAGTTCTATTTGAAATAATTCAGTTTAGCATAAGCACGCAGTTTAAATGTAAGTACGGTTTTAATTGTCAAAAACATTTCTATTTCAAACAATTCAGTTTAGCATAAGTATGCTATTAGTTCTATTTAACCCATAGATTGGGCCCTATCAGGTGCTACCACGCCTGGCCAGAGTGGACCAGGGAGCAATGGCAATGAAGGAGTGCTCAGTATTCCCCAAAGCCCCAGCATTACTGGAACCACACCATCAGACTCTTTAGTGTCATATTCAGGACAATCCTGGGGGGGGCGCTTATCCCTCTGCAGAAGTGCAGTCGGTGTATTCTACAGCCCCAGCCGACTGGGCAAGGGAAGAATGGGGTTCATACCTTCCCTCAGGTATTAGTCTGAAAGTGAACTAATTGCCATCATGTCGGGGAATGTGAGGGTCGATGCCTTTCCCTAGAGTATTAACCTGAAAATGAACTAATAGCCATCAAGGTTAGATATGCCTTTGTCAGATTTTGAAAAAAACTATGTCAGATTTATTTACTCCGGGAATTAAATGTATGATAACGATTAGTACTACGCTCCCCAACGAGTGTCCTGGTAAATGACATAAAACAATATGATCTCCCTGGTCCGGAGTTGTAGCACATGATTGGGTCTTATACTTTACGATACGAGTTCGAACTAGGCCAGAAGACCACCAAAACAACCAAAAATATTTGTTGTGCAAAAGATGAAGGTGAACATGATAACAGCACAGTAACCGGATAGTTTAAGAAATTTCAATCTGGTTACAAGAACGTCGAAGATCAAGCAAGATCAAGTTTTCTTAAAATCCAGCGAGTTGCATTTGGATTTGGGTTTGGTTTGGTTTGGTTATATGGCATATCAACCATTGTAGGATATTTAAAGCCAAATCCGTTTTATACATAGAAACAGTTCTATTTCAAATAATTCAGTTTAGCATAGGTACACAGTTTAAAAAGTATGTAAAGTTTGCGACCGAAGTCGAGGGTAATCCGAAGGCTCGAGATGTACTCTTATGGATCCCCAGACACGGCCGCGCAAAAGCAGGACGACCAGCACGAACGTACATTCAGCAGCTATGTGAGGATACAGGTTGTTGTCCTGAAGACCTGCCTAGGGCGATGAACGATAGGGAGGAGTGGCGAGAGAGGGTCAGGGATATCCGTGCTGCCAGCACGATATGATGATGATGACATTTAGGTGTAGGAGAGGGCGCTACTCGATTCCCTGGATTCCTCCACTTTACCCTTGATCCTTATCTTATGGTGCTGAGTGTTAAGCAAGGCGGTATCAAGTACCATTTTTTAGTCTTTGGTATGACTCGACTTGGGATTGAAACCTGGTCTCCCGGATCACTGGCGAACACTCTACTCATTAGGTCAATGGACCGGTTAAAATATCCAAAGCATTTCTTTTTCAAGCTTTTCACTTTAGTTAACAAAGTTAAATGGTTCCAAGTATTGCTATATATCACAATGAATTCAATTAAACGTCTGTAATTTATTTTCACACAGTTAAATGTAAAAATAGTTCTATTTCCAACAGTTCAGTTAAGCATAAGTACGCAGTTTAAATGTCAAAACAGTTCTATTTCTAACAATTCAGTTTAGCATAAATACCCAGTTTAGTTCTATTTGACCCATACAACGGACCCTATCAGGTGCTACCACTCTAGGTTAGAGTGGACCTGGGAGCGATGGCAATGAAGGAGTACTTTGCATTCCCCAAAGCTCCAGCATTAGTGGAACCTCTTCACAACAGATTGTTTAGTGTCATATCCAATTGACTCGTCGCGGGAGTCTTATCCCTCTGCAGAGATGGAGTCGGTGTATTCTGCTGCCCCAACCAATGGGGCCAAGTAACATTATGCGATCTCGGCATCTCACTATTCAGTGTCGTTCATCTTCACAATCTTAGTGAAAGCATCCAGAGCGACTGAATCATGTTTCATGTTACTAAAATATTGCAAAACTTTTGATTCACACTTTGAAAATTTTATATCATTTTTTTGTTCTGTTTTTATCCTTTATTTTCGACTTAAAAAATGTTGATTCAACAACAGCTTTCGAGTCCAACCTGAACTCGAAAGCCGTTGCCAGAAGGAAATGCGCGACTATTTTCGTTCCGAGGCCGGCTAGTTCCACCATGAGGCAGGCAATCTATACGACCAACAAGCACAAATATAAATCATAAACGTTGCACAGCCCTCCCACGAGTACTTGTTGGCATGGTGACGTAAACAGGTGTGTCGAATGTTCTTTTATTACTGTTTGGATTAAACTTTAAGCTATTTGCAAAATGTTTGAAATTATAACATACGAAAGACATTAACTGAAAAAGAAATGAAGAAAAATATGAAAAGAAAAGAAAAAGTAATTAAAAAAACAAACAAAAATGAAGTAGACAAAAATCATCAAAAAAAAAAATTAATAGAATTCCACCTAAGAATTTTGGTATTCAACAAGTGTCTGGGTGGCATTTGTCGGGCGGAGGCTTTTCTGCAAATATTGGAATGGTAAGCGAGAGGCTTTAGATTATATATTCTTTTTCCGGGACACTCTTCACCTCAGACACATTCTACAGAACTGACTCTAAAAAAAAAATAAAGAATAAATCACTCCCAAAGCTAATTCCAACAACATTAGACTACAAGCTTTCCCCAATGCTTAGCATAACGTTTATCGTCATAAAGATGTTTGGCTTGGCTTGATTTTATGGCATCTCAACCATTTTAGGTTATTTAATGCCAAATCCTCTTTATATATATATATATATATATATATATATATATATATATATATATATATAATCCGTGGAAAATAATCTGCAACCCTAGGTTTCATCAAGTTTAAAAATAAAATAAAATAAAATAAAATAAAAAACTTTTTTTTTGCAAAGAACTTCATGAAACCCAGGGTTGCTGACTATTTTCCATGGATTATATATATATATATATATATATATATATATATATATATATATATATCTAACATATCTATCTATTACTATTATATCATAGCTCTATCCTAGATTTTGAGCACTCTCCATATTATATTGCACTTGGTTTGACACATACCCACAAAGTGATTTAGTGACAACCAACACTCTTATGATATATATATATATATATGTGTGTGATTTGGTTTGGTTGGGTTTTATGGCATATCAACCATTGTAGGTTACTTAGTGCCAAATCCTCTTTATACATATATATTAAATATGTAGGATTTGGTTTCGTTTCGTTTGGTTTAGTTTTATAGCATATCAACTATTGTAAGTCATTTAATTACAAATCCATTTTTATATGAATAAATAGTTCTATTTCAAACATTTCAGTTTAGCATAAGTATACTGTTTAGATATAATAGACATTTCTATTTCTAGCTGTTCCGTTTAGTTAACGAAGTTAAATGTTTCCAAGTATTGCTTTGTATTCAATTCAATTAAACATCTGTCATTTATTTACACACAGTTAAATGTAAAAATAGTTCTATTTCAAACAATTCAGTTTAGCATAAGCACACAGTAAAGTTCTATTTGACCCATAGATAGAGTCCTATCAAGTGCTACCACTCCGGTCTTTAGTGGTCCCGGGAGCGAAGGCAAAAAAGGGGTACTCCACCTTCCCCTTGCCCTGTCGGCTGGGGCTGTAGAATACACTGACTGCACCTCTGCAGAGGGGTAATACCCCCCGCAACGAGTGTCCTAGATATAACGCTAAACTATCTGATGGTGAGGTTCCAGTATTACTAGAGCTTTGGAGATCACGGAGTACCCCTTCATTGCCATCGCTCCCAGGTTGACTCTGGCCCGGAGTGGTAGCACCTGATAAGGGTCTTATCTATGGGTTAAATAGAACTAAACTGCATACTTATGCTGAACGGAATTGCTTGAAAGGGAACTTTTTGACTAAACTGAATATCTTGAAATAGAAATGTTTTTGACAATTAAACTGTTCTTATATTTAAACTGCGTGCTTCTGCTAAACTGAAGGGTTTGAAATGGAACTGTTTTTGACATTGAAACTGTACTTACACTAAACTGAATTGTTTAATATAGAACTGTTTTGACATTTAACTGTGTGTAAACAAAAACTGTACTTATACTAAACAGAATTAGCTGAATTAAAACTGTTTGGATAAACCGAATAGCTTGAAATAGAAATGTTTTTGTCAATTAAACTGTGTACTCATGTTAAACAGAATTGTTTGAAATAGAACTATGTGCATAAAAATGAATTTGAAGTGAAATAGCCTACAAAGGTTGATATGCCATAAAACCGACCAACCAACCAACCAACCATCAACATTCCCAAAAGCTCCAGCATTAATCACAGAAGTTGTTATCGCTTCTAAAGTTCAAATCTTTAATATAAGGCAACAAGTCTAGGAGAAGGATAACTCTAAATTCAATCCACTTATCATCATAATCAGGTTGGGCTGACATCTCAGATGTCCCAGTTTTGTAGGGTGTTGCTTCCAAGATGTAAAAAAAATAGAATTTAGTATTCTTGCATAGTTCCTATCTAGCTTTTACTCCATGCGTTTTGTTAGCGTCCATATAGTGCATCCATACAGCAATACTGACACAGCCACAGCTTTTGAAAAATCCTGTTTCATTTTATCGGATATATCGACTTCTATATGATCGATAACCTATCGATAACAGTCCATGCCTTCACTACGTCACCTTCAGTAGACGAGATATTGCAGCCGAGGTATAAGGACTTGTCTTCTAATTTTATAGGCTTGCCACTTTGAGTGCTAGATGTCTACTTCTTGTTTAACACGTATGTATTCTGTTTTATGTGCGTTTGCGTGGAGACGAATGACTCCTGCTGACTGCTCTAGGCTATGCAGTAAAGGATTCGGCTTGAGCAGATGTATTTGCAAGAAGCGCTAGATCATCTGCATAGTCTGCGTCTGTTAGTTTCTGCAGGATATCATCCGCTCCTTGCTTCTTTTTTTTTTTTTTAGCGTAAAGCCATTTTCTTTTATTAGATCTATCAACGTTCGAAGTAGGTAGTCTATACAGTATATAAACAAATATGGTGCAAATGTATCTCCTTGTAAAACTCCAGCAACAATGTCGATGTCTGTGTTTCCATCAAATGCTTCCTTTCGTGTTTCTATAAAGCATCATTATAGCTATAACATTTATTTGGGGGTAACCGGGTGCTAGTAGTATTTGCTCCATCTTTTCTCAGTGTATGAAATCAAATGTTTTGGAGAAATCTTCGAACAACTTTATTGCCAGGAGATTTTTTTCGATGATTCCACGGATTGTCAGAATCTTTAATCCTATTTACCTAACCCCTCCGCTCGGGCAGGATATGACACAAGGTCAATTTTTAAGCGGAGTTTAACAGGTTTGAATTCAGAGTTTTCCTTCTCCTAGACTAGTTGCCGCACCAAGGCTGAAGAACACAGTCTGCCCTACTATTTACCCATAGCTGGAGGGAGAATAATTGGATTCATCCTATTTACCCAACCCCTCCACTCTGGCAGGATATGACACAAGGTCAATTTTTAAGCGGAGTTTAACAGGTTTGAATTCAGAGTTTTCCTTCTCCTAGACTAGTTGCCTCACCAAGGCTGAAGAACTCAGTCTGCCCTACTATTTACCCATAGCTGGAGGGAGAATAATTGGATTCATCCTATTTACCCAACCCCTCCACTCTGGCAGGATATGACACAAGGTCAATTTTTAAGCGGAGTTTAACAGGTTTGAATTCAGAGTTTTCCTTCTCCTAGACTAGTTGCCTCACCAAGGCTGAAGAACTTAGTCTGCCCTACTATTTACCCATAGCTGGAGGGAGAATAATTGGATTCATACCTTTCCCAAAGGTATTAGTGCTATGGGAAATGCAATCAGTCTCGTCCAGGATTTGAACTCGAGTCGCCGTGTACGCTTCCTACGACAATAACAATTACACCACGGGCACCTCCAGAATCTATGATGCTGGGGATCGATTTTCCCGAAAACCGATATGATTTTTCCTTAGAATTTTCTCGATTTCAAGTTTGATACGGTTGAGAAACAGAGTATTATAAACCTATAGCGGCAATAGAATTAAGAGTTATGCCTATGTAGTTTGCATTTACCCAACCCCTCCACACGGGCAGGATGTGACACAAGGTCAATTTTTAAGCTGAGTTTAGCAGGTTTTAATTCAGATTCTCCTTCTCCTTGACTGGTTGCTTAACCAAGTCAAAAGAACCCACTCGTGTCCGACCTTCACCTCCCCTAATCTCCACTTTAAGCCGACTTTCGGGTCTTGACCTTGTTTCAAGTCCTGTCTGGTGGGAGACAGAGACAAAGGTCGGTTAAATTGTATCACTTCTGTTCTTCAAAGATGATTTTGGCATTAAATAACCCACAAAGGTTGATATGACATTAAACAAAAAGACCAACGTAAATCAGCAAGCAATTAAGAAGTAAATTCAAATCTTTGTTCTATTTTTTTCTAAGTGTTTAGAAAAATAGAATCATTACAATGTTTCAAACCAATTACGAGTTTAGGGTTACATTAAAAGAAACATTTTAATGTAAATAAACAAAATTCCTAAAATAAAACAATATTGTGAAATACATGAAATCTTAGATTCTTTTTTCGTTAAATTTTTAAGGGGTAGATAAGAATTTCAAATAAAACTATGTTGCTTATGGAAGTCAGACCTGACCGATAGAATGAAACGCAGTTTCTTCCAAGCAGCGGTCGTGTCGATACTGCTATATGGATGCACTATATGGACACTAACCAAACGGATGCAGAAAAAGCTTGACGGCAACTACACAAGAATGCTGCGAGCAATTGTGAACAAGTCCTGGAGGCAACATCACACAAAGCAGCAGCTGTACGGCCACCTACCTCCCATCACGAAAACTATCAAAGTTAGAGGAACCAGACATACTGGACACTGCTAGAGAAGCAGGGACGAGCTCATAAGTGATGTTCTCTGATGGACTCCCTCACATGGTCGAGCAAAGGCAGGGCGATCAGCTCGAACTTATATACAGCAGCTCTGTGAGGATACGGGATGTAGCCCTGAGAACTTGCCAGAAGCGATGAATGATAGGGAGGAGTGGTGAGAGAGGGTCAGGGATATCCGTACTGGCGGCACGACATGATGATGATGTTGATTTACTCAAGAATTGTTCTGTAACTGAGTACTAATTGTAAAAAATTAAAATTTAATTGGAGACAAAAAATTCAGGAAAATATTTTGAACATTTCACCAATAGAGGGTTACATATTTTTTTTATATTATTGCAAATGTAAACCACAAACACACAAAAAAAAAACGATTCATAAGATATTAGAATACTTTTCATTTAAATTAATCAGCTAAATCTTTCAACTACAAACCAGGAAATTATTTAATACTTAGCTTACTCCTCTCATTCACTCACAGGGATTCTAAAATCCTTTTAATCCGGTCATGGGCCGACTACTTCTACGAGTGTACATGTGTGTATGTGTGTGTGTGTGTGTGTGTGTGTGTGTGTGTGTGTGTATTAGGGAGTTCTTCTGGTATTGTGGCTAACAAGCTGGATTGCGACATCGTAATAATCAGTTCGAACAACAGTCACGCTATTACATTCACTTTCGAAATAATACCCTTAGGAAAGGTATAAACCTTACCGTATTCTCCACAAGCTCTAGGTTAAATAGTACCACGATTATTCTTCAACAAGGATGGTTTTGGCATTAAATAACCCATAAAGGTTAATATACCATTAAATTAACAAACATAACCATGTGTGTGTGTGTGCGTGTGTGTAAAATCATACTTAATATCTATCGTTAAAATTGTTACGGATTCAGTAAATTCATTGTTCTATGCACAAAAAAATACAGAGCTATAACACGATATTTTTAATTATAAAATGAAATAAAACAGGGCAGAATAAGAAGACATGACTCAGAGATTCAAGTGGCTGATCTTCAAGTGAAATTGTGTCGATATATATATATATATATTAAGAGAGATAGAGACAGACAGACAGACAGACAGACAGACTGTATTCCGGACGAAGATCATGTTTGAATGTTCAATACTTCCGATAAAGATAAGAACCGCTAAACTGCTGATATCAGAGATTTGTTTACAGTGGGAAAGGTGCTTAGGTAGAACCAGTTACATTTTTTGGATAAGCTGATGACAGAAGAATAGGTCACCACACTATTTAGGGTTTTTTTGGGGGGGGGCTTTTTTCGTTTTTCATTTTCTTTTTTGAGTTTTGTTTTTGTTTTGTTTTGTTTTGTTTGGGTATTTTGTTGTTTTTTTTTTTGGTTTTGGTTTTTATTTTGTTTTTTGTATGTTTTGTTTTTTTCTTTTTTTTTTTACTTTACTTTGGTTTCTTTGTTCAGTGGTATATCAACTTTTGTGGATTATTTAATGCCAAAACCATGCTTGTAGAAGAGTCGCAGTGATACTGTTTAATCCATAAATGGAGGGATAAGAGAGTTCATGCCTTTCCCGAGAGTTGTAGTTCAAAAGTGATCCTATAGCGTGACTGGATTTCGAACTTGCTTACTAGGATGTCTCTGTCCAGTACGTTAGCCACTACGCCACGGGAATTCCCGCTTAGATTTTTACTTCGTCAAGACTGGTTGCCTTACTAAGACAAACGAGCTTAGCCTTCTCTACTATTTGCCCACAACTGGGGCGGGGAGATGAATTCATTTCCATCCTAAAGGAAATTTAGCACGAAGTGAAACACCAACAGCTTTAGGCCATCGATTTTATTTCATACGACGATAACCGTTATGCTAACTCGAAATGTTAGTACCACTTAATTTTGTTTGAAAATTATTTGTATTGGATAGGAATATTTGAAACCATATCACAAATTATCATTAAACAGTAATTATTACTGGAAACCATATAATTGCCTAAGAAGAAAAGACTGTCTTCCGCAAAAAAAATCAACATGGTTTGACAAGCCAAACCATAAGTTAGAACTCTGAACCCTCCCCCGCCCTATGCTCGTCCCTTTGCTGAGGGTTCTGGATGAAAAATAGCTAAAAATACGCTTTACTCAATTACTTAACAACCTGATTGGCAATATAGTCGGTAATCAACAGCGTTAAAAGGAGAAGCACAAACAGCTCCGTCGGGGATTTGAACTCGCTTCGTCGATTTGCTTAAAGTGTTGCCGGTTCTACACAAGCAACTTCACCACTCTTTATCTGAACTATTGAACACTCAAACATGATCTTGGGGGGGTATCCTCGTGGTCTGGTGGTTAAAGCATTGGACTGGGGAATTCGAAGCGAGTTCAAACTCCAGTCATGCTATTATATTCACTTTCGGACAAATACCCTTGGGAAAGGTATGAACCCCCTTATCCACCCAGCTATAGGTTAGATAGTACCACTACTGTTCTTCTAGAAGGATGGCTTTGGCATTAAATAACCCTTAAAGGCTGATATGCCATTAAACAACAAGCAAACAAATAAATCAAACATGATCTACGTTCGAAAATGATATCTCTCTTTCTCTCTCTCTCTCTCTCTCTCTCTCTCTCTCTCTCTCTCTCTCTGTTTTCTATCTCTCTCAATATACCATATTTACCAACCCCTCCGCTCGGGCAGGATATGACACAGGGTCAATTTTTAAGCGGAGTTTAACACGTTTGAATTCAGAGTTCTCCTTCTCCTAGACTAGTTGCCTAACGAAGGCTGAAGAACCCAGTCTACCCTACTATTTACCCATAGCTGGAGGGAGAATAATTGGATTCATACCTTTCCCAAGGGTATTAGTGCAATGTGAAATGCAACAAGTCTCGTCCAGGATTTGAACTCGTGTCGCCGTGTCCATTTCCAACGACGATAACCATTACACCACGGGCACCTCCTTCTCTCCCAATATACACATTCACTTGCTTACGACAAAAATTGTAGTATCTATTATGGTCCCATCGATGGGTCAAATAGATTTGTTTGAAAATTATTTGTATGAGGCTGGAATACAAGAAACCATATAACTGTATGCAAATAAATGATCGACATTGAACAAGAATTGGAGTACACCATCATTGCCATTACTCCCAGGTCTACTCGGACCCAGAGTGGTAGTAGCAGTTAAGGTCCTATCTATGAGTCAAATTGACCAGTTTGAAAGTTATTCGATATAAACTATAAACGTGTGCTTAGAAAACTCTTAACCTGCAAAAGGAATTTTAAATATAATCGTACAACTAAGACGATTCACTAACCTCTTGGTTTAAAATAACTCTAGACGTGTTGAAGGGCCATTAAAAGTAATCAATCATGAATAAGAATTACTTAAACCATTATGATTACGCAAAAAAAGACTCACCTCAGCATAATACCAATAAGGTTTGACGTGCCATAAAATCAACAAAACAATACGTCAGAATCCTGAGCACATTCCACCACGCTCATAGCCCTGGAACTGTATCTTCACGAAAAATTCTGGTATCCATATTCTTGAGCTTTATCTTGAAAAGTTCTGATATTCTTATTTTGGTGCTTTATCGTTTCGAAAAATTCTAGGATTCTGGTATTCTTATTCTCGAGTTTATCTTGAAAAATTCTGGTATTCTTATTCCAGAGCCTTATCTCGAAAAGTTCTGATATTCTTACTCTGGAGCTGTGTCTTCTTAAAACTTTCTGGTATTCTTATTCTGGAGCTGTGTCTTCTCGAAAAATGTTGATATTCTTATTCTGCAGCTTTATCTGGAAAAATTCTGGTATTCTTATTCTGGAGTTATGTATTCTCAAAAAATGTTGATATTCTTATTCTGCAGCTTTATCTGGAAAAATTCTGGTATTCTTATTCTGGAGCTGTGTCTTCTCGAAAAATGTTGATATTCTTATTCTGCAGCTTTATCTGGAAAAATTCTGGTATTCTAATTCTGGAGCTGTATTTATTTTAAATTTCTGGTATTGTTATTCTGGAACTTTATCTTGAAAAGTTCTGGTACTCATATTCTGGAGGTTTATCTTCTTGAAAATTCTGATATTCTTATTCGGAGGCGTAACTTCTCGAAAAATTCTTGTATTCTTATTCTTGAGCTTTTTTTTTTTTTTTCTTTAAAAGTTCTGATATTCTTATCTGGAGCTGTATCTTATCGAAAAATTCTGGTATTCTTATCAATTCCTGCATTAAAATAAATAAGCATTTCAAAGTATTTTATTGTATTTGGATCAAGGCCATTCATAGTAACATGCCTGGAAATTAGGCAGCTACGTTCTCTAACTCGTAGCAGACCTTAGTTAGTGTACTCATTCTGAAAATTTCAATCTAAAGTTGGCTGGAGAGTGGTAACGTTCGTCCCCCGATCGACCGAGACGACGCGAACGCAGCGCTACTCGATCTAAGCGCTCGCTCGCTCCTCCTTCACCGGTCGCTGCTACTGCTGTTGCCGGAGCGGTGGTGACGGCGACGATGTGCCATGCCACCGGGGAAGGGACGAGCCGAAGGGATTAAAAAGTATAAAGGGATAAAAAGTATAGTTTCTGATTTTACACTTATGGTAGGCTGTGTTAAATTTATTACAGAATATATATATATATATATATATATATATATATTGCATATCTATACACAATATATACAATAAATATACAATATATGATAAATAATATGGTATATTATTGCTTGTTTGTTTGTTTGTTTGTTTATGTTTCATGGCATATCAACATTTGTAGGTTATTCAACGCTAAATCCATTTTAATACAAATAAACAATTCTATTTCAAACATTCCTGTTTTGCATAAGTACACAGATTAATTGTCAAAAACATTTCTATTTCAAACAATTCCGTTTAGTATACAAAAACAGTTCCATTTCTAACAATTCAGTTTAGCATAAGTACGTAGTTTAAATGTCAAAAACAGTTCTATTTCATGTAAATCAGTTTAGCATAAGTAAACAGTTTAGTTCTATTTGACCCACAGATTGGACCCTATCAGCTGATTTAAATTTCAAACTTTTCAGTTTAGTATAAGTATAGTTTTTATTAACAAATAGTTAAATGTCAAAACAGTTCTATTTCAAACAATTCAGTTTAGCATAAATACACAGTTTAGTTCTATTTGACCCATTGATAGGAACCTATCAGGTGCTACCACTCAGGGCCAGAGTGAACTTGAGAGCAATGGCAATGAAGGGGTACTCGGCATTCCTCAAAGCTTTGCATTGCTGGAACCTCATCAACAGATTGTTTAGTGTCATATCTAGGACACTCGTTGAGGGTGGGGGGGTTCTTATCCCTCTGCAGAGATGCAGTTCGTGTATTTTACAGCCCCAGCTGACTAGGCAATATATTATAGTGTTATATTGTATATAGTTATACAATATATACAATAAATATACAATATACAATAAAAATATGGTACATTATTGCGTTAAGTTTTTTTATAAAATATATACGTATATTGTATACCTATATACAATACATACAATAAATATACAATATTTAATATTGCACTTCGAACGATCATCAAAAGCTTGGCAAGATGAAATGGAGGTCAGAGAAAGAATCGAAACTATTCTTACTACAATACTGTTAATAATAGTAATTATAGTAAAAGAGTTTAAGACTAGACATGACTGCGTGGGGAAGGTGATCCACTGTGAATTGTGCAAAAAAATTGAAATTTGACAATAAAAACAAGTGGTATATGCACAACCCAGAATCAGTCCAGAAGAAGGAAACACACAAAGTTCTCTGGGATTTTAAGATATAAACAGATCATCTTTTCTGGGCCAGACGACCAGACCGAGTGATAGTCAACAAAAAAAGGGGGGAACCTGCCAAATAGTGGACTTTGCCGTTCCGGCTGACAAAAAAGTAAAATTTTAAAAAGTGAAAAAGGAAATAAATTTCCAAGACCTTGATAGACAACTAAAAACAACTATGGCACAAGAAGGTGACGGTGATGCCAATATTACTAGTGCACGTGGAACAACCCCCAAAGGATTAACAGAGGGACTGGGAGAGTTGGAAATTAAAGTACAAGTGAAGACCATCCAGCCCACTGCATTATCAAAATCAGTCAGAATACTAGAAGAGTCCTGGAGACTTGAGGAGACTTGCTGTCACTCAAACCCAGTGAAAAAACATCAGCTAACACTGCTGTGGAAAAATCTCAAAGGAGTATAATAATACTTATTATTATTAATCATATAATAAGCAAATACCGTAAACAAGTGAAAAAAGAGTACAAAACCTAGACATGACTTGGTGGGGAATGTGATCCACTGAGAACAGTGTAAGAAATTAAAATTTGACCATACAACCAAATAGTATATGCACAAACCAGAAGTCGTCCGAGAGAATGAAGCAAGCAAAATTCTCTGGGATTGGGAAATACAAACAGATCACCTAATCCCGGCCAGAAGACGAGACCTAGTGATAACAAGAAAAAGAGAACCTGTCGAATAGAAGACATTGCCGTCCTGGCAGACCCCAGAGTGAAAATCAAAGAAACGAAAAGAAAGACAAGTACTAAGACCTCGACAGAGAACAAAAAAAGCTATGAAACAAGAAAGTGACGGTGATATCAATTATCATTAGTGCATTTGGAACGATCCCCAAAAGTTTAGTAAGGGAACTGAGTTAGAAATCGGAGGTCAAGCCGACATCATCCAAACTGCAGCATTGTTAAGATCAGCCAGAATATTGAGGAGAATCCTGGAGACTTGAGAAGACTTGTGATCAGCCAGAAAAACCATCAGCTAACGTTCGTATGATTAAGTCACAAGGAATAATAATAATAATAATAATAATAATAATAATAATAATAATAATAATAATGTGGACTTTGCTATTCCGGCTGATCACGGGGTAAAACTGAAAGAAAGCGCGAAAAGAGAGATAAGTACCAAGACATTGCTAGAGAACTGAAATAAACTAATGAACATGAAAGTGACGGTGATACCAATTGTAACTGGCACGCTCGGTATAGTCACCACTGGATTGGATGACGTGGAAATTAGAAGTCGAGCGGAGACCATCCAGACTCCAGCGTTATTGAGATCAGCCAGAATACTGAGAAGAGTCCTGGAGACTTACGGAAATTTGCTGTCACTAAAACTCCAGTGGGAACTATCAGCTAGCGCTGGTGTAACAAACTGTCAAAAGAGAAAAATAATAATAAACCTGACAAACAGTATATCCACAAACCAGAGTCTGTCCGAGAAAATGAGGCCCATAAAATTGCCTGTGATCTTGATATACTAACGGATCACCAAATCCTGGCCATCAGCCCTGACCTCGTGTTAATTAACTAGAAGAAAAAAACTTGTTATCCGGTGGATTTTGCTATGCCTAAGTGCTCGTCAGACTTATTAATGAAGTTGAACAAACTCTTTCAAAAGGGAAAGTGAGATTTTAAAATAGAGTCTTGAGTCCCTACGGCGGAGAGAGCTGAGAGTGCCCTGCCAAAGTTCAAATGATTAATTATAAGAGTTAGTGGAAGGGAATTCACGCCAAACTTATGGGAAATGATCCACCAAAATTAAAGGTTTCAATTTCAAGTTTTCTTGAACATTTCATGCAAAGTGGGGAAATAAAAAAAAATTGACAAGAGAGTGCCACATGAACTTAAAAATTATCAAAAACATTCATATATATATATATATAAAGTTAAAATGTTAGTATTACTCGATCATCTGGGGAGCTGGGGAGCTGTAATACAAGATAGATATTTATCAAATTTATAGTACCCTCTCTATTGGAAGGAGATTTCCCATTTTATAGAACCCCCCATAGGTGGGGTATACTCCTAACTTCAAGGCCATTTTACTGCAGTTTAAGATTTTAGATAAAATAATGGTGGTTATACCACCAAATTCACTTCTCCGAGGTTCGGCTGAAAAGTTCATAGACTGACTAAGATACTCTCAAGGAATGATTTTGATTTTTCAACATAGTGCGCCTTGGGGTTCACACACTTTTTCAATCGGTGTTGCAGTGCTTGGATTCCATTGGTTCAAAAAGTCATCAACAACAAATATGATGTCATCATATGAACTTTTCAGCCTATGAATTTTTTTGCCCACTCTTGTATGTATATATGTATACATATATGTGTGTGTGTGTGTGTGTGTGTGTGTGTGTGTTACACCAACCCCTCCACATGAGCAGGATGTGACACAAGGTCAATTTTTAAGCAGAGTTAAACAGGTTTGAATTCAGAGTTTTCCTTTTTCAAGACGAGTAGACATACCAACGCAGACCCCCCTCCCATTTCCATAGCTGAAAAGAAAATAGTTGGATGCATTCCTTTCCCAAGAGTATGAGCTCTATGTGAAATGCAAACACCTTTCTCCAGGGTTTGAACTCGTATCCCCGAGTCCATTTCCAATGACGATAACCGTTTATAATTCTATTCAAAAAAGAATGAAAATAATCAAAATGTAGTCACTCAATCAAACCTGTAGTAATTTACTAAGCGTTTTGCTTAGATGTAGCACAAAGCCGATCCAATAGGGCACCCAACAGAACTCGAACTCACTCTAGCAGGTTTGCTAGTCAAGCTTGCTAACCATTACACAAGCGGAGGTGCCTAGTCTGTTGGCCCTCTTATTTATGGTATAGTGTTTAGTTTTCTTCCTTTGTTTAATGGTATGTCAACCTTCGTGGGTAATTTAATGCCAAAGCTATCCTTGTAGAAGAATAGTAGTAAAACTATTTAACCCTTAGCTGGGGGGGGGTAAAGGGGCTTATACCTTTTTTAAAGGTAATAGTTCAAAAGTGAACGTAATAGCGCTACTGGAGTTCGAACTTGGTTACTACGATGTTGCAATCCAGTACGTTAGCCACTACGCCTCAAAGACTCCCCACTGATAGTTTCATAAGTGTCATAAGACATTTGAATAATTTTAGAACATTGTAGCACAAGTAAAAATTGTTTACTCTATTTTCTAATAATTTATTTTGGCCAGTCGGCTGGGGCTGTTGAATATATTGACTACATCTCTGAAGAGGGGTAAGAACATCCCCCCAGCCGACGAGTGTCCTGCTTATGACATTAAACAACCTGATGGTGTGGTTCCAGTAATGCTGGAGCTTTGGAGAAAGCGGGAGTACCCCATATATTGACATCCCTCCCAGGTCCACTCTGACTCGGAGCGGTAACCACTGATACGGTTCCTATCAATGGGTCAAATAGAACTAAACTGTGAAATTATGCTAAACTGAATCGTTTGAAATAGAACTGTTTTGACATTTAACAGTTTGTAAACAAAAACTATACTTATACTAAACTGAAATGTTTGAAAATTAATTCGACGTTAAATGACCCGAAAAGGGTTGATATGCCGTAAAACAAAACAACCAATAACCAACCAACTGTTTGGTTTGGTTTGTTGGGTTTTATGGCATATCAACCTTTGTAGGTTATTTAACGCCAGATCCATTTTTATGTAAATAATCTGTTCTATTTAAAACAATTCAGGTTAGCATAAGTACACAGTTTAATTGTCAAAAACATTTCCATTTAAAACTATTCAAGCAGTTATATGTAATAATTCAGTTAAGTGTAAATACAGTTTTAATGTCGAAAAACAGTTCTATTTCAAATAATTCAATTAAGCATAAGCACGCAGTTTAAATGTAAGTAAGGTTTAATTGTCAAAACCATTTCTATTTCAAGCTATTCAGTTTATTCAAATAATTCAGTTTAGCATAAGTATGCCGTTAGTTCTATTCAACCCATAGATAGGACCCTTATCAGGTGCTACCACTCCGGGCCAGAGTGGACCTGGGAGCGATAGCAATGAATGGGCACTCCGCATTCCCCAAAGCTCCAGCATTGCTGGAACCTCACCATCAGATTGTTTAGTGTCATATTCAGGACACACGTTGGCGGTGGTCTTACCCCTCTGCAGAGGTGCAGTCGATGTATTCTACAGCCCCAGCTGACTGGGCAACCAACCAACTGTGTGAGGGAAATTAAGAAGAATCTTGGTACAAATATTAAAACGGGAGATTGTAAAAAATGTCGTAAATATAAAGCAGGTGATTTATATTGTAATTGATACATGGGTTGAGAAACTTGCCTTAGCTTCCTACAATAATCTAAAAGAATCACTTAACCAAAGGTCGGAATTACTTAATGTTAGTATAGACATAATAAAAGTTAGTTGCTTGGTAAATAAGGTACGAATCAATTTGATTTTTTTATTTTTTATTATTTTTAATGCTTATTTCATTCTTTCTAGCGGTCTTTTAATCAATGGTATGTAGTTTTGGTCCAACCGTTCTTTAGTCAGAATCCCTTGAAACCTTGGTAGATTCTTTCTGACTGTACGCATTCATATAGATAATGCTACGAGCTATATTGAACAATTCTTGGAAGTAACATCCCACAAAACAGCAGCTGTACAGCTACCCACTAACCATCTCTAAAACCATTCAAATCAGACAAACAAGACATACGGGACAATGCTAGTGAAGTAATGATGAACTCACAAGCGACGTTCTCCTGTGGACCCCTTCACATGGACGAGCAGGTGTTGGACGAACAGCTAAAACTTATCTACAATAGCTGTGTACAGACACAGGATGTTGTCTGGAGGACCTGCTGAATGCATTGGATGATAGAGACGAATAATGGCGAGAGAGAGTCAGAGAAACACGTGCTGACGATAAGAGATGAAATATATATATATATATATATATATATATATATATATATATATATATATATATATGAAGGTAGCTGAAAAAACATAATCCAAATAGGTGAATACATTATGATGTCAAGTTGACGTTAACGTTTCGGTTTCAGTAACCATCATCAGGACTTGGATATCAAAATAGTTCACATAGCGATGGATGCTTGCTGAGATGACAGGAGCAAATGAGAAATATGCAACGAAAAGATACACAAACGTGCACATCGTGTTCATAATTCAAAAGTCATTAGAACGTGTCTCGCACGAGGAAAAATATTTGAAAATGTTGGATTTCCCGAAGAAACGAGACAAAACCTCCCGTTTATTGAGAAATACGCAAACAAGAAAGTTTTCATGTGTATAGATCGTTTGGAATCATCCATGTTAAATGTTATGTAAGAATGTATTTGGCTTCGTTTGGTTTGGTTTCTTTGTTTAATGGCATATCAACTCTTTTTAGGTTATTTAATGCCAATGCCATTCTCCTAGAAGAACAGTAGTGGTACTATTTAATCCATAGCTGGGAGGATAAGGGGGTTCATACCTTTCCCAAGGGTATTTGCCTGAAAGTGAACGTGACTGGAGTTCGAACTCGCGTACTACGATTCCGCAGTCAATCGCTTTAACCATTACACCACGAGGACACCCCGTAGAAGAATGTATTTGGTATTTGTTTTTCCGAAAAGACAGTATGAAAGTAAATATGGATATAATCCGACGCTGCCAAATAATCTAGAAGACATTTATTCTTGTGCTTTATATTAAAAGATTTTATGACCATGTTTGGTGTTGGTTTTTTGGGGGTGGGGGGTTAGAATAGAAACAAAAAAGTAAAAGTCTGTTCTCCGGATGGAGACACAGGCTACGAGTGATGCTTTATAGAAACACGAAAGTAAAAGTCAGTACCCCGGATGGACTCACAGACTACTTCGACATTATCGCAGGTGTGCTTTAAGAAGACACATTAGCCCCGTACCTCTTTATCATCTGTCTATACTACGTGCTTCGAACGTCTATTGATAAAATGAAAGATAACGGTTTCAAGCTGACGAAGGGAAGAAACGGAATATACCCCGCACATACAATTATGCACGCGATGACATAGCGCCTCTGGCAAATAAACCCACCCAAGCCGAGACCCTGCTACATAGTCTGGAATGAGCAGTTGCTTGCATAGGCCTCCATGTCAACACAGACAAGACGGAATGCATGTGCTTGTCTACTAGTTTCTCAGAAACTAGTAGACAAGTTTACCTATCTAGGAAGCAGTGTCTTATCAACGGAGAAAACATCAACACGCGACTAGGAAAGGCATGAGCACTTATCGATAGTCTACTAATCATATGGAAGTCAAACTTGACAGATTAAATGAAACGCAGTTTTTTCAAAGCAGTGGTCGTATGGATACTGCTGTATGAATGCACTACATGGACGCTTACTAAACGCAGGGAGAAAAAGCTCGACGGCAATTACACAAGAATGCTGCGTGCAATATTAAACAAGTCCTGGAGGCAGCATCCTATAAAACAGCAGGTGTACGGCTACTTACCACCCATCACGAAATCCATCCAAGTTAGACAATACAGACATGCAGGACACTGCTGAAGAAGTACGGACGAACTCGTAAGTGACATACTCCTGTGGACCCCTTCACATGGACGAACAAAGGCAGAACAACCAGCTAGAACCTATATACAACAGCTCTGTGCCGATACTGGATGTAGCATTGAAGACCTACTGGAAGCGATGCACGATGAAGAAGGGTGGCGGGAAAGGGTCCGGGTGATCCGCGCTGGTGGCATGATATGATGATGATGATGATATTTAGTATACTCTTTCTATGATCTTTTCAATTTTACTTGAAAGATGTATCTTATTTTCATATGTTTCGTTTTTCAGTAGTTTGGGGAGATTTGCAATGCTTGTAATATCCCATTTTCCATTCTGATGCGTAAACAACAGAACAATCGTATAGAATTTGGCATTAAATAATCCACAAGGGTCATTAAACACCAACCACCCAACCAATCAAAATGATTATCGCTAATGCTCAGAAGAGAAGCAAAAAAGGGAATTCGCTTCTAAATGCCGGCAAAAGAACAAGTTCTTACAAAAAAAGGTTAAAGAACAAACAATGTAAAGACAGAAAGAAAACTTACGGATAGAGAGAGAGGGGGGGCACGTGAAGGGAACATCGCAGCAAAACTCAAAATAACAGCTGCCTATTTGAAAATTGGAATAATATTACTAATCCTTATCATCATCATCATCATCAAGTCATATCAAAAACATAGATTCCATTGCCTCTCTCTCTCTCTCTCTCTCTCTCTCTATCTGCCATCGCTATGTGTAAGTCCTATACACAGCATCCAGAGTCCACACAGAGCTAATGAATGTAAGTTTTTGCAGGTCGAGCAAAACTGGGGTGTCCTTGCGTTGTAGCTCATAGGAGAAAGTTGCTTATGAGCTCGTCCTTGCTTTCTCCAGCGGTGCCCAGTATGTCTTGTTCGTCTTGCATGGTTTGCTAGATGATACACTACACCTGCTGGCCGACCCCCACTATCTCAACCTCCTAAACCACTCATGGACATCAGATCGTCAAGTGGTTTCTCTCATCTCCAGACAGGGGTATTTCGCATTTCTTTACGGACACACAAAACAACATACACAACCGAGAGGGAGGAAGAAAAGAGAACAAACAAACACGGACTTGGGTTAGCTCCAAACGCAAGAAGGGGGAAGTTTGTTACACTTTCCTTGCATTCTGTGCTTCCGTAGGCTATCGCAAGCGTGTATTTGAGCGAAATTCCCTCAAAGCCACCAGGAACGCTGAGTCATCCTCTCACGTTGGCCAACCCGGCCTCTGAGTCCACAAGTCCTAGCAGTTACCTTTTTCGTGCCACAGATAAATGACCATACATTTGCTGTTTTATGGGATCCTGCTTAAGGGATTTGTTCAAAATGACACGCAGCGTCCTTGTTCCCACAAAGCTTTTTTTCCAGGCGTATCGATGAAGTCTAAGTGGTGCAGTCATACAAAAGTACTAACACGGCTACAGCTGGGAAGAATTCCCGTTTCAAGTTCTAATTTTCAGATTGCCGTAAACATGTCAATTGCAGTCCATCATCCATTCCGGCTGGTCTTCAGGACTACATCCTGTATCGACACAGAGCTGCTGTATGTAGGTTCTAGATGGTCGTCCTGCCTTTGCTCGTCCATGTGAAGGGGTCCACAGGTGTACATCGCTTATGAGCAGTCCATTATTTACCTAAACATCATCATCATCAAGTCGCGCTGATAGCACAGATTTCCCTGACTCTCTCTCTCTCTCTCTCTCTCTCTCTCTCTCTCTCTGTCCCTATCATCTTTCAGCCCCAGAAATTCTTCCAAACTATATCCTGTGTCCGCACAGAGCTGAGATAAATAAGATAATATATTGCTATCGAGGCATATGTACTTGTCCACTAATTTCAGAGGCTTGCCATCTAATTCTAGCATATCCAGATATCCGGATGTGTGAAACGTACATAGAATGTTCATAACATATATACATAGAACATAGGAATCCCGAAACACGAAAAACACGTAACGACTTCTTAGTTCAGGTACGAAACCTTTTATTACCTTTGAGTTAAAGGTTTCGACATAAGGAAGAGAGATGCACAATCTTTCTATGATGACTTTTCCATCTGCCCCACCCCCACCCCCAACACGCGTGGCACCCGCCACAAGGCCACTGGCCTGGCTTCGGCGTGCAAGCGAAAGTCAACCGTCTTCTTCCGAGCCAGGAACTCAAATCCATTGACTTTTTCAAAATCCCCCAAATCATCCGCGCACGCTTCCGGTGCATGACGTCATTCACATCCCTGGTCACATCCCCTCTCTGGGATTTTTATTTTGATATCTGTGAACGACACATCCTCCCCGCGCGCGCTTCAACACCTGTTTGCACCTAACTAACCCATGTACTGAGCCGAAAGGTTCTCAGCCTAACTAAACCCAAAGGCAAGATATATAAAACGAAATCCCTCGGCCATTATATTACATAATGAGGAGATGGCACCATCTTGAGTAAAGTATGTAAACTATCTTATTTAGATTTCAGGTAGAGACCGATGCCACTTGCTGATACTTCCAGGCTATGCAACAGTCTCTGAGAGATATTATCTGCTTCTTGCCCCTTTTTTTAGTGGGAAACCACTTTCTTTCATTAGATCTATTCGTAGTACATAATCTAAACAAATTAGGGTAAGAAATGGTGCCAATGTGTCTCCTTGCAAGACTCTTGTAACTTTGTCATAGAAGTCAGTGTCCCCATCAGATGAGCGAAATATGGCCTTTGTGTTTTTCTATAGCAGCATTAGAACGGTAAGAGGATTTTTTCTTGGGGCGTCTTTTCTCTGTATATGGAATCGAATGCCTTGGAAAAGTATTCAAAGACGAGTGTTGCTTCAAGATTTCTTGCACATACTCCTTCGATGATTAGTCAGAATTTGAGAGGTTATGGATCTATATCTAAGAAATCCGTCCTGATTTTTCCTAAATATTTTCTCAACTCCAAATCGGATATAATTTAGTTGCAGAATATCATAAATCTTTAGCAAATATATAGCAGTAACGTCTTAGTAGTTCTAAGTTATTCCGAGGTCACCGATCTTCGAGGAGAGAAAAATGGAGCCTTTCAAAAAATAGTACTTGATAGTATCTTGCTTAACACTCAGCATTATAAGGTACGTATCAAGGGTAAAATAGAGCAATCCAAAGAAAGGAGTAAAGCTCTCCCCTATACTGAGATGTAGTAGCTATTGAAATGAGAGCCTTCGGGCAACTCTCGACTACGGTCGCCAACCAAAATTATAAAACAATATATATATATATATATATATATATTTTCAAAATTAAACCCATTAATATGATAATAATTTATTACTGAGACACGGGGAATGGCGGTCATTTGGAACATGTCCCGTAAAAAAATGCATCCTTTGAACACGAGAAATCAAATCAATGATTTTGTTAATCGTTATAATGTCAGCTTCCAGGACATGCAATCTTTTTTGGATTTCTTGTCTCAGTAATAAATCATTATTATATTAATGGGTTACATTTATTTTGAGACAGTTGTAAAAGATTTGTTCTCCAAATAAGTAGTAACGCAAAATACTATTTTCTCTTTTGTACGAGGCGTTGTGATCAAGGATTGATAGTTGTTATAATATACTGTTTGCAAATCTGAAACACAAAAGAACACATTCTTATTAGTAGATATATTAGCAGTCACATGGGTCCCATATATATTGAGACATCCTGTATATATATATATACATATATAATAACAGCTTTATCCCATATTGAGCAGTATAAAAAATAATTCATGATTAAAAATATGCTAAAGGAAATTAAATAAAAATTGAAAATAAGATAATAATAATAATAAAAATGATAATAATAATAAACCATATATATATATATATATATATATATATGTGTGTGTGTGTTAAGGAAACACGTTGAATGTCCTTGGCAGTCGAGTTACTTTTTAATAGAGAGGAAATCCTAATCACTTTGTATCACGTATCTGCAATTTGTTGTGTGTTGTTTTGATGGGATCTGTCGTTTTAGGTGAAGAGTTCAAATCTGGATATGGGGTACGGAGGTGGTTCAAGGCGGCCGTCCCCATCGCTATTTTTTATGAAAAGAAAAGATTGTTTGTTTCAGCCCTTCGTCCAACCAATTTGCCCAGCTCCCCCTTTTTTATATGTATATCTGTTCCTTTTTTAAGCCCCAAACACAACATCATGCTTTCATGGATATAATGAGAATAAAATGTTCTTACTCAAACCCAAGCTATGGACACACATACACACTTACTTGTAAAGAAAGAAAGAAAGAAAGAAAGAAAGAAAGAAAGAAAGAGATTAAAAAGTTAGCCAAAAGAAAGGAAGGAAGGAATAAAGGGAAATGAGGGTAGCTAGAAAGAAAGAAAGAAAGAAAGAAAGAAAGAAAGAAAGAAAGAAAGAAAGAGATAATGAAGTTAGCCAAAAGAAAGAAAGAAAGAAAGAAAGAAAAGGAATATAGGATAGCTAGAAAGAAAGAAAGAAAGAAAGAAAGAAAGAAAGAAAGAAAGAAAGAAAGAAAGAAAGAAAGAGATAATGAAGTTAGCCAAAAGAAAGAAAGAAAGAAAGAAAGAAAGAAAGAAAGAAAGAAAGGGAAATGAGGTTAGCTAGAAAGAAAGAAAGAAAGAAAGAAAGAAAGAAAGAAAGAATTAAGTTAGAAGAAAGAAAGAAAGAAAGAAAGAAAGAAAGAAAGAAAGAAAGAAAGAAAGAAAGAAAGGGAAATGAGAGTAGCTAGAAAGAAAGAAAGAAATAATGAAGTTAGAAGAAAGAAAGAAAGAAAGAAAGAAAGAAAGAAAGAAAGGAAAATGAGGGTAGCTAGAAAGAAAGAAAGAAAGAAAGAAAGAAAGAAAGAGATAATGAAGTTAGTCAAAAGAAAGAAAGAAAGAAAGAAAGGGAAATGAGGGTAGCTAGAAAGAAAGAAAGAAAGAAAGAAAGAAAGAAAGAAAGAAAGAAAGAAAGAAAGAGATAATGAAGTTAGCCAAAAGAAAGAAAGAAAGGAAGAAAGAAAGAAAGAAAGAAAGAAAGAAAGAAAGAAAGAAAGAAAGGGAAATGATGGTAGAAAGAAAGAAAGAAAGAAAGAAAGAAAGAAAGAAAGAAAGAAAGAGATAATGAAGTTAGTCAAAAGAAAGAAAGAAAGAAAGAAAGGGAAATGAGGGTAGCTAGAAAGAAAGAAAGAAAGAAAGAAAGAAAGAAAGAAAGAAAGAGATAATGAAGTTAGCCAAAAGAAAGAAAGAAAGAAAGAAAGAAAGAGATAATGAAGTTAGCCAAAAGAAAGAAAGAAAGAAAGAAAGAAAGAAAGAAAGAAAGAAAGGGAAATGAGGTTAGCTAGAAAGAAAGAAAGAAAGAAAGAAAGAAAGAAAGAAAGAAAGGGAAATGAGGGTAGCTAGAAAGAAAGAAAGAAAGAAAGAAAGAAAGAAAGAAAGAGATAATGAAGTTAGCCAAAAGAAAGAAAGAAAGAAAGGAAGAAAAAAAGAAAGAAAGAAAGGGAAATGAGGGTAGCTAGAAAGAAAGAAAGAAAGAAAGAAAGAAAGAAA
This sequence comes from Sepioteuthis lessoniana, assembly GCA_963585895.1. Taxonomy (NCBI): domain Eukaryota; kingdom Metazoa; phylum Mollusca; class Cephalopoda; order Myopsida; family Loliginidae; genus Sepioteuthis; species Sepioteuthis lessoniana. The sequence continues at coordinate 19,480,999 of OY757944.1, forward strand.
GAAAGAAAGAAAGAAAGAAAGAAAGAAAGAAGTTAGCCAAAAGAAAGAAAAAAAGAAAGGGGAATGAGGGTAGCTAGAAAGAAAGAAAGAAAGAAAGAAAGAAAGAAAGAAAGAAAGAAAGAAAGAGATAATGAAGTTAGCCAAAAGAAAGAAAGAAAGAAAGAAAGAAAGAAAGAAAGAAAGAAAGGGAAATGAGGTTAGCTAGAAAGAAAGAAAGAAATAATGAAGTTAGAAGAAAGAAAGAAAGAAAGAAAGAAAGAAAGAAAGAAAGAAAGAAAGAAAGGGAAATGAGGTTAGCTAGAAAGAAAGAAAGAAATAATGAAGTTAGAAGAAAGAAAGAAAGAAAGAAAGAAAGAAAGAAAGAAAGAAAGAAAGAAAGAAAGGGAAATGAGGGTAGCTAGAAAGAAAAAAAGAAAGAGATAATGAAGTTAGCCAAAAGAAAGAAAGAAAGAAAGAAAGAAAGAAAGAAAGAAAGAAAGAAAGGGAAATGAGGGTAGCTAGAAAGAAAGAAAGAAAGAAATAATGAAGTTAGAAGAAAGAAAGAAAGAAAGAAAGAAAGAAAGGGAAATGAAGTTAGCTAGAAAGAAAGAAAGAAAGAAAGAGATAATGAAGTAAGCCAAAAGAAAGAAACGAAGAAAGAAAGATATCAACTTGATTACAAATCAACTTTATTTCCTTCAAAATAGTTCCGTTGATAAGCCACACACCAGGAAACTAAGCTGTAAGTCTTCAACTGACACTGCCTTCAGTATTGTTATTCACGATATGGTGCATGTTTTTGACAAGTTATAAATAGCGTCCATGGAACTAAGTTTTGATTTCGGAGAAGAGGAAATTGCCTTAAAAATTCAAGTCAGGACGAATAACCTTTTGGAACAAATTGGCAGAAATTTTCTTCCTGCCAAGTTCCTTGATCAATGTGTCCAGAAAAGTCCACTGATTGAAATTTTATTCACACAGACAACGTTAATCGGGTCTGATGGGGAGCCTCTCTTTTGTTGCATTCCCCACTCTTCGTGAAGTAACAGGTCAACAAAGTTTATCTTCGACCTGTCGAAATATTAGCTCGTTCGGAAAATAATGTTTGATTTCCGAATGAAATCAATACATTTAAAGTGTTTTAATCTGTCAAATTATGATGCCTTAATATCTATTTATTTCTGCTGTCGATTAAAAACCAATAATCATTCATTACACAAGCGGTTCCAAAACGCCAAAGCTTACCTTATTTATAGTTCAAACTTTGCCGTAACATCGATTCAAAGTGACCCTTCATAGTCTACTCGTATATCCATTGTAAAACTTTACAAATGATACCCAAGAGCATTGATAATATCATAGCCCCGCCCACAAATTTTATTTTCATCTTAGTCTGACTCACAGTGAATCAAATTTACAACGAGTAGCAATGAAACTAAACCATTGTTTCGTAGTTAAACGTACTATTAATTTACTAGATCTAAATTAGTAGATCACAATACTTTAATAGGAATCGAATTTACTACACGAGTAAGGTTGGTTGGTTGGCTGGTTGGTTTTTGGATTTATGGCATATAAACCTCTGTAGGTTATTTAACACTTAATCTATTTTTATGCAAATATTCAGTTCTATTATAAACAACTGAGTTTAGTATGAATACACAGTTTAATTGTCAAAACATTTCTATTTCAAACTATTCAGTTAATTCAAGCAGTTCTAATTCAGATAATTCAGTTTAGTATAAGTATAGGTTTTGTTTACACAGTTAAATGTCAAAATAGTTCTATATTAAACAAATCAGTTTAGAGTAAGTACAGTTTTAATGTCAAAAACAGTTCCATTTCAAACAATTCAGTTTAGCATAAGCACGCAGTTTAAATATAAATACAGTTTAATTGTCAAAAAAACATTTCTATTTTAAGCTATTCAGTTTAGTCAAACAGTTATAATTCAAATTATTCAGTTTAGCATAAGTATGCAGTTCTATTTAACCCATAGATAGGGCCTTATCAAGTGCTACCATTCCGGGCCAGAGTGGACCTGGGAGCAATGGCAATGAAAGAGTACTCTGCATTCCCCCAAACTCCAGTATTACTGAAACCTCACCATCAGATTGTTTAGTGTCCTATCCAGGACACTCGTTGCGGGGTCTTACCCTTCTGCAGAGAAGCAGTCGACTGGGCAAACACGAGTATGGATCAACGAAACTAGACCATTGCTTCGTAGTTAAGCGTATTATTGATTTACTAAATCTAAATTAGTTGATAACAATACTATAATGTGAATCGAATTTACTACACGAGTAAGGATCAAAGAAACTATCTTACTAACTTTTGTTCAAAGGTGAGACACCTCTTGAATACTTATTAAGCTAAGCTTCATCTCACTCTCAGTGAGGATCACACTCACTACGACAATAATGTTCGCAAAGACATTTCTTCACGTTCCCCATCTAAAACCATTTTATCTTTTAAAAGCTCTGATTATTAACTATTATCAGAGTGTTTATGTATCCCCATCCGCAGGCGAAATTCGACACAAGGACAAGTTTAGAGTTCCATATGCATACATGAGACTAGTGACAAAAATTGTTCTAATCTGTTGGCATCCCCGTTTTATAGGGTGACTCAGGCATCAGGAATTAACCCCGACCCTAATTATTTATGTGCAATGGAGGCTAGTAGTTAAAATGATAAAGTTTTTTACTTAATATTGTTTACTATTTGTAACACCTGTGAATATAATGTGTATAGTGAAAAAAATTCTTAAAAATTTACAGCCCAGTTGGCTGGAGGCACTGTAGAATAACCCCCTCCCACAACGAATGTCCTGTTTATGACATTAAACAATCTGATGGTCAGGCTTCAATAATTCCAGAGTACCTTTTAATTGTCATCGCTCCCAGGTCCACTCTGACCCGGAGTGGTAGTACCTGGAAGTGTTCTATCGATGGTTCAAATAGAATTGTTTGACATTTAAACTGAATGAAAAGAAATGAGTTATGCCAATTTGAATTGTTTGAAATAGAACTGTTTGATCCTTTTACTGTGTGTTAATAAATAACAGATGTTTAATTAAATTGTTAGTGATACACAGCAATACTTGGAACTATTTAATTGTGTGCAAATGAACGAATTAATAATGTTGAATTGAATGGTTAGTGTTAAATGGCAATACATGTAACCAATTCACTGTATTAATATTGAAATGATTAATATTGAATAGAATTTTAATTGTTCTATAGCAATTATTAAAACCATTTAACTTTGTCGAAATAATAGCAATACTGGTGTGCCAGCAAATTTTACAATGAAACACATTTAAATGTAACACATTTAAAAATGAAATTACCGACAAACTAATCTTCCATATCATGTATATTTATTGAAATGTGTGCAAATGACTAATTTTGATTGTTGTTGTTACATTGCAATACTTGAAATTATTTAACTGTTTACAAAAAATGAGGTCAGACTCGTTTAAAATATATATATATATATATATATATATATATATATATATATATATATATATATAAACTGAACATTCTATATATATATATATATATATAAACAAGATTTGGTATTAGATATTCAACAATTGTTGATATGCCATAAAACCCAACCCAACCAAATCTTATATATTTAATATATATTTATAAGGAGGATTTGGCAGTAAATAACCTAAAATGGTTGATATGCCATAAAACCCAACCAATAATGCTGGAGATTTGAGGAATCAGAAAAACCTCTTTATTGCCATTGCTCCCACGTCAACTGTGACGCACAGTCGTAGTTTCTGATAGGCTCCTATCAATGGGTCGAATAGAAATGTTAGACTTTTAAACTGTGTGTAAACAAATGACTGATGTTTAATTGAATTATTTGTGTTAAATAGCAATACTTGTGACCACTTCACAGTCTATTGACTGAGGTTACATTGTTAGAGTTACAAAGCAAGACTTGAAATCATTTACCTGTATGCAAATAAACGATTAATAGTAAATACTATTGTTCGTAAGAAATAGAAATACTTGAAACAATTTCACTGTATGCAAAAAATATCAGATCAGACTCGTTTAAAAATGTTATCAAATAAATGTGTTTAGAAGCCATATATCTAATAAACAAGATTTGGCATTAAACAACCTTCAATGGTTGATGTGCTATAAAACCAAACCAAACAATTCATTTTCTTAACAAAGATATCTTTGTTTAAACAAGTATACACCGTAGGCTACATCAAGGTCTAGACGACATTGTTTATTTACAGTATTGTATTGATTTTTATTGTATTACAATAGTTTTGGAACTATAGAAAAGTGTTTGAAAGTTTTTCTCTTTATGATGAAGATATATTTTTGCTGGCTAGCATGACCAAAAGTTAGGTTAATCCTTAACGCAATAAATGATAAAATCACTTTTTTTCCGCGGCTAAAAATTAGGATTGGTTGTTGGCTGTTTGTGTTTTATGGTATATAAAACTTTGTAGGTTATTTAATGTCAAATCTATTTTCTACAAATAATCAGTTCTATTTCAAGCAATTCAGTTTAGCATGAGTACACAGTTTATTTGTCGAAAACATTTCTATTTCAAGCTATTCAGTTTAGTCAAACAGTTCTAATTCAAACGATTCAGTTTAGTGTAAGCATAGATTTTGTTTACACATGGTTAAATGTCAAAACAGCTCTATTTTAAATAATTCAGTTTAGCATACAAAAACAGCTCCATTTCAAACAATTCAGATTAGCATAAGTACGCAGTTTAACTGTCAAAAATATTTCTACTTCAAGCTATTCAGTTTAGTCAAAAAGTTCTATTTCAAACAATTCAGTTTATCAGTTTACATGTCAAAAAACGCGGTTTACATGTCAAAATAAATGTCAAAACAGTTCAATTTCGAACGTTTCAGTTTTGCGTAAGTACAGTTTCAATGTTAAAAATAGTTCTATTTCAAACAATTCAGTTAAGCAAAAGTACACAGTTCTATTTAACATATAGATAGAACCCTTATCAGATGCTGCTACTGGGCCTGTGAGCGATGGCAATGAAAGGGTACCTCGCATTCCCCAAAGCTCTAGCACCACTGGAACCTCACCATCAGACTGTTTAGTGTCATGTCTAGGACATGAGCCTTACCCTTCCTGCAGAGAATCAGCCGGCATATTCTACAGCCCCCCCCACACACACACACACACACACCTTCAGCTGACTGTAAAAATTAGGAGTCATAGTCATTTTATTTTTATCATGAAGGTTTTTCGGACTATTGCCTTCATCTTTATTGCTATTTCCACAACGTTTCAGCCGATATATCCTCTGGCCTTCTTCAGGTGTTGGTCGAACTCGGGAACCTTTACGGAACTTCGAACTACGTCCTTTATTAAAACCACGGGGGTCGCTTGTTCTGATTCCGTTAACCATAACCGGATACAAGTGTTAAGTATTTCTGTATTGTTACTCGCCTGTAGTGAGGATTGAACCGGCAACTTCCAGATGATTGTCTCCTTAGAAGCTTAGGGAACCAACGCCTATAACCGTTACGCCATGTGTCCTGCTGGAGGATATATCGGCCGAAAAGTTGTGGAAATAACAATAAAGATGAAGACAATAGTCCGAACACACTTAATGATGAAAATCATCAAGATTCGTTTCAGAAATTTAGACAACTCATAGTCATTCATTATACAGTCATTCATCACTCAAGTGAACGGCAATATTTCAAATGTTTCTCTCTCATAGTCCTGAATTTTGTCATCTTGTGTTCCGTTTGTGCGTAATGGACCTGTGGCGTAGTGGCTGACGAGCTGGAATGCGACAACGTATGAAGCGTTTTCGAATCATAACGCTGTCTTTCGGAATAATACCCCTAGTAAAGACATTTTTTTTTTATCACCCAGCTATGGGTTAAATAGTACCCCTACTATTCTTCGACCAGAATGACTTTGGCATTAAATAACCCTCGAAAGTTTATATGCTATCACACAAAAAAATTTATCTATCTATCAATCCTTCAACAACGAGGACTCTGGCATTAAATAATCCACCAAGGTTGACATGACATTAAACAAAGGAACCTTAAATAGTACCACAACTGTTCTTCTCCAAGGATGTCTTTGGCATATCAACCTTCGTGGGTTATTTATGACACTGTTAACGAAACACCCTTATAATAATCCAAGATCATAACAGTTGAACGTGAATCTTACCAGGCAAGGAATAACATTAATCAGCAGCTTTTTAATCAAGGTTGCCAACCTAAAAATTAAAAAAAAGACCAGTTTCATTATTTTCTTGACTGATCTCATGTATACAAGTACACCTATACCTATGCGCGCTCACAAACAAAATCAGGATACAAATTACTGCAAACCGGAAGTTGTTTTATTAAGAGGCCATTCAATGCTTTGATATTGTGTGACTGGTAGACAAGGTCCTAAGTTCAAACGAGATAAAATAAAATAAAATAAAATAAACAAACTATAAGGTGATAAAAAGATAATATTTCTTCAACGGTAACCAAAGTGTGTGAGACAGACGGGGTACATTGAGAAGGAGAGAATTATTTATTTGTTGTTGTTTTTTTTGTTTTTTTTTTTTCGTTTTAGTTTTTTTCTTTTGGGGATAGTTAAAGGCAGACGATAAATGGGAAAGAAACAATTGATAAATGAATTAATGAATGAACAGAGGCATTTATTTACGTGGTGGAACAAAAAGTGGATAATGCAGATTTCAGCTTTTGGTTATTCTTTCAAGTACGAAAGAATAGATTTTGCATAAAATAACCCACAAAGGTTGATATGCCATTAAACAAAGAAGCCAAGCCAACACACGAAGTTCGAAAAATATACCCAAAAATTAGCGTACGTGTTCGTTGTTTCCTGTTTTTGATGTTATATATATATATATATATATATATGAAAGTGCCCGTCGTGTAATGGTTATCGTCGTAGGAAATGGGCACGGCGATGCGAGTTCAAATCCTGGACGGGACTGATTGCATTTCACATAGCACTAATACCCTTGGCAAAGGTATGAATCCAATTATTCTCCCTCCAGCTATGAGTAAATAGTAAGACAGACTAGGCTCCTTAGCCTTGGTGAGGCAACTAGTCTAGGAGAAAGAAAACTGAATTCAGACCTGTTAAACTCCGCTTAAAATTGATCTTGTGTCATATCCTGCCCAAACGGAGGGGTTGGGTAAATATATATATATATATGTGTGTGTGTGTGTGTGTGTGTGTGTGTGTGTGTGTATCTGGGCAATTGATTGGTTGGTTTGTTGGTTTGTTATTTAACACCGAATTAAGTCAGTTTGATAAAAGTCTTTTCGTTTCAAGATCTTCATATCTTCAAATATGCACAAGTGCGGTTTTTTGTTTACACACAGCTAAATGTAAAAACAATTTTGTTTCAAACAATTCAGTTTAGCATAAGTACACAGTTTAAATGTCAAAAACATCTATTTCAAGCTAAGTCTGTTCAGTCAACAAAGTTAAATGGTTCAAAGTATTACTTTGTATCAAGAACAAGTCAATTAAACATCAGTCATTTATTTACAGTTAAATTTTAAAAAACAGTTCTGTTTAGCATAAGTACGCAGTTTATATGTCAAAAGCGTTCTATTTCAAACAATTCAGTTTATCAAAAGTACACAGTTTAGTTTTATTTGACCCAAAGATAGGCCTCTATCAGCTGCTACCACTCTAGACCAAAGTGGACCTGAGAGCGATAGCAATAAAGGGTTACTCCGCAGTCCCCAAAGCTCCAGCATCACCATCCGATCGTTTAGTGTCATATCCT
>OY757944.1:19496281-19521281 GCA_963585895.1 Sepioteuthis lessoniana
TATTAAAGATAGATAGAAAGATACATGTATACATATAAGAATATATTTTTTAAAGTTGTAAATATATATATATATATTCAAGTTATATATATATATATATATATATATATATATATTTAAGTGGTAAATAAATATAAATAAATATATATATATATATATATATATATATATATATATATAACCTAAATATATATATATGTATATTTAAGTTGTGACTAAATGAATATATATATATATATATATAAGTTGTAGATATGTATATATATATTTAAGTTGTAAATAAATACATATATATATATATATATAAGTTGTAAATATATATATATATATATATATATATATATATATATGCATACACGTACACACATACACAGATGTGTTCACGTGTACACGTATAGGTATGTCAGTTAGTGTCGTGTTTTGAAAGTGCAACGTTGTCTAATTCGGGACGTTGTGCTTTACGAGTTCGATCTGAGCCATATGACCGCAGAAATAACCAAAATCATTTCTTGTGTGAAAGGCGAAGGTGTAAATGACCTGAACAAGCAACCTTATCGTTCAAAAAATTTCGCTCGGGATGCAAGAACGTCGACGATCAAACAAGTTTATCTAGGCCTAAAATCATGGATTCCTCGGTCGTGTCCCAAACTATAGACGCAAATCCGGTGAGAAGCAATTAGAGAGTATCAGTCGAGCACGATATTTCACAGTCCAGAGTTGTTCGTCACATTCATGATCACGCCAAAAGCCTCCAAAGCTGCTAGGTTGTGCCTGACGTCACCAAAATATTGCAAAAAAAATTAACTCATCCTCGTAATTAAGTGTTGGATATTAATTACAAACACCTAACATTATATATATATATATATATGTAAGTTGTGGGTGACTTTAGTCGAGGGTGACCCAAAGGCTCCCTTTTCGATAGCTACAACATTAAGGTATAGGGGACAGCTACAACATCAAGGTATAGGGGATGACGCTACTCATTCCCCTGTATTACTCCACTTTACCCTTGTTCCGTACCTAATAATGCTGAGAATTAAACAAGGAGCCATCAAGTATCATTTTTTAGTCTTCGGTATGATTCGACCTGGGATTGAACCCAGGTCTCTCGGGCCATTGGCAAATACTCTAACCATCGTGCCAATATCTTTGGTCCAATAAGAAAAAAGTAACTACTTTAAAATGAATAGGTCCACAAGAGAATTTGTTTTTAGGTTTATTCTTCTCCAACACGTGTTTCTGACATTTTACTTTTTCATTAGGGAGTAAATGATTTATTCTGGTGTCCTCTTTGCTTTATAAAGTTAGATTGGAACTGCATAAGAATGCTACGAGCAACATTGAAAAAAATCATGGAAGCAACAACCTACGAAACAATACTAGTACGGCCACCAACCTCCTATATCTAAAACCATACAAATAAGACGAACAAGACATGGTGGACACGGCAGGAAAAGTAAGGAGGAACTCATAAGTGACGTTCTCCTATGGACCCCTTTACATGGACGTGCCAGTGTTGGCCGATCAACAAGAACTTACCTCCAACAGCTCTGTGCGGACACGGGCTATAGTCTAGACGACCAGCCAGGAGCGATGGATGATAGGAACGAATGGCGTGAGAGAGTCAGGGAAATCCGTGCAAGCAGCGTTACTTGATGATATATATATATATATATATATATATATATATATATATATATATATATATATATATATATATATATATCATGCGTATTTGTCTGTTTATATGTGTGTTTACTGATAGGGATGATTCTATATATATAAAGAGACTTGTTACTACGATATATGCATATATATATATATATATATATGTGTGTGTGTGTGTGTGTGTGTGTGTGTGTGTGTGTGTGTGTGTGTGTGTCTACAGATAGTAATAAGTCTAGATATAGAGAGAGAGACTTGTCACTGATATATATATATGTATATTCATATATATATTTGAAGAAGTTGATAAATATATGTGTCTGCATAACCACACATAAACAAGGCTCATTAAATAAGTTTCCAGACTTTTTTCGTATGGCCACTTTTATTGATAGTACACACATGAAACTTTAGTCCCCTTCGAAGTAATATCCTCCAGCAGCAATGCACTTGTTGTACCGTTCCAACAACTTCTGGAAGGCCCCATGGAAGTCCTGTTGTGCGAGCGTGTCAGTGACATTCGTCGCAGCCTCTTTCATCTCCTCAATTGTCTCATAACGACAGCCTCTAAGTTTTTCCTTGAGCTTAGGGAATAAGCAAAAGTCACAGGGAGCAAGGTCTGGACTATAGGGGGGCTGAGTAACTGTCTTGATGCCCATCTTGGTCAAATAGTCTGTGACAAGGATGGAGTTGTGAACTAGTGCATTGTCCTGGTGGAAATGCAACTGAGCCGATTTGAAGAATGCTGGGCTCTTCAGACGGAATCTCTCCCTGAACTCCCTTAAAACCTCAACATAGTATTCCTTGTTGACTGTCTGTCTAGTGGGAACCCAGAGCATGTAGATCGTGCCAGTGCTGTCAAAAAAAGGATCATCAAAAGTTTGTGGGTTGATTTGCTCTGTCTGACCTTCTTGGGTCAGGGAGAGCCAACATGCTTCCACTGGGAACTCTGTCTCTTGGTCTCTGGATCATAGGAGTAGATCCAGCTTTCATCGCAGGTCACAAGAGCATCAAGAACTGCGGCATCTGAATTGATTAGCTCGACCATCTCCCTGCTGTCATGACAACGTCTTTCTTTCTGATCTTCTTTGAGCACCCTTGGAACAAACTTCGCACAAATCTTCCGCATTTTCTGTTCGTCGTGAATAATTGTGTGTACAGTTCCCACACTGACATTAAACTGTGCACTTATTGTCTATAGACACACGACGGTCCTTATCCATGAAATTCTTTATTTGGCCAATCAACTCTGGTGTTCTGACTTCCTTACTCCTTCCACACCTCTCATCATCCCTCACAGACTCCCTGCCTTCCTTGAATCTCTTATGCCACTCAAAAACTCATGCTCGATTCATACAAGATGATCCAAAAGAAGTCTGAAGCATTCCATACGTTTCTGTAGCATTTTTAAAAGTTTAAAACAGAATTTTATTGCATATCGTTCTCCTAAAGTGTCTTCACGTACAGATTGCATTTTTGAAATTGACCAGCTGTGACAACCAGGCTTTAGTAGGGTGTATTCCAATTCCTGCTGTAGCTGTTCATTTGAACCTGAAAGCATAAAATTTGGTCACTCATCTCATAAAATGTATAGCAATAATATACAGAATTTTCAAGAGTCTACGACAATTTTAAATACCTGTACAAAAAGTGTCTGGAAACTTATGGAAGGCACCACGTATATACATTAATTCTTACTTATGTTGGGATTCATACGCACATGCGTTCGAAAATACGTAAGTGCACAAGCGTGTAGAAAGATAAATATATAGATTAGCAATATATATATATATATAAAGGAATCGACGTTTATATGCGTCTGTAGAACCACACACACACACACACACACACGTATATATATACGTGGAGAGAGACAGAGAGAGAGAGAGAGAGAGAAGCACACACCTACACATACTTAGATTGATATGCATACGCTCATGTGAAATAAAGTAGATGCCCACACTAGTGAGTATATACATATACATACATGCGTACATACACACACACACACACACATATATATATATATATATATATATGCACAGACATATAAAACCGGCAAGAAGACGAAGAAGAAGACGACAAGTCCTTGATTACTTAAACCAAAGGACGGGATGTGAATTGAGGCAGGGTTAGGCGGGTGAGTGTGTCTGCTTCTGAAAGTTTACGTTTTCTGTATACGCGAGCAAATACATATTTACGAGCTTCTCCGTGTACACACCGATGTAAATGTATGGGGCACCAGCTGCAGACCACCAGTTAGCTAGCTAGCGTCACAAAACTATTACTAGTGTGTTAAATTCTCAATGAACGCTCAGATATTATGGCATTTTACCTGACTTATCAGTGGCGACAGCATTGTCTTGAAAGTAGTTGTCAACGAATTTTGAAACGATTGCTGAAAATATTTACCAAGCTTGACCTACTCGGTCTTAGACTCTTGAACACACCGAGTGCATCTCTGCAAAGAGGTAAGACCTCCACCTCCCATAACTGTCCTGGGTATGACACTAAACTGCATCTGATACTGGTGTTTCAGTCCTGGAGCTCTGGGGAATGAAGAGTACTCCTTCATTGCCATTACACACAGGTTCATTCTGACTTTGAGCGGTAATGCCTGATCATATTTACCCAACCCCTCCGCTCGGGCAGGATATGACACAAGGCCAATTTTTAAGCGGAGTTTAACAGGTTTTAATTCAGAGTTTTCCTTCTCCTAGACTAGTTGCCTCACCAAGGCTGGAGAACCTAATCTGTCCTACTATTTATCCATAGCTGGAGGGAGAATAATTAGATTCATACCTTTCCAAAGGGTATTAGTGCTATGTGAAATGCAATCAGTCTCGTCCAGGATTTGAACTCGTGTCCAATTCGTACGACGATAACCATTACACCACGGGCACCTCCATCTATGGGCCAAATAGTACCGTTTAACCATTTAATTGTGTACAAACAAATGACAGATCTTAAACCGAATTGTTAATGTTAAATAGCAATACTTGAAACCATTTAACTGTATGCAAACAAATTGTTATATAGTCATATAATAGATATGCTTATACACACATATACATATGGGGGGGTGTCATCGTGGTAATGGTTAAAGCGATGGACTGCGGAATCGTAGTACGCGAGTTCGTACTCCAGTCGTACTATTACGTTCACTTTTGGGCAAATACCCTTGGGAAAGGTATGAACCCCCTTATCCTGCCAGCTATGGGTTAAATAGTATCACTACTGTTCTTCTAGGAGAATGGCTTTGGCATTAAATAACCTACAAAGAGTTGATATGCCATTAAACAAAGAAACCAAACCAAACCAAACTTATACATATACATGCAAAATAATCACAACGACACAACGATAAAGGACGAGCGAAGACTTCTTTAGAAAAATATGTACCTCTCACTTTATTGTAAGGGTTCGAAAAGGCTTACTTGAGGTTTTACAGTGAGAGGGAGCTGGAGACCGAACATAAATCAATATATTGATCCCCACTCTTATGGCCGTCAGCGTTGTGTCTTTCTCGTTCTCCGATTGCTCAACCGGAGGGCCGGGAGCCCACTCTGCTGGCTTTCTCTACTGCATCTTATCAGCAACTTCTCAGGACCCCAACTCATCAGGGGCTCCAAGGGCCCTTTTGGTCTGGTGTGGCTTTCCCTACCACATCTCTCTCCAACTCCAACTGTCTGACTTTTTGTCTTGACCGAGTTATATAATAGTTCAACGTCTACTCAATCGCCTTGGAATGGTATGTTTGATCGTCATCAAGCGGAAATAGCTGTCATGCAGTTCACAGGTCACTCTCTTCCGGTGCATCAGTCTATGAGTGTACCATGGGAATTTTTACCTTGTCCCATTTCATCAGCCAAGCACGCCTACGCGATTTCCTCTCATAACTGCCATTGGAATGTGTCACTTTCTTCCGGTGCATCACCTTGGAATGGCAAGTTTGGCCGGGTCGAAGGTCAAAATACAACAAAATTAGCTCTGGCTCCTTTAAAAATATTACCTACAAACTATTTGTTTTTAAGTATATATTCAATTCATGTATAAACTGGATTTGATATTAAATAACCCATAAGGCTTGATATGCCATAAAATCAAACCAACCAACCTTAAACAGTCTGGCACAAGACATATAACTTTGGAAGATTGAAAGAGGAGTTTCCGAAAAAAAACACACCCACACAGATTTAATTTTTTAAGATTTCTTCAGATTATTCTTTCTTTGTGTCTGCTAACCATTGCTCCTCGGTAAAGCTCACCTTATATTTCTTCTCAGCTTAGTCAGGTTAGGCCATAAAGAATGAAGCACTGGCCATCCGGTAGAGAAAGAACTCACTCCGACAGTTATATATAGGTCTGCGATATGAAATAACTAACCATTGCTCCTCAGCAAAGATTTCGTGCAGTTGGCCGGAGGAGCTATAGAATACAACGACTGCATCTCTGCAGAGGGGTAAGACCCTCACTTCCAACGAGTGTCCTGGATATAACTTAAAACAATCTGATGGTAAAGTGCCACTAATGCTGGAGCTTTGGGGAATGCAGAGTATCCCTTCATTACCATCGCTTCCAGGTCTACCCGGGCCCGGAGGAGTAATACCTGATAGGGTCCTATCTATGGATCAAATAGGACTAAACTGTGTACTTATGCTAAATTGAGTTGCTTGAAATAGAACTGTTTTGACATGTAAACTGCGTATCACTGATAAACTGAATTGTTCGAAATAGAACTGTTTTGACATTTAAACGGCGTACTTATGCTAAATTGAACTGTTCGAAATAGAACTGTTTTTAAAATTTACACTGAGTACTTAAGATAAAGTGAATTGTTTGAAGTGGAACTGCTTTTCTATGCTAAACTGAATTATTTGAAATAGAACTGTTTGCCTAAACTGAATGGGCTGAAATAGAAATATTTTTGACCATGAAATTGTGTACTTATGCTAAATTGAATTGTTTGTAATAGAACTGTTTTTTTCTATAAAAATGGATTTGGTATTAAATAACCAACACAGGTTGATATACCATAAAACCCAAGCAAACAAACATAAGCAATGCTTATCCTATATTTTTACACAGCTTTATCTGGCTTTGGCATCGGGGCGAACTTATTCCGACAGATAATTAGGTTTAATACCTTCTTATCGGATACTCTCCCCGGCCTTTTGGCTGGGCCGTCTGGCATTCGTGTCGGATGGGGTATCAAACAATGTCAACTTCGGTTGGGCCACCTTCGGGTGGGCGAGCTGGTTTTTTGTGCCCTACACACCCCTTGTATAGCACTAGACCTCACGGTCTAGTTCAAGCTATATTCTGGCATACGTGCCCGGATCTAGATTTAGGTCCGTGATACTACTTGTCTCATTGGACCCACATTGCACTGAGTGGGTCAATGACTTGCAGGGTTCGAGTCTCGGCTTGTTTCCGACCTTCCCCTTCCCTTTTTCCCCACTTTAATCGGCCTTCGGGCTTTTGACCTTGTGTCAAGTCCTGTCTGGTGGGAAGCAGTGACAAATATGGTGAACTTATTCCGACTGTAATAGACGTACGATATCAAATTACAACCCATTGCTCTTTTTCTCTAGGTTTTAACTTTAAGTTTTTACGCTGCTTCTTCATCAATTCGCCCTATACGCACGGATTTCACTGACTCTCTCCAACCGTCTCTATCGTCTATCGCTCCCGGTGTAGCATATTCACGTCCAAAAATATAACCAAGATATTCCCATACGAGTAATGTACATATACCTACAACGTTCGTAATGTTCCTACGCGTATAGGAATCCGAAAAATACGAAATTGGTTCAGGTATGAAACTTTTATTTACCTTTTTGAGTTTAAAGTTTTCCGACATGAGGAGAGAGTGACACACAATTTCTTTCTATGCTGACTTTTCCATCTGACCTCACCACGTGCGGCACCCCGCCGCAAACTACTGGTCTGGCCGAAAATCGACTTGCTTCGTCCAAGCCCAAATCTCAACCAACTGACTTTTATACAAATTCCAAAATCCTCAGCCCATCGCTTCCGGGCATGACGTCATTCACGTCCCCGGTTCTATTTCCTATCTAGGGTTTTTATTGTGACATCTGCGATTGTCACATCCTCCCTGCGCACGCGTGAACACCTGCACTCAATGTGTGCACCTAACTAACCCATGCACTAAGCCGAAAGGTTCTCAGTCTAACTAAACCGAAAGGTAGGATATATAAAACGAAAAATGATAATATAAAAAAAATCCTTCCGCAATTATATAACACCGGCAGGTCCTCTAAACTACATCCTGTGTCCGCGAAGGGTTATTGTAGGGAAGTTCTTGTTGATCGGCCAACACTACCATGTCCATGTGTTGGAGTCCATAGTTCGTTCTTGCTTCCCCAGCAGTGTCCTGCATGTCTTGTTCTTCTTATTTGGATGGTTTTAGAGATTGCAAATAAGTGACCATCTGCTGTTTCTTAGGGAGTTGCTTCCAGAATTTTTTCAATAAAACTTGTAGCCTTCTTGTGCAGTTCCCGTCTAGCTTTTTCTCTCTGAGTTTTATCGGTGTCTATGGTGCATCCATAGAGTAGTATTAACACAACCGCTGCCTGGAAGAAATACTATTTTATTTTATTGGATCGATCAGACTTCCATATGATCAATAGCCTATCGATACTAGTCCACGCTTTCGCTAGGCTCATATTGACATAACTTTCAGTAGATGAGACGCTGATATATGAACTCGTCCACTAATTTTAGAAGACAGCTATTTAGAATGGGGACGTCTCCTTCCTGATTAAAACATATGTACTCTGTTTTATTTGTGTTCACGTGGAGACCAATGCCTCCTGCTGCCTGTTCCAGGCTGTGCAGCAAGGATTCGGCTTGGGTAGGTGTATTTGCAAGAAGCGCAATGTCATCGGTATAGGCAGCGTCCGTAATAGTTTATGTGGGATATTGTCTGTTTCTTGTCTTTTTATATATATATATATATATATAAAGCCATTTTCTTTAATTATATCTATCGACGTTCGAAGTACGTAGTCTAGGTAGATTATGAATAGATAGGGTGCTCATGTATCTCTTTAGTCTTTCATTTAGTGCAAGGCACCTGCACACCCAGTGAGGAGCGAACTCTCTCTCTCTCTCTGGCAGTTATAGGTGTACGATATGAAATCGCTAACCGTTGCTCCTTGAAAAAGTTCACTTCATACTTTTACACAGCTTTACACAGCCATTAAGTGCAAGTCACCCGGACACCCAGTGAGGAGAGAACTCATTCAAACTGTAATAGGTGAGCGATATAAAATTATTAATCATTGCTCACGACAAAACTCACTTTTTTTGCACTGCTAAGTATGGATTAGGATGTCATTGAGGGCGAGGCACCTGGTCCCCCAGTGAGAAGCGAACTCTCTTCAACAGTAATAGATGTGTGGTATGAAATTACTAAGATCGGTGTAGATCATATATTTTGCACAGTTTAATCTGGCTTAGGTGCAAGTCCCTCGAGCACTCAGTGAGAAGCGAACTCTTTCCAACATGTGCGATATGAAATTACTAACCATTGTTCTTCGGCAAAGGTCATCTTCTATTTTTGCGTTAGCATATCTGGCTTAGGTTGCCGTTAAGTGCAAGTCACCCGGGTACCCAGTGAGAAGAAAACTCTCTCGAACAGTAATAGGTGTGTGGTATAAAACTGCTAACAATTGCTCCTCGGCAAGATTATCTTGCAATATTTGTCACTGTGAATTTGCTACTCTTTCTATGCGAGGTATGAAGACAGGAGACTAGACTGTGATAAAAGGTTAGAGACTGGGAACAAATATGCGATTTAATGGAGGCACGTTTGAAAAAATAAATAAATAAATAAATAAATGAATAAATAAAAGGGTGGCAGGAATTACTTATGCTAATTTTCGGCGACGCTTACAAAATGAACGACGTGTTACTTTACTCCACGAAAAGAAAAGAAAAAAGACCAGTAATTCATTAGAGATTTTCGCCTATCTTGCTCCCCTGGGAAGGAAAAGGGGAGTCAAAGGTAGGTAAAGGTGGTCGGGTGAAGATTGGGAGGAGATGGTAGTGGTGGTGGTGGTGGGCGTGGTGTGATGGTGGAAAAGGTTTGTCGTTGGGAGGGGACAGGACAGATCAAGAAGCATTCTTTTCACCAGGGGAGGAAAAACGTGAGACCACCTCAAATCAGTTTTCACTTTGGGTGGAAACACCCGACACAGACAGACGAACTAATAGTTTCTTTCTTTTCTCACACTCTCTCTCTCTCTCTCTCTCTCTCTATATATATATATATATATATATATATATATATATATATATATATATATAAGTTTAGTTTTCTGAGTCTATTAATTATCTATGTAACTCTCCCTCTGAATATATTTATCTTTATAAGTCAGTTCCACTCACACATTATTTCACTTTACCACCGTCTTCTGTGAGTATCTCTTTCTCTCTCTCTCTCTCTCTCTCTATATATATATATATATATATATACTTATCTTCCTCACTCTATTAATTATCTCCCTCACCATCTCCATAAATTTAATTCTGTCTCTTCCCATCTGTTCACCTCTCATACACACTATTTCTCGTTACATATCTCTCTCTCTCTCTCTCTCTCTCTCTCTCTCTCTCTCTCTCTCTCTCCTTATCTTCTTTACTCTATTATCTCTCTCACCCTCTTGATAAGTTTATTTCTATCTCTCTCCATTCGTTCCTCACTTACATACACAATTTCTCTTTACCTCTATCATTCAAACAATCTATTTCTATCTTCCTTTCTCTCTCTCTCTCTCTCTCTCTATATATATATATATATATATATATATATATATTATATATATATATATAAACTTATCTTCCTGTGTTATCGCTGTAACCATCTCGATAGATTTAATTCTCTCTCATACACACCATTTTTCTTCTCACCTCTATCTCTTCCTCTCTGTCTCTCTCTTTGTCTCTCTCTGACTCCCTCACTCTCTCTGTCTCTCTCTCACTCACTCACTCTCTCTCTCACTCACTCTCCTATACACACACAATAAAGTATCACCCATGAATAAGTACACATTTTTTAAAATAAATACCGACGATTTCGGTTTTTCTTTTAAATTGCATGCTAATTTTCGTGGGTTATTTAATACCATCGCCATCCTTGTGTGGTGCGCGTGAAACTAGGAGTAGCGCATTTTAAGAGTACATATCATGGATATTTTAGGATTTAGACCTGTTCAGCAAAAGTAACACCGAGTACTTTTCAACGATTGATTGATTGTTTGATTGGTTTTAACGGCATGTCAAGCCATCAAGGGTTATTTTATGTCTAAAGGTTCGAGAATTGCATTCATATTTACTGTTTTCGTGTTGTTGTTTCTTTTGGGTGTTTTTTTCTTTTTTTGTTTCTTCGTTTATTTGTTTGTTTGTTGATTGTTGGTCCTACTGTATACGAATGAATTTTTAAACTGACCAATTTGACTCATACATGGAATTCTAACATATGGTACTGTAGAGTAAGGCATAGGTATAGATCATTGGCCCAGTGGGTAGAGTGTTCGCCAATGGTCCGGGAGACCGGGTTTCAATCCCAGGTCGAGTCATACCAAAGACTTTTAAAAAGATGGTATTAGATACCTCCTTGCTTAACACTCAGCATTATCAGGTACATATCAAGGGTAAAGTGGAACAATCCAGAGAAAGGAGTAGCCCTCCCCTCCACCTTGGTGTAGTAGCTATTTAAAAGGGAGCCGTAGGGTCGCCCTCAACTACAGTCGCCAACTTTTATAGATAGCTAGCAAGGACAAGCATGTACGTCGTCACTCAAGCATATGTTGGAGAAGGCGAAGGCGTAATTCGGCAGCTCCGGATGCATTTGCCCCCGAGGTTGTGTTGGTAACAAACCACATTGGATTTTGAAATGTAGAGCTCGCCTGATAATCTCTGGTTTGTGTTTAATGGCATATGAACCTTTGTGTGTTATTCATTTAGCGTCGGCATTGGTATAGATAGCTAGCAAGTACAGATTGGCACGTAGTCACTCAGCCATACGTCGTTGAACACGAAGGTGGATATAGAAGAACAACACAGACACGTTAGTATTTCCCTTTAGGGTTTATAGTTGGCTCGCTACCGTGAGTTTTCTGATAAGAGAGAGAAAAACTGGTTAGTATTTTCTATTAGAAGGTCGAGGCCCCTCTTGGGATAAAACTTAAGTCCACTTTTCTTCTACGCCAGTCGCTTCAATTCTGTCTCTCCAAAAAAAAAAAAACGAGCCGTCCCCTCACTTCCACCGATTATGTCGGAGATAGAAACATATTTGTTTCCGGTAGTTCCACATCTGCACAGAAAGTTTCATTCCCCCGAGGTTTTTTCTAGTCATTTTTAATTACAACGAGGGTTTGGGCCTGGCCATTTGAAGAATGTTTGCTTTTTTCTTATTTATTTATTTTTCAATTTCAATTTTCTATGAGCCGTTCAATACACTACTGTACCGCTCCGGGCCAGGGTAGAAATCTCCAGAATTGTCACCAGTTCATACCAGAACTGAAACCTCACCATCAGAAGCATTTCCAAGAAACTTCCTTTTAGATTTCTACCGCTTTCCAAGGAATACTCTCAATATACCCTATGCCTCGCTGATAGAACGATTTCATCTTCTGCTGCTATTATTATTATTATTATTATTATTATTATCATTATTGTTATGTTACTTCATGAGAGTTTTTCACATCAGCGTTAGTTTTAGTGACCGCAAGCTTCCTCAATTGGTAACATATTGACCTCCGACCCAGCCGTCAATCAAGGAACAGGTGCATCCGGTCGAAGATATTAGGATATAACCTTGACTGTGGACGGGTTGAATTGGGTGCTGGTGTGACGCTCACGGGAAGCAGGTGGACGTAAACAATGATATAACCCGGTGCGACAGGAAGTTCAGTTAGTTTGGAGTCAGTCGTTGCAGTTCGAGGCAGTGAGAACCAGTTCTCAGCAGAAGGCTGGGCCCCCAGGGCCCCGGTTGAACAGCTCAGCAGAACGAGAAAGAAGTGCTACTAAAGACAGAGGAACTGGGGGTCAATATGTTGCAGTCTTTGTTCAGTCTTCAACTCACCTTTCACACATAACCCTTTCGTAACCCTTTCGCAACCATTTCGAATAAAGTGTGAGAGGTATATTTTTCTAAAGAAGAGTGTTCGTTCGTCATTATTGTTAATTATGTTGCCGCATGTATATGTATCACGGCTATACAACAAAGTCTCCAGGATTCTTCTCAGTATTCTGGCCGATCTTTATAATTCAATTGTCTGGATAGACTCAACTCATCCTCTTATTTCCAAGTCCTCCAGCCCTTTTAATAATCTTTCGGTAACTTTACCAAGAGCACCAATTACAATTGGTATAATCGTCACTTTCATTTTCCACAGTTTTGTCGATTCTCTAGCAAGGTCCAGGTACTTATCCTTTATTTCGCATTTTTTCAATTTTACTATGTGGTCAGCCGGGACAGCAAAACTGACAACTCCACAAGTTATCTTCTTTTGTTTTTTTGTTTTTTGTTTTTCTTCTTTTTTTTTTTTTTTTTTTGATTATTATAAAGTCTGGTCGTCTGGCCAAGAATAGGTGATCTGTCTGTACGTGAAACTATCTAACTGTGTGCAAAAAAGAGCTCAGGTTCGCTTAAAAAGGTTATCAACAAAATGTGTTCCCAAATTATATATATATTTAATTGATATGTATACAGAGGTTTTGGCATTAAATAACCTACAATGGTTGATATGCCATAAAACCCAACCAAACCAAATCCTATTGATTTAAGATATATGTATAAAGAGGATTTGGCATTAAATAATCGACACTGGTTGATATGCCATAAAACCCAACCCAACCAAATCCTATATATTTAACATATATGTATAAAGAGGATTTGGCATTAAATCACGTACAATGGTTGATATGCCATAAAATCCAACCAAACTAAATCTTATTGATTTAAGATATATGTATAAAGAGGACTTGGCATTAAATAGCCTACAATGGTTGATATGCCATAAAACCCAAACAAACAAAAGCAAACCCTTTTTTGCCATTATTTCCAAGTCTTTTCTGATTTCGGAGCGGCAGTACCTCTTCAGGTCCCATCTATTTGTAAAATAGATATCTATGAAAATGATCAGGCATATCAACTTTCGTGGGTTATTTAATACCAAAAAAGAATTGTTGGTTGGTTGTTTGTTTGGGTTTTATGGCATATCAACCTTTGTAGGTTATTTAACGCCAGATCCCTTTTGAATGTAAATAGTCAGTTCTATTTCAAACAATTCAGTTTAGCATGAGTACACAGATAAATTGTCAATAAGTACAGATTATGAAAATAGTTCTATATCAAACAATTCTGTTTAGGATAAATACGCAGTTTAAATGCAAGTATAGTTTAATTGTGAAAAACATTTCTATTTCAAGCTATTCAGTTAAGTCAAACAGTTCTAATTCAGCTAATTCTATTTAGTATAAGTACAGATTTTGTTTACATACAGTTAAATGTCAAAATAGTTCTATATTAAACAAATCAGTTTAGTGTAAGTACAGTTTCAATGTTAAAAAAAAAACAGTTCCATTTCAAATAATTCAGTTTAGAATAAGCACGCAGTTTAAATGTAAGTACGGTTTAATTGTCAAGAACATTTCTATTTCAAGCTATTCAGATTAGTCAAACAATTCATTTTAGCATATGTATGCCGTTAGTTCTATTTAACCTATAGATAGGGCCCTATCAAGTGCTACTGTTCCGGGCCAGAGTGAACCCGAGAGCAATGGCAATGGCAATGAAGGAGTACTCCGTATTCCTCAAATCCCCAGCATTACTGGAACCTCACCATCAGACTGTTTAGTGTCATATACATGACACTCATTGGGGGAATCTTCCCCTCTGCAAAGGTGCAGTCAGTGTATTCTACAGCACCAAGACACAGAGTTATATGTCAAAACCGTTTTATTTCAGATTATTCAGTTTAGCAAAAGTACACAGTTTAGACATCAAAACAGTTCTATTTCGAGCAATTCAGTTTAGTTTGAAACCTGTTAAACTCCGCTTAAAAATTGACCTTGTGTCTTATCCTGCCCGAGCAGAGAGGTCGGTAAATATTATTATTATTCTCTTTTGAGAGTTTTTCACAACAGAGCTCGCTGATCGTGTCTCACTTGAGTTTGAGTGACTCCAAGTCACTTCAAGTCTCCAGGACTCTTCTTAGTATTCTGGCCGATCTTACCGATGTAGTTTTGATGGTCTCCACTCGTCCTCTTATTTCCAAGTCTTCCAGTTCCTGTACCAATTATTTGGTGACTGTAGCGAGTGCGTCAATTACAATTGGTGTCACCGTCACTCTCATGTTCCATAGTTTGTTTGTTGTTGTTTTTTTTCTGTTCTCTAACAAGATCTCTCTTTTCTCTTTCTTTCAGTTTTACCCAGTGAATAGTTGGAACGGCAAACTCCACTATTCGACTGGTTCTCTTTTTTTATGACTATCTCTAGGCCTGGTCGTCTGGACGAGATTAAATGATCCGTTTGTATCTCAAAATCCCACAGAAGTTTGTGCATCTTATTTTCCAAGATGGATTCTGGGTTGTACATATGCCATTAGCTCATGTTATTATTATTATTACTACTACTTGCTAGCTTTTCACACCAGCGTTAGCTGATGGTTTTCCATTGCAGTCTGAGAGAAAGCAAGTCTCCTCAAATCTCCATGACTCAATATTCTTACCGATCTCAACGAAGCTGCTGTTTGGATGGTCTCGGCTCATCCTCTGATTTCCAAGTGTTTCAGCCCTCTTAACAAGATTTTCGGATCGTCAGCTTCATGTCCCATAGCTTTTTTAATTCTCAGGCAAGGTCTAAGTCATAATCTCAGTTATTATTTTTTACGCTTTTTCGTTTTTTCCCACCAGCGTTAACCGATGCCTCCAACTGGAGTTTGAGTGACAACAGGTCTCCATAAGTCTTCAGGACTCCTATCAGTATCCAGACCGATCTTAATAATACGGTAGTTTAGATGGTCTCCACTGGTCCCGTTATTTTCAAGACCTCCAGTCCTTTTACCAATCCTTTGATGACGGTACCAACAACACCAATTACAATTAGGATCACTGTCACTTTCATGTTCCACAGTTTTTCTCCATTCCCAAGCAAGGTCCTGGTAGTTATCTTTCTTTTTGCTTTCTTTCAATTTTACTCTGTGGTCAGCCGGGACAGCAAAGTCCACATTTTTGTAGGGTCTCTTTTTGTTGTTGTTGTTGTTGTTGTTGTTGTTGTTGATATTGATTATTATATGGTCTGGTTGTCTGGCCAAGATTAGGTGATCCGTCTGTATCTCAAAGTCCCTGAGAAGTTTCTGCGTCGCCTTCTCCAGGACAGATTCTTGGTTGTATATATACCATTTACTTGTATGGTCAAATTTTAATTCCTTGCACAGTTCCCAGTGGATCACCCAGTCGTGTCTAGTCTTATACTCTCTCTGGGCTAATTTGCTACATTCGCTTATGTGATTGGTCGTTTCGTCTCTATTACCACATCACCTACATTTGTTGTTTTGTTACGTCTTATCTATTCTTGCTTTGATATGATTGGTTCTTCTGGCGTTTTTTTTTTTTTTTGTTTTTGTTTTTTTTTTTTTTTGTGCTGCTGTTCAGAGAGATTCAGTTTCTCTCTTTATGTTCAGGTTTTCTCATGAGAGATGTCGCTTAAAACGTCCATAGTGTTGTTTTTCTTCCCATTTTATTTTCTGGTTATTTCCATTCTGCTGGTCTTCGTGACTTCAGTATTGTTTCTGGTGGCTGTAATCACTCTTTTTCTGGGCTTTTCTATGTAGTCTTCAAGTTGTTTTATTGATGCGTCAACGCTGTCTTCAATGCTGGTAAGTACTCTTCCTCCTTCTTTTCTTGACATATATAGTCTGTCAACGTCATCTCTGAGATGTAATGCCTTATGCACGGTCATTAGTTTTCTTGTTCTCTGGTCCACTTCAAGAATGGTACCGAATATATAACGAGGGAAACAGCCCAGGTATTTATTCCTTTGATAAGGTTTCTGCAATATAGTTTTGTCTCGAGTATTTTTCTGGTTCTCCTGAGATACGCTTTCAAAATTTTTCCTTTCATCTCCACTTGTTTGATGGTGTCAGCTTCCAATATTCCCAAGTATTTGTAGGTTTCCTTTTCTCCGAACGTTCTAATTTTTTCTTGGTTTGGTAGTTCCATTCCGTTCGTCAGATGTCGTTCGCTGTTTTTCATTACTAGCACAACGAATTTTTCTATGTCAAATTCCATCCCTATGTCCTGACTGTAAATTTACACTGTGTATTAGTTTCCAATTCTTTTTCATTTTTTGCATATTGTTCTTATTTACTTATTAGAGTTTTTCGCATCAGCGTTAGCTGATGGTCCTTCACTGGAGATTGAGTGACAGCAAGTCTCCACGTCTCCAGGACTCTTCTCAGTATTCTGGACGTCTTCAATAATGCTGTTGTTTGGATGGTCTCCACTCGGCCGCCAACTTCCAAATCCTCCAAACCCTTTAATAATCCTTAAGTTACCGTGCCAAAAGCACCAATCACAATTGGTATAATTGTCACCTTCATGTTCCATAGTTTTTTTCAATTCTCTAGCAAGGTCGAGGTACTTATCTCTCTTTTCACATTCTTTCAGTTTTATTCTGTGGTCAACCGGGATATCAAAGTCGACAATTTTGCAAATTTTCTTTCTTTTTTTTTTTTTTTTTTTGTTGATTATTATAAGGTCTGGTCTTCTGGTCGAGATTAGGTGATCCGTTTGTATGTCAAAGTCCCATAGGAGTTTGTGTGTGTCACTTTCTAGGACAGGTGCTAGGTTGGGCCTATACCGTTTGTTGGCATAATCAAATACTTGAAACCATGTAATTGCTTAAAATACTTTTAAACCATATAACTGTGTACAAACAAATTATGATTACTAAATATGAAATGTGAAAATTATTTTTATAAATGTTGTATACTTATGATGTCAATAATAACAACACGGGCAACTCCGTCGTTTCGGATACGAACGGGTTTATATCTTTTTGGCTTCAGTCTTTGGCAACATGAGGAGAGAGACATTAACTCATAAAAGTCTACGCTAACTATACTATGGTGACCCCCCACACACACACGCGCACGCGCACGGCGCATCTTGTGGTGTCTAAGATCTCAACTCATCTCTGCCGGTCGAGACCCAAACTGATCTGGTTAGATCAGATCCGAAAAACCCAAACGCGCGCTTCAACGGTCGAACCTCAACTCAACTCTTTTCAAAATCCACAAATTATCAGGACCATCTCTTCCGGATATGACTCCAATGGCCGTCCATCCCCATTTCTGTCTGGGAGTTTATTATGACTGATGATAATTGTCATATCTTTTCCACCCGGACATGCGAGTGCCCCATCTGCCTACAACACCTGAACCAGAGATACCGAGTAGTTCAAAGCCTTACCAGACTGAATAATAAAATATAATTAAATAAAAATGATAGATACAATTAATCATTACCTTAATTATATAACACAAAGAATAACAACTAGAACCTCTAATTGTTTACAAATTCTTTCAAATTTATGGAGATCAATTTCAATCCAAGATACCATAGTTGGGATTTTTGGAGGTGTTTAAAAGACTGTGAAAGGTAAGCCTCACGAGCTGAGGAACATGGGATAAAAAAAATGAGGCCTATTATCAAACCTGGTCGACGTTTCAGAATTATAATGGCTTGTAGTGATTTACCATTGATTAACTGATTCGTGGTGAATTACCATTGATTAGATGATTTGTGGGGAATTACCATTGATTAACTGATTTGTTATGAATTACCATTGATTAACTGGTTTGTGGTGAATAACCATTGATTAAATGGTTTGTGGTGAATTACCATTGATTAGATGATTTGTGGTGAATTACTATTGATTAGATGATTTTCAGTCTAAAAAGTTAATCAATCAGTCTCATTACTTTCTTGATGATACTCTCTTTGCATTTTTCTGTCCCAAAGAATATTCCAGTCGTACTATTGTCTTCTTACTCCCTTGGTCTGACCGCTTTGAAGGAAGCAGTCTAGGACACTCGTATGAGAACGTTGGAGGTGAAATTCTTGGATCGTTGCAACACGAACTCCGGTGATGGCGTGGGGCAAACAGGTTTTCCCCGATTAAATACGAAATTCGAAGGTTTGACGAATATACCATCGTAGTTCCGACCGTAAACGATGCCGACCGGCGATCCACCATGACCCGGTGGATACCCTGCCGAGAACCAGTGTTTGTCCCCGGTGGAGTATGGTTGCAAAGCTGAAACTTAAAGGAATTGACGAAAGGGTACCAAAGGAGTGGAGCCTCTGGCTTAATTTGAGTCAGACACCAGTAGGATCGATAGTTCTCTCTAGATACAAAATCAACACCCAGTTCCATACAGGTATAGTCAAGAATATGCAACAGGTTCTGAAGCTCTAACTGAAGGCAGTGTCAGTTAAAGACTTCCTTTACTGTTTCCAGGAAAGGAAAGGTTTTCGTCGGTGCGTGACTTCCCGAAGAAACTATTTTGATTGAGATGGAGTTGATTTGTAATTACATTGATAATTTTTATAGTCTCTCTCATTGGCATTAAATAACCCAAAAAGTTTGATAAACCATTAAGAAACCAAATCAACAACGAGTTAAGGAATAGAGACTGCATTGACACTGTTGTCACTGTGTGGCTCCCTGTCTCTGTCTCTCACCTCTCTTTCTCCCTCTCTCTCTCTCTCTCTCTCTCTCTCTCTGTATATATATATATATAATTTAGAATGTTAAAATAGACATTATTAGTATGAAGTTGAAACTAAATCTTTTACGTAAATTATAGTGGTTTGAACTTGTGACACAGAAGTTGTAAGGGAATATTGGAAAAGTTAGAATGGTCAATAATATGATGGTGTCATCAATTACTTTATTTTTCATACCTCACCATATCTATCTATCTATCTATCTATCTATCTATCTATCTGTCTATCTATCCCGTGTTTGACAGCAAATCTAAAAAGTAAATGAGGAATGGGATCAACAAGTCGGATTTTTGATGTTCCATTTAAAGCTGACAATGATATTTTTATTTGTTCTAGGCTTCAGCGTCTAGACACGGAAATTACGAGTTTAATACTGAAATTGGAATGTATAAAAAGAAGAATGACAAAAAGTAGTAAAATGTTATTGTTACAAGGAGAGATTGACGTAATGGTTAGAGTGTTCGCCAATGGCCCTGGAGACGGGGGTTCGATCCCAGGTTAAGTCATACCAAAGACTTAAAAATGGTACTTGATGCTTCCTTGCTTAACACTCAGCATTATAAGGTACGGATAAAGGACAAGCGGGAAAATCCGAAAAAAGGAGTAGCGCTCTCTTACATTTCGATGTAGTAGCTAAAAAAAAAGGAGCTTTCAGGTCGCCCTCGACAACGTTCGTTCAACTAACTTTTACTCAAAAGAATAATGAGTGATGATCTTATTGAAACTTTCAAGATAATTAATGGAATTTCTAATTATGATAGACATTTATTCAATATTTCTCCTCAAACTGGAAATTTTCTTTCAGAGCAGATTTCCAAAATTTAGTCTATAAACCAATTGATTTGATTTTTTTTTTTTCTTTTTTTTTTTTTTGCTATTAGAGAAATACATTTTTGAACAAATTGCCATTATCATATAAAAAGCATCAAAAGTGTCAAAAATTTTAAGTTTGAATTGGATGGCCATTAGCGCGAAGTGAAATGCTTCGTCCAGGATTTGAACTCGGGTCGCCGATTACGATAATAACCGTAACGCTAAGCTCGCCTCCAATTTGCATATAAGAGCCTAGAGTTATTTTCTGCGGTATTTCTTTGGAAGAAAATAAAGGAGGTGGGGTCTCGCATGCCATCAAATACGCTATGTAAATCTTCTACTGTCGTATATGGTCGATACAGTGTTCTAATCTCGTTAAAAGTCAGGATTTTGATGGACGCTTTTCTAGGAAGGTAGGGCCACCCAGTTTGTAAGAAGACAATGGCTCCATCCCCTCTCCGGTCAATACCCCACTTAAGATATTTCGCCTTGTGCCGGACTAAGTTAAGCTTAGCAATAACGAAAAGGGCACGCCCATGCATAAACCAGTCAATAAAAGGAGTGTGTCAAAAAGGTGGGGGTGCTGAGCAAATTGATCCCGGGACACATTTGTACATTAATCACGAACTAAGTGGCTCTTACCAATCGGCCTGTCACAAACTAATCCATTTTGTCCTACCATTGAGCAGGCATACATAGAGTGGACACAGTCCAGCTTAGCAGCTCTCTCTCTCTCTCTATATATATATATATATATATACGCAAGCATCAGGCTTCCAGACTAATTTTTTTCACTACTGTCCCGGAACTGTCTTGAAGAACAATTTTGATTTTCCCAATAAACTATTTCAACTATCCCGAAAAATAATTTTTATTTTCCCGAAAAATAATTTTAACTATTCAAAAAAACAATTTTAACTGTGCTAAAAAGCCATTTCAACTGTCCTTAAAATAAAATTTAAAAGCCCATCCAACCAAAAAGAATTTTTTTTTTTCTAAAAATCAATTTTAACTATTCAAAAGACAATTTTAACTGTCCAGAAAAAAATCTTAATTTTCCCGAAAAACAATTTTAACTATCCAAAAAAAATTTTAACTGACTCAAATAACAATTTTAGTTTTTTCAAAAATAACTATCGAGAAAAATAGTTTCAATAGTCCTCAAAACAATTTAACTGTCTCAAAAAACAATTAAACTAACTTGAAACCAGTTTTGACTGTCCAAAAAAAACAAAACAATTTAAACTATCCCAAAAATAATTTTTATTTTCCGAAAAACAATTGTAACAATCCAAATAACTGTCACACAAAACATTTTTAATTTTCACGAAAAACAATTTTAACCATCCAAAAAAATTTTTTAACTGTACCAAAAACAAATTTAACAACCCCGAAAAATAATTTTAATTTTACCCTAAATATTTTAACTGTACCAAAAAAAAATTTAACTATCTTAAGAACAATTCTACCTGTTCCGAAAAACAATTTTAAAATTCTGAAAAAATGTTACCGTCCCGCAAAGCAATTTTTATGGTCCTAAATGCAATTTTTTTTCCCCCAGAAGAAATTTTAACTATTCAAAAATAATTTTAATTGTCCCCAAAAGAATTAGCTGTCCCAAAAAACAATTTTAACTGTCAAAGACAACAATTAAATATCCAAAAACAATTAAACTGTCACATAAAACAATTTTAACTGTTCCCCAAAACGATTTTACCAGTACCGGAGAACATTCCCTAGAACAATTAACTGTCCCAAAAAACAATTTCAACTATCCAAAATCTATTTTAATGGTTGTCTGAATTTTTTAGATGAAGCTTGATGATTTTTGTCATTAAGAGTTTTCGGACTATTGTCTTCATCTAATTGTTATTTCAACAACATTTCGGCCGATATGCCCTCCGGCCTTCTTCAAGTGTTCAGGTCCACGGGAGTCACCTATAACCGTTACGCTGTGTCCAGCAGGACACACCGCGTAACGGTTAAAGATGTTGGTTTCCTAAGCTTCTAAGGAGACAATCATCAAGTGATTGCAGGTTCAATCCTGACTACAGGCGAGTTACAATACAAGAATACTTAACACTTGTACCCGGTTATGCTTAACGGAATCAGAACAGGTGACCTCCGTGGATTCAATAAAGGACGTAGTTCGAAGTTCCGTGTAGGTTCCCGAGTTCGATAAACACCTGAAGAAGGCCGGAGGACATATCGTCCGAAACGTTGTGAAACTAACAATAACGATGAAGACAATAGTCCGAAAACCTTTAATGATAAAAATTCTTATGGTCCCGGAAAATAATTTTAACTTTTCCAATAAACAATCTTAACAATACAAAAACAATTTTAACTGTCCCAAAAGAAATTTTATCTTTCCTAAGAAACAATATTAACTGTCTTGAAAAACAATTTTAATTTTCATGTAAAAACAATTTTAACTGTCCCAAAATTGATTTTTTTTTTTTTTTTTTTTTTACTTTCTTATCATCTTCAGTTGTTAGTAGCATAATAAAAAAAAAACACTATTAAAACGTTTAGGAAAAAGTTAATATTCAATTTAGTTTTTTTAGTCTTTAAATTGTGGTCGCCATGTTTTTTTCTTTCTTCTTTTTTTTTTCTTTTGGGGAGAAACAATGAAATATTAATTAAACAAGAAACATTTTTATTTTTAAAAGAAGGGAAAAAAACAAACAATTTTTAGCCTGTGTGAAATAAAAGCAAATTTTTAAGTCATTGTAGAAAGTCGAAAACAATATTTTTAATTGATGATAGAAAAAGTTCAGAGTTTAAGAAATGAAATGAAACCTGATTATTATGGTTTTATACTTGTTCATGTCAAAGCTGAGCAACAGTTCAAACCGGAAGGAAATTTGGGTTTTTTAAGTCAAAATAAAAGTCCAGAGCTTAAGAAATGAAATGAAACCTGATTATTATGGTTTTATACTTGATCATGTCAAAGCTGAGCAACAGTTCAAACCGGAAGGAAATTTGTTTTTTTAAAGTCAAAATAAAAGTCCAGAGCTTAATAAATGAAATGAAACCTGATTATTATGGTTTTATACTTGATCATGTCAAAGCTGAGCAACAGTTCAAATACAAACGATGTGACCTCTATTCTTTTGCCCGTTGTAAAAAGAAAAATATTTTTTTTCACAGATTTAGACAAACTGAAAATTAAAAATAAATAGATAAATAGTTGTTAAGAGACGCGACCTTAGTCGAGGGTGACCCGAAGACTCCCTTTTTCAATAGCTACTACACCAAGGTGTAGGGGGGAGCGCTACTCCATTCCCTGGATAAACTCCCCAAAATCATGTGAAAATCCAAAAGTGAACGTAATAGCTCGACTGGAGTTCGAACGCTGCTACTACGTTGTAGCAATTCAGTAGGTTAGCCACGATGTAACGGGGGCTCCCTCCTAACCCTATGTAAAAATAAAATAAAAAAATTCGCATATTTGAATGATTTAAAAAATGACCACCAAAATGATGTAAAAGTACGCGAAAATTTTTCATTCTTTCACGGTCGGCTATATCTATTTTAATTTTTTAAAGATTAACTTTCCCCGATGAAAGGGGCTCAGTGTGTCCAACGAGGGACAACAGGACACCATTAATCTCGAGCCCAAGCAAGCACACATAAATGAATATAGGCATTCTCTTTTTCTATTTTACAGATAGATAGATAGATAGATAGATAGATAGATAGATAGATATTGGCATTTAGTGGAAGAGAGAAAGCGTAATTTGATGGTATTTGTCCTCCGTCCCACCAACTGGACGAGTATGGCATAAGGCCTTTTTTTAGGGTGGGGCCAGGCGCAGGGCCGTAGCCCACACGCGCCCGGCATTTCCAAAAATGCCTCGGAGCCCGTCGGCATTCCCCTTAAAAGGGGCGCCTCAGGCGCCGGGCGATAAACCCAACCCCTCCGAATAGGGTTAAAGCCTGGGGGCGGCCCCCTGAGGCCAGAGGTAAATCCAGTGACAAGACACATCCGACCTGAACCACCCATCGCATTACGGCCGGCCGAATGTGTCTCATCAACTGGATACAACGCCTCTCGAAAGGCCGAAAAGCGTAATTTGATAAGAATGAAAAGATAGATCAACTCTACACGCACGCACGCACACACACACATATACACAAAGACACACGCACATATATATATATATATATATATATATATATATATATATAGAGAGAGAGAGAGAGAGAGAGAGTGAGAGAGAGAGATGTGTGTGTGTGTGTGTTAGTGTATTAAGTATACCTCAAAAAAATTTTCATGAAAGATTAATTTCATTCTATAGGAGACAAACGAAAAAAGAAAATAAAAGAACAAGAGGCCAAGTAATACACCAAAGACAGACAGACAAACAAACATAACAAGTAGTGTAGTCTATCTACTAATAACCTGTCAGTGAATCATGGATATTTTTGAATTCCTCGGAAATTTTTTAGGTAAAGTAAAAATAGAACTAGTCATAAATACAGTCTTTCCAAAAAGATTTTTAAATAAAAAGTTAATTTTTAAAAATAAACATAGAGTAATTCTAGGGAAACATTATGCAATCAAAACAGATATTATTCAGTATAATTTATGATCAAACTTTAGGGCATTGAAACAAATATATATATATATATATATATGTGTGTGTGTGTGTGTGTGTGTGTGTAGAGTTGGTCTATCTTATCAAAT
>OY757944.1:19523781-19591281 GCA_963585895.1 Sepioteuthis lessoniana
TCTAAATGAAGAAAACATAAATATGAAATATAAACATTTTCCAATGCTGCTTTTTTTTTTCTTTCAGAAAATTCAAAACAATTGGTTTGGTTTGGTTTCTTTTTTAATGGCATATCAACCTTCGCGGGTAATTTAATGCCAGTGGTATCAATGTAGAGGAATAGTAGTGATACTATTTAACTCATAGCTGGTGGGATATAAGATGGTTCATGCCTTTCTCGAAAGTGAACGTAATAGCGCGACTGGAATTCGAACTCTCTTTCAACGAAGTGACTGTCCAACACGTTAGCCACTGGGAACTCTCCACCTCCTTAAAAGATTTAATAACAGACTTTATAAATATTTCCAGAATTTTTTTAAACAAAAGTGTAAAGGTTCCTAACTTTAAAAAAATGTTTTATTTTTTCATTTTATGATTTCATAGCAGATTTTCTGCAAGAAGAAAGTCGCTTTTTAAAAATCAGTCAAACGATTCAAAATTCTCTGGTTCAAAATTGTAATTTAATGTAAGAAATATAAATGTTTTCCCATGATTTCGCAAGAATAAAAGACATGGGAGATAATTGTAATGGTTTATGAAAGAACTAAAAACTTTCCAAGTCGGGATTATCTAAAAAGTACCTATGGCTCGGTTCCCGGTAATTGAAACAACTCTAAACCAATTTGAATTTCATCACTGAGCAAATCCAGGGGTACATTATCGTAAAAAAAAAGTTTAAGCTAAGCGGATTCATTTTCCAAAAACTTCGGTTACGAACAGACGCAGATGTTTTTTTTGTTTTTGTTTTTGTTTTTTTTCTTTTTTATATATGGTTCCCCAAAAATTGTATACTCGCTTTGACTAGTGAATTTGCTTTCAAAAAAAGAACGATCCAATTACTCTCAACGTTGATAATCCATACAACACCGATAATCTACACAACACTGTAATCCCAGTTTATATAATCCTCAACCGTAACATACTGATTCCAAGGTACCCAGTGGCATTTAATTGGGCCATTTAACTTTATTGTACAAAACCTGAGTAGAAGTCACTGCTCTAACGTGCAGAATAAACAAGAATAACAACACTTA
Organism: Sepioteuthis lessoniana; assembly: GCA_963585895.1. Classification (NCBI taxonomy): domain Eukaryota; kingdom Metazoa; phylum Mollusca; class Cephalopoda; order Myopsida; family Loliginidae; genus Sepioteuthis; species Sepioteuthis lessoniana. The sequence goes on from OY757944.1 coordinate 19,524,856, forward strand.
CCGGCTCAGCGGCCCCAGCAAGCATCCAGCTGGCAGACAAAAAGTAGAACGGGCGCTAACTCAATACCGACCTCAAATCACCTGAAACATGACTGAAGCAAGCTGGTGTATATATACACTAATACGCGCATTCACTGGGCCAGCAACTAATCACTGTCCAGAGAATGGACTTAGCTACCTTCGAATCGTGGAACGTCCCAATGTTCATATAATCTCGCTTTAACTCGTAATTCATTGTTACGCACGTGAGCCCTGACTCATTGCTACTGAGCCTTACGATAGAATTCCAACAACCTGCAACAAGCAATGAGTTGAATGCAGTAATCAAAACAAAAATCACACAAATACAAATTTAAAAAAGGTCTGTGAAGTTTGCGATCCCGTCTGTTCGAATTATCAGTAGTGCCTTAAGCAGAATGGTCATCAATTTGAACACCTGCGATAACTCAGTGATGTTGGCAAATCGGTCTGTTCACGTTATCAGCAATGTCTGGACCAGAATGATCATTAGTTCAAACACCTGCAATACATCAAAATATTCTCGACTTTTCTTTAACTTGGATTATAAAACTTAAATATATCTTAATAAAATTGTATTTATAATATATCAAAGTATATATATATATATATATATATATATATATTTTACTCGTGGTGTAATAGTCATACATTATCTTAAAAAGCATAGTATTTCATATTCTAATATTCGACTTGTCTTCTTTAACTTGGATTATAAAACTTACAAATATCTTAGAAAACATTCTATTTATAAATTGAATTACCGTGACCAGAAAATCCGGCAAGCACTGCGTACAGCTTATGGAACCACTGGACAGATGTTTCAACCTTATTAGGCCTCATCAGCAGCGTATACAGAAGGAAGAGCCGAAAATCTACCTCTGAGCTACTGGTAGCTGTCCAGTGTTTCCGTATGTCGCGCGCAGCGCTTCCCGGATTTTCTGGTCATGGTAATTCAATTTATAATACAATTCCTCTACACAAAAATAAAAAAATGTATTGTATCTACACATATACCAAAGTGTGTATACATTTTTGGGGCACCCTATATATATATATATATATATATATATTGTTGGTCCAACGAGAGAAAAGTAAATATTTTGAAATTAATAGGACCGCAAATGAATCTGAATTTGGTATTTTAGGTTTTTATTTCATACATTTGCGCTTTACGTGTGTTTAAAACTTCATGGTCCTTCTCAGAGACGACCAAAGGAATCATTAGTCTCCTGAAAGGACCACGATGCCTGACAAACGTTTGGATCACAAATATATGAAATGAAAACCTTAAATACCAAATTCAGATTGATTTGGCATTAAATAACCAACAATGGTTGATCTACCATAACACCCAACCAAACCAAATTATATATATTTGATATATATGAATAAAGAAGATTTGGCATTAAATAACCTACAATGGTTGATATGCCATAAAACCCAACCAAACCAAATAATATATATTTGATATATATGTATAAAGAAGATTTGGCATTAAATAACCCAGAATGGTTGATATGACATAAAACCCAACCAAACCAAATCATATATATTTGATATATATGTATAAAGAGGATTTAGCATTAAATAACCTACAAAGGTTGATATGCCATAAAACCCCAAAAAATAAAACAAACAAATCTATTATTTACTACCAGACAAATTCAATAATCTATTGTCTTGAAATTGTACTATACTAACTTCCTTTTCTTTCTTTCTTTTTCTTTTTTTTTTTTTTTTGTGAGTGTGGGTGTTATATGAACAAACATTTTACCCCGTGACTAAAACTCCGCACTATAAATACGATTGATAAGCTACTTTTCTCACATTTCCGTCTGATGATTGTGCGTTTCACATGAAACTTCAGGTAATGGACTTCAAGAGTTTATAATTCAAATATTTTAGGCTTTATACCTGCTCTGGTGTTATAGTATCGAACACTTTTTTATGCAGAAAAATTTATTTTTTGCATTTTTTATTTTGGGTTGAGTCATGAACGATTTTCGTTTAAGTAAAATATAATCTATTCATGAATAATTTAAAAATGATTTAATTTCAATCAATAGTATATTCTCCATTATCCTGATTAATCTCTAGCCATTTATGTAGTTGGTGGTTGATTCCTCTCAAGTAAAATTCCGTTGGTTTTATTATACAGGGTGGAACGATAAAATTGTCGCCCAAGAAAAGAGCGAGATCGGAGATGCGCCGCTGTACAATTCATGCTCTCTACCGATCCAAATTATGACAACAGGACCATTGCCAGCACCCTCAAAATGCAAATCTGGTTACGGTTATGGTCTTTGGTGTGGTTTCAAGTGAGGGCCACATCATGCCACCTCACATCTTCGAAGTCGGCTTGAAAGTCAACACCAAAGTGTATCTGGATGTGCTGAAGAGTGTGGTGATCCCCTGGTGCAATCAGGTGGCCGGTGGCAGACCCTGGGTGTGGCAGTAGGACTCGGCGCCGACCCACAAGTCCAAAGAGACCCAGGCTTGGCTTCAGAAGGAGTGATACGACTTAGCACCCTTCTCTCACTGGCCCCCTCTTCCCCCGACCTGAACCCGCTGGACTACTTCGTTTGGTCATACGTCGAGAATATCACCAACATGACCTCCCACAACACCAAAGCCACCCTGATCGCTGCCATCCGCCGAGTATTCGCCGAGCTCCCACCGGCGCTTGTGAAAAAGGCATGCTCCCAGTTCCGGATCCGTATCGGGGTGGTGATTGAGTCTGAAGGCGGCTACAATTAATAGATGCCAGCTCTACTACATAATCAAGTTAGCTGAATTGATTTTTTCAAGAAAAGTTTTAAAACAAAGTTTTAAAACAAAGCTCTAGTGTTGTTTTCTTTAGGACGACATTTTTATCATTCCATCCTGTTGATGTCAGCTCTACTACATAATCAAGTTAGCTGAATTGATTTTTTCAAGAAAAGTTTTAAAATAAAGCTGTAGTGTTGTTTTCTTTAGGACGACATTTTTATCGTTCCACCCTGTAAAATCATGGTATTTTTGGTTAAGAAAGAAATGAACCTTCTATAAAAAAATCCATAAGAATGTATTTATTCATGATTAATTTAACAATGATTTAATTTCAATCAATAGTATATTCTCCATTATCCTGATTAATCTCTAGCCATTTATCTAGTTGGTGGTTGATTCCTCTCAAGTAAAATTCCGTTGGTTTTATCATAAAATCCTGGTATTTTTGGTTAAGAAAAAAATGAACCTTCCATAAAAAAATCCATAAGAATGTATTTATTCATGATTAATTTAACAATGATTTAATTTCAATAAATAGTATATTCTCCTTTATCCTGATTAATCTCTAGCCATTTATCTAGTTGGTGGTTGATTCCTTTCAAGTAAAATTCCGTTGGTTTTATCATAAAATCCTGGTATTTTTGGTTAAGAAAAAAATGAACTTTAAAAAAAACACAAGAATGTATTTATTCATGGCTGATACGAGCATGTTGTCAGGATTGATGAAAATTCCACAACGGCCTTCCTCAGTTTAAGTCTAATTTTGTTGGCTTTGACGGCTCGCAGTACGTCAGACAATTAAAAGTGACAGAAGGTTTTTCCAAATGTGTGACAAAATCAGTTAAATTCGAAAGTAGTGGTGTATTGGAGTGGGTGATGTTCTCCGGTACGAATGCTAGCCTTCTAATTTGGTTGGCTGGTTGGTTGGTTTGGTTTTACGGCATGTCATCCCGACGGTTGGTTGTGGAATAGGCTTGTTACTTGAGCGGTTGCCCCGGGGCCTGTTCTGGACTTCGGTCCGGAGCGTGGCCCTGGAAAAGGAACAATGGCAGACTTGGGGCCTTTAATTAGGCACCTAGTTTCGACTAGGCTACCTTCCGGTGGGCGAGCTGCATTTTTGTCTCCTTTGTCCCCCTTGGACGGCACTAGACCATGCGTCTAGTTTAAGCCGCAAACTGGCATACGTGCCCGGACCCACATTTGGGTTCGTGAAACTGCTTGCCTCATCAGGCTCACATTGCACTAAGTGAGCCGATGAGCAGCACAGATAAGCAGGGTTCGAGTCTCGGCTCGTTCCCGACCTCCCCTCCCCTTTATCCCCACTTTAATCGGCCTTCGGGCTTTTGACCTTGTGTCAAGTCGTGTCTGGTGGGAGGCAGCGACAAATACTCAGTTAAATATATATATATTGTTTTAGGTGATACTTCTATGAGTAAATCAATGGTCGATATAATTATATAGGTCCGTTGTTGCATTTCTGTTGAGGGTTTGTATATCCAAGTGTGTGTGTGTATCTAGTTGTGTGTGAGCTGTTGATCGGTGCACTTATATCTTTCGTGTATCGCTATGTCACTGCATAGTTCGGAACGAGCAGCCGCAGGCATAGGCCTCCATGTCAATGCACACAAAACGGAATATATGTGCTATAATCAAACAGGTGATATCTCCACACTTGACGGAACCCCTCTTAAACTAGTTGACAAATTCACTTACCGAGGAAGCAGCGTCTCATCAACCGAAAAGGACATCGACACGCGGTTAACAAAGGCATGGACAGGCATCAATGGGCTATTGATCATATGGAAATCAGACCTAACCGATAAAATGAAACGCAGTTTCTTCCAGGCAGCTGTCGTATCGATACTGCTGTATGGATGCACTACATGGACGCTAACAAAACGGCTGGAGAAGAAGCTAGACGGCAATTACACAAGAATGCTGCGAGCAATCTTGAAAAAGTCCTGGCGGCAACACCCCACAAGACACCAACTATACGGCCATCTGCCTCCTATCACGAAAACTATCCAAGTTAGACGAACCAGACATGCAGCACACTGCTGAAGAAGCAGAGACGAGCTCATAAGTGATGTACTCCTATGGACCCCCACATATGGCCGGGCAAAAGCAGGACGGCCAGTACGAACATACATTCAGCAGCTACGTGAGGATACGGAATGTAGCCCTAAGACCTGCCAGGGGCGAGGAACGATAGGGAAAAGTGGCGAGAGAGGGTCAGAGATATCCGTGCTAGTGGCACGACATCATGATGATGATATCTTTCGTTGGAGTTTCTAGTTTTCAGGAAGTTTGATAATGTCATTAGGATCTATTGTTTAAAATAGTTCCATCATACTCTTTACATAATAGAATTTTCTTTGAGTTTAGACGAAACTGTTTGCATTTTACACCGCGCTAACAACTATAATAAATGATTAAATAGGTCTATTTAGACGATGGATTTAACCCTAACAGGTACTACCACTCCGAGTCAGAGTGGACCTGGGAGTAATGGCAATGAAAGGATACTCCATATTCCCCAAAGCCCAAGGACTGGAGCCTAACCATCAGATGCAGTTTAGTGTCATAACCGGGACACTAGTTATATTTTATCTATAGATAGGACCATAACAGGTTCTACCACTCCGGGACAGAGTGGACCCGGGAGTAATGGCAATGAAAGGATACTCCATATTCCCCAAAGTTCAAGGACTGGAGCCTAACCATCAGATGCGGTTTAATGTCATACCCAGGACACTAGTTATATTTTACCTATCAATAGGACCATAACAGGTTCTACCACTCCGGGCCAGAGAGGACCCGGGAGTAATGACAATGAAAGGATACTCCATATTCCCCAAAGTTCAAGGACTGGAGCTAAACCATCAGATGCAGTTTAGTGTCATAACCGGGCACTAGTTATATTTTATCTATAGATAGGACCATAACAGGTTCTACCACTCCGGGTCAGAGAGGACCTCGGATTGATGGCAATAAGGGGTTACTCCACATTCTCCAAAGCTCCAGGACTGAAGACTCAGTATCAAATACTTTTGCATCATATCCAGGACACTCGTGGTTTCTTACGCCTTTGCGGAAATGCAATCGGCGTATTTTACGGCTGTGCTTGTACTGTTATATTTAAATAGTTGGTAAATGAATGGACGGTATAGTTGTAACAGTTCCATTGTCGCTATCTGGGGAAGTCTGCATTTCTGTTGAGGGTTTGTACATCCAAGTGTATATGTGTGTGTTTGTGTATCAAATTTGGTCTATGGACTTTGGTTTTAGAATTTTCTTTAAATATGGGCGAGATTTTTGCATTCCATCAAAATGTCTTTCTCTGTATATGGTGTATCACCTGAGCATTTTGGTGGTTGTTCTTGACTTAAGAGTGGGTTAGTGATGTACTCCCTATATAATGGACTCATTTTGGCCCGGGTCTTAGCGAATCGTTTACTGGTTGTCATTAGCGATCTGATCGGCCCCGAGCAGACCTACGCTGTGAAGGGAAGATCGACCCAGGACAATCTGCACTTGATTCGCGAGGTTCTAGAGGGGATAGAAGACGGCACGGAAGCCGCGCTGATCAGTTTAGATCAGTCCAAGGCCTTCGATAGGGTTGACCATCGGTTTTTGGCGTCTGTTTTGGAGACTGCCGGATTCCAACTAGAAGATGGATTAGCATGATGTACCACAACCCTCAGTGGTGCAGGTGAACGGAAGGCGGTCGAGAGCTTTCACGGTCGAGTGTTCGGCCTGGCAGGACTGCCTCCTGTTTCCTCTTCTCTATGTCCTCGCTTTAGAGCCCCCGCTCCGTAGGCTAAGGGATGAGGGGACAAGATCGGCCCTATGCGGTGTCCCTTTTGCTGGCCCTCTTACGGCAAGGGTTTCCAATGCCCTTCCGCTGGAATGACGGACCCGTCCGCATCCTCGGGGTGTGGTTCAGGCCCGACCTCCAATTGGAGCGAAATTGGTCGGAAGTAAAAGCTAAGGTAGATGCTCAGGTGGGAACCTAGTTTTCAAGGAGGTTGTCCTTAAAGGGTAGGGCAGAGGTGTGCGCTGTGTACGTCTTCCCCTTGATCCTTTACCGATTTGCTGTACTTCCTCTGCCTAAGTCACATCGGCTGGCGCTTCAACGATCCCTCTCCAGATTGCTCTGGGGAGGCCGATGGTCCGTAGACAGGTCTGCATTCAGTGTACGCACAACAGGAGTCTGGGTATGCCTGATCTGGAGAGCAACTGGCTTGCCGAAAGACTTGCATACTTGGGCCGATCCTTGACGGGGAACACAGTGTGAAGACGAAGGGCGACTCGAACTTTTCCTTGCCTCCAGACAAACCCAAAAGCTGAAGGTCGACGTAAGCCGATGGGCGAAACACTGTTTGGCCGTGAGTGCTGTGCGGCCCTACGTTACTGTTAGGGTGTCTCTCCTACAGACGGACTCGCCCGCATGTGACATATACCGGCTAAGATCTCTTCTGAGCAGTCTCGGAGCCGTCACTAAGAACGGACGTTAATATTCATGATTGTGTTAAACTGAGGAGGGGGTTTCTCCCAGCTATCGTTTATATATGTACTATTTTCCTTCAATATATTTCTTATCACTCATTTCCGAGTCGTGTTATCATTTCAACCTCCCCTTGACCATAACAGTAACCTTCCTGGATCCAGTGACCTGTCATGGCCTCGGAAAGAATTATTAGGTACTATTTACCAACCCCTCCGCTCGGGCAGGATATGACACAAGGTCAATTATTAGGTTGACAAGAAAGTTCTTGCGGTTTTTAACTTATAAATTCAGATTAACATATCTCGGCTCAAAACAAAAATTTATTGATTGAAAAAAGCACCATCAGAATCAACACACTTTTGCCAACGTAAAACAAGTGTATTTATGCCAGTAACGTCAAAATCTTGTGTTCTGGTGGCGATGAAGTCGCTGAAGGTTTTTGAAGCATTTCTCACGCAGAAAGTTGTCAAGATGCTTGAAAAAGTCGGTAGGTGAGAGGTCTGGAGAGTATGGCGGATGAGGTAGAGTTTTGTAGCCCAATTCGTTCAACTTCTACAGGGTCGGTTTAGCAACGTGCAGTCGGGCATTGGCGTGGAGGAGAATTGGGCCTTTTCTGTTGACTAATGCTGGGTGTTGTCGAAGTTTCTGATGCATTTCATCCATTTGTTGGCAGTACTTTTCCGCCGTAATAGTTTCGCCTGCTTTCAAAAAACTGTAATGGATGAAACCGGTCGCAAACTACCAAACAGTCAGCATGAACTTCTTTTGGTGCAACTCTGGCTTCTGGACCCTCACCTTTCTATCAACTAACTACTGTTTAACCAGGTTCACTTGTATCTTGTTTCTGTTACATGAATATATGTTTTTCTATCAGCCTTTTTATGTTCCCCGTGTCTTTCTTTTGTCAGCATCACAACAGTTAGCCCTGTCAAGATGGTTTCTTCTCTCCTGGTCTCACTGGGATCTTTTTTTTTTAATATGGTTTTTCGTTGGTAAAGCTTGTTGTGGATATTTTAGTTCCATAATAGTTTGGTTTGGTTGTCTTTTATGGCATATCAAACTTTATTGGTTATTCAATGACAAATCCTCTTTATATATATATATATATCCAGTAAGTATCCAAAGACTAGGGGTGTGGAATATTCGTATATAGGATATCTATGAGGGATTTCACGTAAATCTTTGGGAGTGCTCAATATATGGCTATTATTATATAAGCCTTTAAGGATATATATATATATCAGAAAACTCACATTTAGAGCGTATATTATGTAACTGAAATAAAACTCAATTATGGCACTTTAACCGTGTTGAGTTTTCTTCCAGTTACATTATATATATATATATATATATATATATATATGTGTGTGTGTGTGTGTGTGTGTGTGTGTGTGTGTGTGTGTGTGATTTGTAAGCTAATAACATGTAGTCAACGTTATTCTAAACGAGCCAGAGCTCATTTGTTTGCACATAGTTAAAAGGTTTCAAGTATTACTATCTAATACTAATAATTCTAACAGTGCGCAAAACGAATGATTAATAGTAATATTAATCATTTGTTTGCACTCTGTTAGATCCTTTCAACTATTGCTATTTAATATTAATTTTATATATATATATATATATATATATATATATATATATATATATATCCAGTAGGTGTCCAAAGACTATGGGTGTGGAATATTCATATATAGAATATATGAGGGATTTCACGTTAATCTTTGGGAGTGCTCAATATATGGCTATTATTATATAAGCCTTTAAGGATATATATATATATGTAAGAAAACTCACATTGGCCTAGGGGTTAGAGTGTTCGCCAATGGCCCGGGAGACCTGGGTTCAATCCCAGGTCGAGTCATACCAAAGACTCAAAAAATGGTACTTGATGCTTCCTTGCTTAGCACTCAGCATTATAAGGTACGGATCAAGGGTAAAGTAGAGCAATCCAGGAAAGGAGTAGCGCCCTCCCCTACACATTGGTGTAGTAGCTATCGAAAAGGGAGCCTTCGGGTTACCCTCGACTATGGTCGCCAACTTTACTTACTTTACTTACTTATGTAACTGAAAGAAAACTCAATTATGGCACTCTCCATCTGATTTCCCAACCAAAAAAATGAAAAAAGAAAATTTGGTTACACGTCCCTTTGACGCCATCTCTGGTCGTCAATAATGCTTGCTGGTCAGGAAATGGGTGATCATTTTACGTTAAATTCATATTACAAAGTCACCCTCCTCCTTAAATTCTAAAATATTGGGGTTTTCTTCAAAATTTCTTCTTTGCGGATATTTTTTCAGCCTGTTTACATGTATTCCCATAAAAAAGTAGAATCTGATTTTTAGTTTTCTCTAAAATAGGATGAGTTAAAGGGTAAAAAATTACCTAGTAATAATGGAAACAATTTAATTGTGTGTAAACGATTTGTACTAAATTACATAGGAATATTCGATGAATAGAATTGCTAAAATTAAATAGGAATGTTTAAAACTGTTTAACTATGTGCAAATAAATGAACTTTGGCTCGATTGGCGGGTTGGTTGGTTGGGTGGGTGGGTTTATGGCACATCAACCTTTGTAGGTTATTTAACGCCAAATCCATTTTTATGTAAATAATCAGTTCTATTTCAAACAATTCAGTTTAGCATGAGTATACAGTTTAATTGTCAAAAACATTTCTATTTCAAACTATTCAGTTGAGTCAAGCAGTTCTAATTCAGCGACTTCAGTTTAGAGTAAGTACAGATTTTGTTTATACACAGTTTTATACAAAACAGTTCTATATTAAATAATTCAGTTTTGTGTAAATACAGTTTCAATGTCAAAAAAACTGTTCCATTTCAAATAATTCAGTTTAACATAAGCACGCAGTTTAAATGTAAGTAAGGTTTAATTGTCAAGAACATTTCTATTTCAAGCTATTCAGTCTAGTCAAACAATTCAGTTTAACATAAGTATGCCGTTATATATATATATATATATATATATATATATATATATATATATAAGTTAACCCAAAGATAGAGCCCTATCAGGTACTATCACGCCGGGCCAGAATGAACTTGGGAACAATGGAATTGAGGGGTGCTCCGTATTCCCCAAAGCCTCAACATTACTAGAACCTCACCATCAGATTGTTTAGTGTCATATCAGGACACTCATTGGGAGGTCTTACCCCTCTGTAGAGGTGCAGTCAGTGTATTCTATTGCCCCAGCCGATTGGTCAAAACTCTGGTTCGTTTTAAAACAATGTTACCTATATGGTACCATGTTCCATAAATTTTTTCGTTCTTCAGCAAAATGTAGGTGCTTATCTCTCTTTTCGATTTCTTTCAATTTTACTCTGAGGTCTGCCGGGGCGGCAAAGTCCACTATTCAACAAGTTCTCTTTCTTTTTTCTTTTTTTCTTTTTCTTTTTTTTTTTTTTTTTTTTGTTGTTGTTGTTGTTATTGACTATCACAAGGTCTGGTCGTCTGGCCAAGATTAGGTGATCTGTTTGTATCTCAAAATCCCAGAGAAGTTGGTGTGTCTCATTCTGCAGGACGGATTATGGGTTGTGCATATACTATTTGTTCGTACGGTCAAAAATAAGAAACCGTACAATTTCAAAAGGCTCACCCTCCCCAGTCGTGTCTAGTCTTATACTCTTTTTGCGCTAATTTGCTGCATTCTTTTATTTTATGATTGATCGTTCCGTCTCTAGCAACACATAACCTGCATTTACTATTTTGTTGCGTCTTATCCATTTTTGCTTTAACATAGTTTGTCCTTATGGCGTTGTTTTTGTTGCTATTAGAAGAGATTCAGTTGCTCTCTTAATGTTTCCCATTCTTAGCCATGTCTAAGTCTTCTCATGTGAGATCTTTCTTTGTTTTGTTTTTTTATGTAGTATTCGGGTCGTCGTATCGACGCTATCTTGAAAGCTGGCCAGTCCTCTTTCTTCTTCTTTTCTCGATACATATAGTCAATTATTATTGAGAGTTTTTCAATCCAGTTTTAAATGACGGGTTTTTCACTAAAGTGACAGCAAGTTTTCTCTTGTTTCCAGGACTCTTCTAAGTATTCTGATCTCATTGTTTCGATTCTTCTTCTGGTTTTCACTTCCGCCAATCGTTTTTTCCATGCCCTTGAAGACAGTTCCTTGTACTCGAAATGCTATTGGAACTACTGTCACCTTTATGTTCCACAAGTTTTTCAGCTATCTAGCAAGATCTAAGTTGATAATTTACTCTTCGCGAATTTTTAACTCTAGTTTTAACTGGTGATCGTTCACTAAATTTGAGGGATAGAAAACCTCCTCAGGTCTCCAGGATTCTTCTCTGCCGAATTTTAAAATACTGTGGTCTGGAATCGTCCTTTGATTCCCGCTTCTTCCAGTCTTATTTCCAAACCTTCGGAGACAGTTCCAAGTGCACCAATTACAAGAGGTATCACATTCTGTTATTATTATGGTGATATACCCCATGAGTTAACTGCATGGACCCTCCCAGACACTATAAATAATGGCTGGCTCGATAAACGAAGCAATTAAGTTTAGTCAACTACCGGGAACCGTTATTATGTGTATTTCCGTAAATATATAACCAAAGTTAGCGACCTTAGTCGAGAACAACCCGAAGGCTCTCTTTTCAATAGCTACTACACCAAGGTGTAGGAGGGCGCTACTCCTTTCCAGGATGGTTCCACTTTACCCTTGATCTACGCTTTATAATGCTGAATGTTAAGCAAGGCGGCATCAAGTACCTTTTTTTTTTAGTCTTTGGTATGACTCGACTAGGGATTGAACCCCGGTCTCCAGGACTATTGGCAAACACTCTACTCATTAGGCCAATGGCCAGCTACATATTCATCTCTTTGTGTTATTCATTTCTGGCACTTCAAGACCACAATAGTTATGTAGAAGAATGTGCCGATACCGACTCGTGGGTACGAACACTGATCTCCAGCCAATAAACACAACTGTTCAAATGGATTGTGTTACTGGAGTTCACGTAACTAGAAGTGGTGGATATATAAATGGGCCAGTCAGAGGTCTGGCGTGTACGTATGCTAAGTAGAGGTGAAATGTAACATTGCAAGTGAGTATTGTTTAGCAGTCCATACTCGGTATTCGGCATTGTACGAGAGTGAAGAGATTATAAGTATCGGCCAAAATTATCCCCCCCCCTTCAGGGAACATTACAAAAGTAGCGACGAGGAATAGTTCCGAATATAACAAAACCCTCACCCTTATGTTCCGCAACTGTTTTAGTTCTCAGGCAATGTCGAAGTTTTTGTCAATCTTATCGCTTTCTTTGATTTTCACTCAGTAAGTCCACTGGAAAAAAATCCATTAAATGACAAGATCTTTCTTGACTTGCTGTCACTCAGACTCCAGTGAAAGACCATCAGCCAACGCTGGTGTGAAAAATTCATTATCATATTTACCAACCCCTCCGCTCGAGCAGGATATGACACAAGGTCAATTTTTAAGCGGATTTTAACAGGTTTGGATTCAGAGTTTTCCTTCTCCGAAACTAATTGTCTCACCAAGGCTGAAGAACACAGTCTGTCCTACTATTTACCCATAGCTAGAGGGAGAATAATTGGATTCATACCTTTCCCAAGGGTATTAGTGCTATGTGAAATGTAAACAGTCTCGTCCAGGATTTGAACTCGTGTCGCCGTGCCCATTTCCTAAAACGATAACCATTACACCACGAGCACCCCATGAAAAATTCATTATTATAGTGAGTTTTTGCGACTAGTTTTAACTGGTGGTTTTTCACTGAAGTCAAAGTGACGGCAAGTTTCCTCAGGTCTCCAGGACTCTTCTAAATATAGTAACTGATTTTAACTGTGCTGTGGTCTAGATCGTCTCGATTCATCCGCTGATTTCCAGCTCCCCTGGTATTTATTCCAGACCTTCGGGTCCCCTTTAAAGTGCACAAACCACATGTTGTATCATTGTCACCTTCATGTTCCCGAGCTATTTCAGCTCTCATATTTACACTTACTGGGTAACAGTACTGTAGAGTTTGGTAATGAATTATGCCTAATGATATTCGCTTTTATTACATAATATTCCAGTATAAAAAATAAAATCTCAGTTTCAATAAAAATCAGCTTTTAATTTCTTCTTTTTTTCCATCATCAATGATGTAGTTATTTATGAGCGATCATCCGTGTACGTTTGAGCCTATGTGCTTGTAGACGTGTGTATATACGTGTATATGTATGCTAGTGATGATACATGTGTCAGTGCGTATGTTTCTGCGTGTTTATAAAGTGCGGGTATTTGTGGAATCAGTGTGTTTGTGTGCGTGTGTGTATGTGTGTGTGTGTATGTATGTGTTTTATCTGTATGCATGTGCGTGTATGTGTGTGGTTTCGGTTTCTTTGTTTAATGGCATATCAACTCTTTTAGGTTATTTAATGCCAAAACCATTCTCCTAGAAGAACAGTAGTGGTACTATTTAACCCATAGCTGGGAGGATAAGGGGGTTCATACCTTTCCCAAGGGTATTTGGTCGAAAGTGAACGTAATAGCGCGACTGGAGTACGAACTCGCGTACTACGATTCCGCAGTCCATCGCTTTAACCATTACACCACGAGGACACCCCCTGTGTATGTGTGTGTGCATACATGCATTTACAGGTCTATGTGTGCATAGTTATTCACTATGCTTTTCATTGTCAAGACACAAGGCCGGAACGATGGTGCACCCAGTGAGAATCTAACTCACTACAATAGTTTGCTACTTATTACACTGTATAGGTGCCCATGTGCTTTTATTGTCAGTATGCGTACCTCTGTGCTTATGTGAATGTGTATATGTGTATATATCACTGTTCGTGAGTGTGTGTGTGTGTGTGTGTGTGGTGTGTGTGTCTATGTCAGTCAATGTGTGCGTTCTTGTGTGTAAACATTCTTGTGTGTGTATCTATGAGTACATCTACATGTGCGCTTGTGCAAAGATGTGTGCATGTATGCGTGTGTCTGTATGTGTGTGTGTCTATGTATACGTGTTAATATGTATCTGTGTACGAACTTCGGTATGCATGTACGTGTATGTGTATACAAATGTATATCAGTATTCGTGTGTGTATGTGTGTGTGTGCACGCATATTGTATGTCGATATCAGTGTATGTGTGCGTCCTCGTTTGATTGTACTTGTGTGTGTGTGTGTATCTCTGTGTACATCTATGTGTATCTTTGTATACGTTGTACGTGTTTATATGCGTGTGTCTGTGTGTATGTGTGTATCCATCGATGAATTTATGCATGCGTGTGCATACATGCATGCGTAAGTGTGTGTGCACATGTGTATGTGCCTCTGTGTGTGTGTGTGTGTGTGTGTGTGTATTTGTGTATGCCTGTGTGTGAGTGTGAGTGAGTATGTGTGTGTGTGTCTCTCTCTCTCTCTCTTTCTCTCTCTCTCTCTCTCTGTCTGTGTCTCTGTGTGTCTCTGTGAGTGTGTGTGTCTCTCTCTCTTTCTCTCTGTGTTTGTGTGTGTGTCTCTCTCTCTTTCTCTCTCTCTCTCTCTCTTTCTTTCTCTCTGTGTTTGTCTGTGTCTCTGTCTCTGTGAGTGTGTGTGTCTCTCTCTCTTTCTCTCTGTGTTTGTGTGTGTGTGTGTGTCTCTCTCTCTGTCTCCATGCGCGTGTATGTGTATCTCTGAGTATGTGTCTGAGTGTGTATATCTGTGTGTGTGAATGCATTTGTCCCAATGTGTGTGTCTCTGTGTGTATGAGTGTGTCTCTGTGTGTATGAGTGTGTCTCTGTGTATGTGCGTGTGTGTCTCTGTCCCACTCTCTGTTTCTGTGCGTGTGTGTGTGTGTGTGTGTGTGTGTATCTGCTTGTGTGTGTGTGTGTGTATCTGCTTGTGTGTGTGTGTGTGTGTGTGTGTGTGTGTGGTTCTCGTCCCCAAGCAGACTGCAACAGAATCTTGGTTGGAGAACATTACGTTGACATTCCACGCATAGCGATCTGTTTGGCAATCCTTAACATATGCCTGGTCTGTTCACGCGGGTCTAGCACGCCCGACCCCACACTATGTTCACCACTACCTCTGTCATCACCCTCCAGCAAGAAGAGGAAAAAGTCTGCTACATCCCTATGAGTCTACTTATCCATTTTTTCCTATCTCCTATATATCATGCGTTTATGGCCTTACATAGATAGATAGATAGATAGATAGATACCCAACTGTCCGTCCGTCCGTACAGCAAAGGCTCCGTTAGTTATAGCCCGATTCCAACAAAACTTTTAGGAATAATTAGAGTTATAACCGGAAATGTTTTGATTTATAAAAATATATCCTTCTCAAACTAGTTTTTAAGTATAGTCTGTAGAATACACCGACAGCTTCTCTGCGAAGAGTTAAGAACCCTCGAATACGTGTCCTGATATATAACACTAAACAACCTGATGGTGAGACTCCAGTAATACTGGGTCTTTAGGGAATGAGGAGCATCCCATCATTGCCATGGCCCCCAGGTCCACTCTGATTCGGAGTGGTAGCACCTGATAGGGAACAACACAAGAATGCTGCGAGCAATATTGAACAAGTCCTGGAGGCAGCACTCCACAAAGCAGCTGCAGTACGGCCACCGATCACCCATCACGAAAACTTTCAAAATTAGACGAACTAGACATGCGGGACGAGCTCATAAGTGATGTACTCCTGTGGACCCCTTCTGATGGACGAGCAAAAGCAGGACGACCAGCTCAAACTAACATACAGCAGCTCTGTGCCGATACGGGATGTAGCCATGAGGATCTGCCGGAAGCAATGGACGATAGGGAGGGGTTGCGAGAGGGTCAGGGATATCCATGCCGATAGCGCAACATGATGATGATGATGACTTATGCTAAACTGAATTGTTTGAAATAGAACTATGTGTAAACAAATGTTTAATAGTAAGTTGGTTGGTTGGTTGATTTCTTTGTTTAATGGCATATCAACTCTTTTTAGGTTATTTAATGTCAAAGCCATTCTCCGAGAAGAACAGTAGTGGTACTATTTAACCCATAGCTAGGGGAATAAGGGAGTTCATACCTTTCCCAAGGGTATTTGCCCGAAAGTGAACGTAATAGCGCGACTGGAGTACGAACTCGCGTACTACGATTCCGCAGTCCATCGCTTTAACCATTACACCACGAGGACATTTTGTAATAGTTTTTTCCGCCTTTTGGTTGTACTGAGAACTTTTCTGAACCTGATCGTGTAGCGATCCCTCAAATAATTCCTGCCCCAGCCAGTAACCACAAAATTTTGTTACTACAATGGTAACCTGAACATGGAAACACACACACACATACATTTACATACAACACACACACACATACATACATACACGCATACGCACATTTACTTGGATTTGGGAGGTGCCCGTAGTGTAATAATTATCGTCGTTGGAAATAAACACGACGACACGCGTTCAAATCCCGGATAAGGTTGACTGTATTTTACATTGCTCTAGGTATGAATCCAATTATTTTTATCTCTTTGTCCCATCCTGCACGTGTAGAGGGATTGCTAAATACATAGATAGGCTCTGTGAAGACACAGTATACAATCTAGAGGACCTACCAAACAATAGGGACGGATGGCGAGAAAGAGTCAGGAACTCGATGCTTCCTGAACGATTTGATGGTGATAATATTGATTATAGTAAAATTTAGTTAGTTAAGCCACCAACATACTACAATTTGCATAGAAGACCTTCATTTCTATTTAATACTGCAGTATTATAAATGTTCACCAACCCCACAGCACGAGCCATATGTAACACAAGGTCATTTTTAAGAGGAGTTTAACAGGCTTAAATTCAGAGTTGACCTTTTCTTAGACTGGATGTCATACCAAAGTTAGAGAGCCCATTCTATCCTAACATTTACCCGTAACTGTAGTTGGATGCATCCCTTTCTCAAGGGTATCAGCGCTATTTGAAATGCAACAGAGCTTCGTCTAAGATTTGAACTCGGGTTATCGTGTCCATTTCCCATTATGATAACCATAACACAACGTGCGTCTGCACTATTTGAGTAGTGTAGTACATCTATGGCATCTGGATAAAAATTATGGCCCAGTCAGCTGGGGCTGCAGCATACACCGACTGCTTCTCTGCAGAGGAGTAAAACACTCCCAACAAGTGTCCTAGATATGACACTAAACAATCTGATGGTGAGACTCCAGTAATACTGAAGCTTTGGGGAATGTGGAGTATCTTTTCATTACCATCGCTCCCAGGTCCACTCTGGCTCGGAGTGGTAGCGCCTGATAGGGTCGTATCTATCGGTCAAATAGAACTAAACTGTGCCCATATGCCAAACTTAGTACATGATAAGGTCGTATCTATCGGTTAAATAGTACTAAACTGTGCACTTATGCTCAACTGAATTGTTTGAAATAAAACTGTTTTGACATTTAACTGAGTGTTAACCAAAGAACTGTAGTTATCATCATCATCATCATGTCGCGCCGCCTGCGCGGATATCCCTGACCGTCTCTCGCCATTTCTCCCTATCATTCATCGCCTCCGGCAGGTCTTCAGGGTTACATCCCGTGTCCTCACATAGCTGCTGTATGTAAGTTCGTGCTGGTCGTCCCACTCTTGCACATCCATGAGTGGGGGTCCACAGGAGTACATCGCTTATGAGCTCGTCCTTGCTTCTCCAGCAGTGTCCTGCGTGTCTGGTTCGTCGAACTTGTATAGTTTTTGTGATGGGGGGCAAGTGTCCGTATAGTTGGAGTCTCGTGGGGTGTTGTCGCCAGGACTACTGTAGTTATACTAAACTGAATTGTTTGAAATAGAATTGTTTTATGTATAAAAACGTATTTGGCGAACAATGATTGATCAGACCCTCTTCATTAACATATATTATTACAGCTTTTTAGATTTATTTACAAAGTTTGCGGGGTACCTGTTGTTGCTTAGCACGCCTATCTACGTATCGAACAGGCTCAGGGCTAGGGTGATCAAGTAAGAATCGATGTTTTCCCTGTGACTTGACCGTAATCCCAGTATTATAGAATTAGACCTACCGGCTCATTGGTCTAATGGGTAGAGTGTTCGCTAATGATACGGGAGACCTGGGTTCAATCCCAGGTCACGTCATAGCAAAGACTTCAAAAATGGTACATAATACCTCCTTCCTTAACACTCAGCAATATAAGGTAGGTATCAAGGGTAAAATGGAGCAATCAAGGGAAAGGAGCAGCGCCCTCCCCTACAACTCGGTGTTGTAGCAATTGAAAAGAGAACTTTCAGGTCACTCTCGACTACGGTCGCCAGCTTTTACACGTATTTTATAATGTCCAAATAAACTAGCTAATTAGAATCTACAAATTTATATATAGAACATTCTTGATTCCCACAATATATATGTGTGTGAAAGAGAGAGTTGGTGGGGATGAAATGAATTAGAAAATATTTGGGGAAAAAGGTAAACGGACGAAAGATATATATTTGGTGTAGTTGGTGATATATTTCTATTATCTATTTACCTATTTTATTGCACCAACGTATTTTAGATATAATAATATTTACTACCAAATATACAAAATACACGTAATAATATTTACTACCAGCAAAAATTTCTCCTTCCAATGGGATCGCCTTTAAGTGGCGTTTTAGTTTGCCTTTTTCAAGTATTTTTTAATCCAAACCGTTCAAATACATTTTGTCAAATGATATCCACTACTATAGATACATTGACGATATTTTAATCATTTACCGCAATAAATACAACATTCCTTCTATCACTCACAGATTTAGCAAAATAGAACCAAGCTTAAACTTTATATGTGAAACTATCCAAGCTAGACGAACCAGACATGCAGGAAACTGCTGGAGAAGCAAGGACGAGCTCATAAGTGATGTACTCCTATGGAACTCTGCATATGGCCAAGTAAAAGCAAAACGACCAGCTCGAACATACATACAGCAGCTATGTGAGGATACGGGATGTAGCACTGAAGACCAGCCAGAGGCGATGAACGATAGGGAGAAGTGGCGAGAGAGGATCAGAGATATCCGTGCTAACGGCACGACATGATGATGATGATGATGATTCATAAGTAATTGTAATAAGTTAGACTTTGAATTCTAACTTATC
This sequence comes from Sepioteuthis lessoniana, assembly GCA_963585895.1. Taxonomy (NCBI): domain Eukaryota; kingdom Metazoa; phylum Mollusca; class Cephalopoda; order Myopsida; family Loliginidae; genus Sepioteuthis; species Sepioteuthis lessoniana. The sequence continues at coordinate 19,544,258 of OY757944.1, forward strand.
GCAAGAAAGCAGTAAAAATGATTACATAAATTTTTATTCAAACCATAGCGATAAGATAAAAAGTAGCATTCTCATAAGTTTCTTCCTCAGAGCCCTAAGAAGTTGCTCTCTCATTTTTTCTGAATGATGAATTTGAATACATCAAAAACCCTTTCTCTAAACTAGAATATCCTGAATCGTTCATTCATCGTACAAATGTTGTATAGCCACAATACAACTGCACGTATACATTTACAAATATACACGTCCATGCGGAAACATCATTAACCGGTAATGATGACTTCAATAAACAAACGAATACACTTCTTTATAAAAATATAAATCTCTCACACTTTATTTTCGAAAGGGTGATGTTTGTTGTGTGTGAGAAATGAGTGGAGACAAGGACGGACTGCTATATTGACCCAAGCAGCACTTCTTTCGCATCTTGGCTTGAGTTGCTCAACTGTGGGTCACTGAGGGCCCAAAACCCTCTTTCTAGGGCTGGTTCTCACTTTGGTATCCTGTCTCCCACTCTCTCAAACCGTCCGGGCACCTGGTTATATTATTTTCTAACGTCCACCTGCTTCCGCTGTTCTTCCCCTTATTTACATTGGTGCATCTCTTGATTGACGGCTCAGTCGAGGGTGAATGTATAACACAAAATCAAAAGCCATTAAAATCCATAAACACATACCCTTTAATAAAAACAACCCACCCAGCTCATATATTAACCCTATAAATTAAAGCAAAAGTAAAAGTAAAGTTGTCTCCCTTTTGTCGACCACTACAACACCGAGGTGTCGGGGAGGGCGCTACTCCTTTCCCTGGATTCCCCCACTTTACCCATGATACGCACCTTATATCAGAGTGTTAAACAAGGAGGTATTAAGTACCAGTTTTAAAGTCTTTGGTATGACGCGACCCGGGTTTGAACCCAGGTCTTCCGGACCATTGGCTAACACACTATCAACTTGGCCCATTAGCCGGTTCAACCTCAACCCTATAAATAGACTCATAATATTACCTCAAAATCCTTCAACTACACTCATTGAAAAAACCTTAATTGCTTAGGCATAAAAACCGTTACAAGCACAATAAAAACAATTCAACAGGTATTAAAAAATAACTGCAAAAACATATTTTTTTTCTCTTACACAGGGAGAAAATATAAAATCTGTTGTCAGGGATGCCACAAATTATATATAAGGGAAACTTCGAGGAACTTGAATAAAAAGATTTATGAACATAAAAAAAGATTTTTTAATCCGGAAATACAACTAACTCTTTAGTTTCACATGACATTTTACCTAACCATACATTTGACTTTCATGACTCTACCATATTTGCTTTCATTCACAATAGAGATACACGTAGAATAATCGAAGCCGGTTCTATAACATTTTGACTCAATTATACAAAGACAAGGTTTTTATAAAATATCAACCTCTCTAACAAAAATGATGCTAAAAGATTTTAACATTCATTTATAACATTAGTCTTTTTCAAGACATTTAGAATTGTATACCGTTAAAAAAATGTTCTCAAACCGTGAAACGAAGTTGCCTTTTTTAAAAACAAAAAAGATTCCATTTTATGACGTAAACAATTTCGTATATATTTTCCCTGAGTTAACCGTTTTCGTAAAACATTTATCTCTGATGATGACTCTGGACTTGCATTAAAAATTTATCTGTTCTGATTATTTTATTATAATACTTAAAATGATTTTTAATTGAATGCCTTTGTATGCTGGCAAATTTTGAAGACGAAACGCGTTGGCAAAATAAATAAATAAATAAATAAATAATAAGAATATATCATCAACTAAACCAAATATATATCTTTCGTCCGTTTACCTTTATATATATGTATATATATATATTGGTATGATGGTTAGAGTGTTCGCCAATCGCCTGGGAGAACTGGGTTCAATCCCAGGTTAAGTCTTACCAAAGACTCAAAAAATGGTACTTGATGCTGCCTTGCTTAACACTCAGCATTATAAGTAATGGATCAAGGGTAAAGTGGAGCAATCCAGAGAAAGAAGTAGTGCCTTCCCCAACATCTTGGTGTAGTAGCTACTGAAAAGGGAGTCTTCGAGTCACCCTCGACTACAGTCGGCAACTTACTATATATATATATATATATATATATATATATATATGCAAATTTCATTAAACATAATAGACATTTTATGCCTACATATTTTCTTCTGGATCCGTTCGAATTCCCGTAGTACTTTTATCGTATTCGGGGGGAATTGATTTAGGTATTGTCCATAGATTCTCCCCTGATGATGACCCAAAGTCGGGCAGAAAGTACTAGGGATACATACAACTATGGACAATACCTAAATCAATTCCCCCCGAATACGATAAAAGTAATACGGGAATTCGAACGGATCCAGAAGAAAATATGTAGACATAAAATGTCTATTATGTGTAATGAAATTTGCATTAACGAAGAAATGCTGCCTAAATATATATATATATATATATATATCATCATCATCATGTCGCGCCGCCTGCGCGGATATCCCTGACCGTCTCTCGCCATTTCTCCCTATCATTCATCGCCTCCGGCAGGTCTTCAGGGTTACATCCCGTGTCCTCACATAGCTGCTGTATGTAAGTTCGTGCTGGTCGTCCCACTCTTGCACATCCATGTGTGGGGGTCCACAGGAGTACATCGCTTATGAGCTCGTCCTTGCTTCTCCAGCAGTGTCCTGCGTGTCTGGTTCGTCGAACTTGTATAGTTTTTGTGATGGGGGGCAAGTGTCCGTATAGTTGGAGTCTCGTGGGGTGTTGTCGCCAGGACTTGTTTAATACTGCTCTCAACATTCTTGTATAATTTCCGTCCAGCCTCCTCTCCAGCCGCTTCGTAAGCGTCCATGTGGTGCATCCATATAGCAGTCAACTTTTAAGAAACACTATATTTAGATATATATGTGATGTTTCATAAAAATAGATATCTAAGAACTAGATTGTAATCTAATAACTTGACCAATTCTCGTTCAGGTGCTCTCACATTTTAAAAGTATGAGTAGAAACAACTTTGTTAAATGATTTATGCTTTTTCAGATAGAAATTCCATTCATTGGACAAGAAAAGGCGTTTTGTGTAATAGAGTACAGTTGAACAAGATTGTTCTGCGTGCATTTGTGAGAATTTGCCAAAAATCCAACAATTGCAATGCATATTTGGGTATCGCACAGCAAGAGCTGGACTATCATCTTGACGTATGCCGTGTGCCGTATGCCGCGTCACAGGAGGTGCACGTATAAAAAAAACTTTCAAACCCTCGAGAAATCGTTCGTGGAATCCACAGTTCAATATTTCATTCAAATTTTTGCTCATTATTAAGCCTGTCTAGTTTCATTTACCTAGACTAATAAAGTTACTTAGATATTCACATCTCAAATGATATCGAATTTTTTGTTACATCCTATATATATATATATATAATTTGCTTGAAACATTGCACAGATTATTTTATTTTATTGTATTGTATTTGTTTAGAGGGCAATGCAAAATGATTAATCGGGTCTAATTAATTTCGAAGTAAAAACTTCATCATCAAAGACATTTTTATATATAAACTCGATGTTATATAAACAAATACAATACGCTAAAAGATATATATATATATATATATATATATATATATATATATGTATTACACACACTCACTCTCTCTCTCTCTCTCTCTCTCTCTCTCTCTCTCTCTCTCTCTGTGGGCATAGTAGCCAGATGACAGACAGAGAGTTGTGTATCTGTAAAAATTATGAATGCGCCAGTGTCAATAAAAACATAGATAGATAGATTTGTGTGTCCGTAAAAGTTATGAATGTGCTAGTGTGTCATTAAAAAGATAGATAGATAGATAGATAGATAGATGTGTCGGTGTGTCTTTCAAGACATCAGACAATGTAACGTGCTTAAAGATAAAAGACTACCGTTTCGTCTACTGCGTTGCTTTCGTTGCAAATTTCGGTTTTGTTTGTTTTTTTATGTTGTTCTTTTAGTTTTTTTTTATCCTTGTCTTCGTTTTTTGTTTTTTTCTAGTTTCGTTTTGTTTTTGTTTTTGTTTTGTTTTGTTCAGTTTTATTTATTTATTTATTTATTTATTGTTTTTATTTTGTTTTTGCTTTGCTTATTTCTTTATTTTTGCCTCATGTGTCTTTCCTCGTTCGTTGATCACTTCCTTTGACAGGCAACGTTTATTGTTGAGCGACTGCAAAAGAACCGTGTCCTATCCGGACACCTTTCGGTGACAAAGGACAACACACCGACAGCAAAACTCGTGACATGAAATAATAAGTTTCCGGTGTTTATCGCGAGTTAGATAAATAGATATGCACATTGAAGAGGTGAAATAGATAGATAGATAGATAGATAGATAGGGAACAAACTGAGATAGATAGATAGATAGATAGATAGATAGATAGATAGATAGGGAACAGACTGAGATAGATAGATAGATAGATAGATAGATAGATAGATAGATAGATAGATAGATAGATAGATAGATAGGGAACAAACTGAGATAGATAGATCGATCGATAGATAGATAGATAGATAGATAGGGAACAAACTGAGATAGATAGATAGATAGATAGATAGGGAACAAACTAAGATAGATAGATAGATAGATAGATAGATAGATAGATATGAAGACTGGTTTGGTTTCTTTGTTCAATAGCATATCAACCTTTATGGGTTATTTAATGTCAAAGCCATCCTTGAAGAAATACTGGAGATAAGGAGGTTCATTTCTTTCCCGAGAGTATTAGTCCAAAAGGGAACGTAAAAGAACGAATGAAGTTCGAACACACTTCGAGGTCGCAGTCTAGTACTTTAACCATTAAACTACGGGGGTTCACTCATATGAAGACTTAGATAGATAGATAGATAGATATGACCCCTGAACAATAGATCGATGCATACATACATACATACATACATACACACGAACACTATAGAGGTGCTAGCGGTGTAATGGGCTATCGTCGTAGGGACTGGATATGTTGACACGAGTTCAAATCCTGGACGAGGCTGATAACATTTCATATAGTGCTAATAACCTTGGGAAAGGTATAATCCAATTATTCTCCCTCCAGCTATGCGTAAAAACAAGAGCAAACTGGGTTCTTTAGCTTTGATTGAACAGAATTTTAAATTCATTAACGACCATTAGTTCGGAACCTCAAAACTACAAATAAAATCGAAAAACAAAAAGATAGCTATACGGAACTTTGAATTCTCCTGTTTTTCCCTTTTATTTTCAATAAGGAAAATAGTGTGATTAATGGACTGTCGACGGTAATTAGATCGATGCCACATACATAAAAAAAAAAAAAACCTGTGGTGGATATGATACTAAACTGCCTCTGGTGTTGAGGCACCAGTTCTGGATCCCTAGGAAAGTGTGGAGTACCCTTTCATTGCCATTAATCTTAAGTTCACATGAGGAAGTACATGTTAGGGTCCCATCTATGGATCAAATACCCACTGTCAGTGTGGCTTAGAATACATTGACTGCAGAGGATTAAGAATCCCCCCAACAACAATAAAGGAGGTGTCCCGGGTATGAAATTAAACGGCATCTGATAGTAAGGATCCACTCTGGCCCGGAATGGTAGTATTTGTAACGGTCCCATTTTGGGGTCAAATAGAACTGTTTAAAAATATTTGTATTAGATAAGTATACTTGAAACCATATTCATCATCATCAAGTCACGCTGCTAGCATGGATTTCCCTGCCCCCCCTCTCTATCCGTCCCTAACGTCCATCGTTCCCAGCAGGTCTTCCAAACTACATCCTTCGTCCACGCAGAGCTGTTGTAGATAGATTCTTGCTGGTCGGCCAACACTGGCACGACTACGTGAAGGGGTCCATAGGTTAACGTCACTTATGAGGGCTCCAATTACAATATGCTTAAATCTGGGGCGGGGTAGTCCGTTTTTATCTGTCTATCTATCTCAGTCTCTATATCAATCTATCCATCCATCACTGAATCTGCTCATGTCTATTTATCTATCTATCGATCGATCGATCACTCAGTCTGCTCATATCTATATATCTATTTCAGTCTGTTCATATCTATCTCAGTATATTCATATCTATCTATCTATCTATCTATCTATCTATTGATCTATTGATCTACCCATCTCATTTACTTTATCTGTCTATCTATCTATCAGTCTGCTCATATCTATCTATCTATCTATCTCAGTCTGTTCATATCTATCTATCTATCTATTCCATTCTCTCTATGTATCTTTCTATCAGTGTGCTCAGATCGATCGATCGATCGAGCGAGAGATCTATCCCATTCTCTTTATTATCTATCTATCTATCTATCTACCTATTTATTTATGTATTGATCGATCAGTTGGCTATGGCAGTATATAGGCATATCAATTGGTCAACTGAAATTGTCAAAAACTTCACCGCCCAGTCGATGGGACTTAGAATGCATCGACAGTGCCCCTAGCAGAAAGGTAAGACTCCTTCCCATGATCTTAAGCTACATCCAGTGGTAAGGCTCTAGTTCAAGAGCTCTTGGGAGTATAAGGTTCCTCTTAACTGAAATTACTCCCAGGTTCACTCTGATGCGGAGTTGTCGTACCAGTTAGGGTCCTATCTATGGATTAAATGGATTTATTCAAAAATTATTCGTATTCGACCGGCGGTTAGAGTGTTCGACAATGGCCCGGGAGACCTGGGTTCAATCCCAGGTCGAGTCATACCAAAGACTTTAAAAATGGAACTTGATACCACCTTGCTTAACACTCAGCATTATAAGGTACGGTTCAAGGGTAAAGTGGAGCAATCCAGGGAATGGAGTAGCGCCCTCCCCTACACCTTGGTGTAGTAGCTATCGAAAAGGGAGCCTTCAGGTCACCCTCGACTATGGTCGCTAACTTTACTTTACTTATATAACAGTGCAAATTATTTGTATTAGGAATAATCACTTCACGGTTGTTTACTAAGGATGAGTTTTATTAGTTATTGAAAACCATGTAAGTAAAGTAAAGTTGGCGAGCTTAGTCAAGGGTGACCCAAAGACCCCCTTTTCAATTGTGAGGTGTAAGAGAGGGCGCTGCTCCATTCCTTGGATTGCTCCACTTTACCTTTGATCCATACCTCATAATGCTGAGTGTTAAGCAAGGCGGCATCAAGTACCATTTTTAAGTCTTTGGTATGACTCGACCTGGGGTTGAACCTGGTCTCCCGAACCATTGGCGAACACTACACATTAGGCCAATGGCTCGAGTTGTTACTTTAAACCATATATTTGTTTGAATTAATACTATTAGATAAGAATACTTTTAAACCATCTATGTGTAAATAGATTTTATAAGTAGGAGTTTTTTCTTTGAACTATATATTTGTTTTTGAATAAATTGTATTACATAGGAATAGATTGGTTGGGTTGGGTCTTATGGCATATCAACCCTTGTAGGTTATTTAATGCCAAATCCTATTCATAGATATATACTATATATATATATTGTTTGTAAACACATTTTTGATAATATTTTTAAACGAACCTGAGTTCATTTTTGTACATTGTTAAATGGTTTCAAGTATTTCTATCTAATACGAATAATTCTATTTGTTATAAGCCTGAAGCCAATCCTGGGTCTCTTTGGACTTGTGGGCCGGCGCCGAGTCCTACTGCCACACCCAGGGTCTGCCACCGGCCACCTGATTGCACCAGGGGATCACCACACTCTTCAGCACATCCAAGTACACTTTGGTGTTGACTTTTAAGCCGACTACGAAGATGTGAGGTGGCATGATGTGGCCCTCACTTGAAACGTCCGCTCCCCCACCTCCAAAATATCGTCGGATACGTTGTGCTGTGCCCTCAAGCGTTGAACCGTCCGGATTTGTATTTTGAGGGTGCTGGCAATGGTCCTGTTGTCATAACTTGGATCGGTAGAGAGCATGAGTTGTACAGCGGCGCATTTCCGATCTCACTCGTTGAACATTGTGTCACTTTCAGACATGATAGAAGGCTCCTATCGCTCTTGGGATTTGTACACATCTAGCTAACTAGTAGATGGTCTGCAACAAAAAATGAAAACCGGTTTTCATTAAACGGAAATGGAATCATGTCGTCTTTTCTAGAGTGACAATTTTATCATTCCACTCTGTAGTCAGCTTCCTTCATCAGTTTTGATTTTGAAGTTAACTATTCCTAGAAAAGGTTGTCTACACCATGGCTGTGTCATTAAACTGGATCCCCTTCTACCCCACATATACAGTGTTCAAATCATGGATAAAGATGTTGTACCGCCAACTATGAATAGATAGTAAAACAAACTGGGTTCTTTAACTTTGGTTAACCAACCAGTCTAGGAGAAGCCAATGTGACATGAAGAAGAATTCAAACCAGCTTTGTTCCACTTAAAAATTTACCTTGAGTTGCATCCTTCCCATGGCAGAGGAGTTAGGTAAATGCAGTGTAACGGTTATCATTATAGGAAATAGAATCAGCAACCAGAGTTCAAATCCTGGATGAAGCTTGACATAAATTCATCTGTTCTTTCTCTCTGGCTATGGGTAAATAATTGGGCAGACTGGGTTCTTTAGCTTTGGTAAGGCAACCAGTCTAGGAGAAGGAAAACTGAATTCAAACCAGATGTACTCCGCTAAAAAATTGACCTTGTGTCACATCCTGCCTGTAACCCAAGGGGTTTCGTGAATACGTACACTAGTTTGTAACCCAGATGGTAGACAATCTACTGTCTCTCCCCGGGGATCTAGTCCACACTGAAAGTGTAACTTAACCTAACATTACTCGATGTGAAGAGGCCTGCATTTCTTGTTCCCATGATCTCACAAGGAGACCACTCCGTTAGCGGTTCTCTCTTTCCGGCGCAATAATCCCTGGAGACGTCAAATTCAGAACCTCTGCCATCAAAGACGGAACAATCTCAAAGAGTCTAAAAGGAAAGATGCTGATAACCGAAGCGATGGCATCTAAAGTTTCTTCAATTCATTGTCCTGTTTCCTTTTGATTAATTTAAGAACCTCTTAATGTTTTACGACGCGATTTACTAAGTATCAAAATATTTCATGTTTTATTTTACACAAAACAAATAAGTAGTTAACTTTTGTTATTAGTAACTTGTGGCTTAAAATGTTATTTCACTGTTATATTTATCATATCTATTGTCTATTATCTAGTCTTTCTATCTCCTTATCTCAGTCTTCTTATACGTAGATATATAAGTAAATAAATAAATAATATAAGATAAATGTCGGAATGGTATTTATTTGTTCGTACGTCCATTTCCACTAGTTTCTTAACCACCAACTTCATATGATTTCATTTCTTCTATCTATCTGTTTAAATCTATCTATCTATCTATCTATCTATCTATCTCATTCTGTCTCTGGGGCTGTTCATTATCGATTTTTTAACTATTTAACAACCCTATCCTATCTATCTATCTATCTATCTATCTATCTCATTCTGTCTCTGGGGCTGTTCATTATCGGTTTTTTAACTATTTAACAACCCTATCCTATCCTATCCTATCTATCTATCTATCTATCTATCTCATTCTATCTCTGGGGCGGTTCATTATCGATTTTTTAACTATTTAACAACCCTATCCTATCCTATCCTATCTATCTATCTATCTATCTCATTCTGTCTCTGAGGCTGTTCATTATCGATTTTTTAACTATTTAACAACCCTATCCTATCCTATCCTATCCTATCCTATCTATCTATCTATCTATCTCATTCTGTCTCTGGGGCTGTTCATTATCGATTTTTTAACTATTTAACAACCCTATCCTATCTTATCTATCTATCTATCTCATTCTGTCACTGAGGATGTTAATTATGTATTTTTTAACTATTTACCTATCCTATCCTATCCTATCCTATCTATCTATCTATCTATCTATCTATCTATCTATCTATCTATCAAGCTTTCATCTTTAATCTATTAATCTGTTCATGATCTCCCCAACAATTTACATATCAACCAATTCTATCTACCTTTCTATCTTAGTCTCTCTATAAATCTATCTCAGTCTTTTTATCAATTTATCTATCTCAGTCTCTCTTTCTATCTAATTTTCTATCCGTCTCTGTCTTTCTATCTATCTATTTATCTATCTCCGTCCGTTCATATCTATCTCCGTTTGTGATATATATATATATGTATACATATATAATATATATATATATATATAGTAGTAAGTTGGCTGACTGTAGTCGAGGGGGACCCGATGGCTACCTTTTCCATAGCTACTACACCGAGGTGTAGGAGAGGGCGCTACTCCTTTCCATCGATTGCTCCACATACCCTTGATTCGTACCTTATAATACTGAGTAGGCATCAAGTAGCATTTTTGAGTCTGGTTTAACGACCAGAGATTGAACCCGGGTCTCCCAGACCATTTATTCATTATCACTCGATCAATCTCAGTCTGTTTTATCTATATCTATCTAAATCTGTTCATTCTCTACCGTATATTGTTTATATATACCCCTGTTTAAGGACATCGACACGCGGCTAACGAAGGCATGGACAGCTATCGATAAGCTATCGATCATATGGAAATCAGACCTGACCGATAAAATGAAACGCAGTTTCTTCCAGGCAGCGGTCGTATCGATACTGCTGTATGGATGCACTACTTGGACGCTAACTAAACGGCTGGAGAAGAAGCTAGACGGCAATTACACAAGAATGCTGCGAGCAATATTGAACAAGTCCTGGCGGCAACACCCCACAAGGCACCAACTATACGGTCACCTGCCTCCTATCACGAAAACTATCCAAGCTAGACGAACCAGACATGCAGGTCACTGCTGGAGAAGCAGGGACGAGCTCATAAGTGATGTACTCCTATGGACCCCCACATATGGCTGGGCAAAAGCAGGACGACCAGCTCGAACATACATCTAGCAGCTATGTGAGGATACGGGATGTGGCCCTGAAGACCTGCCAGAGGCGATGAACGATAGGGAGAAGTGGCGAGAGAGGGTCAGAGATATCCGTTCCTACGGCACTACATGATGATATATATATATATATATATATATATATATATATATATATATATATATATATATGGTACTTATGTATCTATGTTACTGCAAAAAATGTGTGTGTGTGTGTGTGTGTGTGTGTGTGTGTTTGTACATACACACATGCAAATCTCAGTCTTGATATCGATCTATCTATCGATCTATCTCAGTATTTTCATATGTATATGAAATCTACAATAGCTTCATATTTTATATATCTGTATTTGTTTGTTCACGTTAGAAGCAACGATGCTGACCTGCGTTCGGCCCGTGGTGTAATGGTTATCGTCGTAGGAGATGGACACGGCGACACGGGTTCAAATCCTAGACGAGACTGATTGCATTTCACATAGCACTAATACCCTTGGGAAAAGGTAGGAATCCAATTATTCTCCCTCCAGGTATGGGTAAATAGTAGGGCAGACTGGGTTCTTCAGCCTTGGAGAGGCAACTAGTCTACGAGAAGGAAAACTCTGAATTCAAACCTGTTAAACACCGCTTTAAAAAATTGACCGTGTGTCATATCCTGCCCGAGCGGAGGGCTTGGTAAATATGGACCTGCGTTCGGCCCATCCCTAAAGTGAGAAACCACAGCACCAATGACAATAGCCGCCACAACGCCCACTTGAAAGAAAGAAAGAAAGAAAGAAAGAAAGAAAGAAAGAAAATCTTGCAGTTTCATCTCGCACTGGCGATCCTCCCCAAGTGACCGGAAGTCACTTCTTTTTTCTTAAATGCGAAGAATGAAATTGCGCGTTCAAAATGGCGTCATTCACTTATGAGATGGCAAATCTCAAAGGCGAGGAAAAAGTCGTTAAGTGCTTACCTCAGACGGTGGGAAATAATGTATAATAAGAAATATACGTAGATACATAAATAAATAAATAGATAAATAAATAATATAAGATAAATGCCGGAAATGTATTTATTTGTTCGTATGTCCATTTCCGCTAGTTTCTTAACCACCACCTTCATATGATTTCATTTCGTCTATTTCTTTCTGTCCGTCTGTTGGTCAGTGCGTCTTATTCAGTTCACTGATATTTTAGTCTGATCATTATCTATCTATATATCTAGCTAGCCATCTGTCTATCTATCTACTTATGTCTAAATCTATCTATCTATCTATCTATCTATCTGTTTGTCAGTCCCCAAAGCCAACATGTCAGTCCATTAATCAACTCATATAATACCACTTTAAAATCCACTGCTCCCAACACGTCTTTCACATTATCTCATTCTGTTTCTTATCTATCTGTTTATCAATCAGTCTATTCACTATCTATCTATCTATCTATCTATCTCATTCTGTTTCTTATCTGTCGATCTGTTTGTCTGTCAGTCTCTTCATTATCTATCAATCAATCTATCAATCACTGTATTTTCATATCTATCTATTTTTCACATTGTTTTCATTTCTATCTACATATCTATCAGCATGTCTCTGAGTCTATTCATTGTCCACGTAAGTATCTATCTTTGTCTGTTCATTATCTATTTTTTAACTATTTACCTATCCTAGCTAGCTAGCTAGCTAGCTAGCTGTCAATTTTAGTCTGTTAATGATCTCCCTATCAATCTGTTCATGATCTATCCAACGATTTACATATCAACCAATCTACCTATCTACCCATTTATTTATCGTTAATCTTATTTAATCAACAATGCTATGTAATACGTTACATCATCAGTTCGAGGAACCACCAACCGTATTTTCTCATTTCGTGTCTTTCTGTCCCATTTTGGCAGCACTATATAAGAAATATATATATATACTTACTCCTTTAGAGTTTTTCACATCAGTTTTAGCTGAAGGTCTTTCACTGGAGTTTGAGTGACAGCAAGTCTCCTCAAGTCTCCGGGACTCTTCTCAGTATTCTGGCCGTTCTCAACAATGCTGTAGTTTGGATAGTCTCCACTCGTCCTCCAACTTCCAAGTCCTCCAGTCCCTTTAATAGTCATTTAGTTACTGTATCAAATGCACCAATCACGATTGGTATAATCGTCACTTTCATGTTCCATAGTTTTTTTTAATCCCCGAGCAAGGTCTAGGTACTTATCCTTCTTTTCACATTCTTTCAGTTTTATTCTGTGGTCAGCCGGTACAGCAAAGTCCGCAATTTTGCAAGTTCTCTTTTTTTCTTTTCTTTTTTTCTGATTACTATAAGGTCTGGTCTTCTGGCCGAGATTAGGTGATCCGTGTGTATGTCAAAGTTTGTACGTGTCATTCTCCAGGACAGCTGCTGGGTTGTGCATATACCATTTGTTCATATGGTCAAATTTCAATTTCTCGCACATCTCTAAGTGGATCACCTTGCCCACCCAGTCGTGTCTAGTCTTATACTCCTTCTGTGCTAGTTAGCTGCATTCGTTTATTATGTGATTGATGGTTTCGTCTTTATCACCACATAATCTCCATTTGCTATTTTGTTGCGTCTTATCTATTCTCGCTTTGGTTCGATTGGTTCTTATGGCATTGTTTTGTGTTGCTATTAGGAGAGATTCTGTTTCCTTTTTGAAGTTTCATTTCCTTAGCCACGTCCAGGTTTTCTCGTGCGAGATGTCAATTATTGGTCGTTTAAAACGCCCATAGAGTTGTTTTTCTTTCCATTCTTGTTTTCTAGTTATTTTTATTATGTTGGTCACCGTGTTGTTAGCATCGTTTTTGATGGCCGTAATCAATCCTCCATCGTGTTTTTCTATGTAGTCCTCGAGTCGTTGTATCGATGCGTCAACACTGTCTTCAATACTGGTATGTCCTCTTCCTCCCTCCTTTCTTGATACATATAGTCTGTCAACGTCGTCTGTGGGATGTAATGCCTTATGCATGGTCATTAGTTTCCTTGTTCTTTGGTCCATTTGCTTAAGTTCTTCTTTGGTCCGCTTCAGAAAAGGTCCCGAATATCTAACGAGTAGTACAGCCCAAGTATTTATTCCTTTGATAAGATTTCTACACGATAGTTTTGTCTCGAGTAGCTTTCTAGTTCTGGGATATTCTTTCTTAATTTTGTCTTTCATTTCCACTTGTTTGATGGTGTCAGATGCCCAAGTATTTATAGGTTTACTTTTCTCCGAGCGTTCTAATCTTGTCTCGACTTGGTAGTTCCATTCCCTCAGTCAGATGTTGTTTGCCACTTTTCATTACTAGCATTGCACATTTTTCTATACTATTATTATCATTATTATTTTATTGTATTGTATTTGTTTAGAAGACTATTACAATACAAAATAATTATTCAGGGTCTAATTAATTTTGAAGTAGAAAACTTCATCACGGTGTAATATATTCAAATTTTTGGATGTGGTAAACATGGCGTCGCGTGGAGTGTTAGAACGCTATGATGGATGTTGTAAACATGGTGATACGTGGGGTGTTTAAACGCCACGCCGAAGAGATGTGACTTCAGTTGTCCTAATCGGTTTCTTTTTTTATACTAATAATCCATTCAATGTTGCTCGGGCAGGATATGACACAAGGTCAATTTTTTTAAGCGGAGTTTAACAGGTTTCAATTCAGACATTTCCTTCTCCAATACTAGTTGCCTCAAAAAGGCTGAAGAACCTAGTCTGCCCTACTATTTACCCAGAGCTGGAGGGAGAATAATTGGATTCATACCTTTCCCAATGGAATTAGTGCTATGTGAAATGCAATCAGTCTCGTCCAGGATTTGAACTCGTGTCACCGTGTCCATTTCCTACGACGATAACCATTACACCACGGCACCTCCACTTTAACAGGTTTGAATTCAGACATTTCCTTCTCCTATCCTAGTTGCCTCACCAAGGCTGAAGAACCTAGTCTGCCCTACTATTTACCCATAGCTGGAGGGAGAATAATTGGATTCATACCTTTCCCAATGGTATTAGTGCTATGTGAAATGCAATCAGTCTCATCCAGGATTTGAACTCGTGTCGCCGTGTCCATTTCCTACGACGATAACAATTACACCACGGGCACCATTCAATGTTAGATATTAATCAGCTGTTAAATTGAGTAAGAATTTGGTTATGATAGCTATCTCTTGATTCTCCAGAATTGTCTAAATTGACGCTTCCTCTTTAACTCACTCTTCTCAAATAACTTTTCAGTCTTGCAAACCTTGTAGCAGAGATGATAGTCAAAACGAAGATTGTAGATTTTAATTGATGCTGTACTTGTAGAAAGTTTTTGCGTACAAGTATATGTATTTTCAAGCTGGATTTGCAGACCTTACTGCAAATGACGCAAATGGTATCACCTACCCTCAAAGAAAGTGTGTCCTGTTCGCATCTCACATGGGACTCCATTTGATGGCCGTATCCAGTTTTACAGAGAAGGATACGGTCACAAACATTACACCACTTAGCAGGCTCTTAAACCTAACAGTACGACATTGTTCTCTTCCTCGGCTGTCGCTTCAACATTTCATGATTTTTATGCCTCTGATCAAAGGAAACACATCCTGTTTTAAGTGTCTTTCTCTACTCAGATCTTCTCAATTCTAGCTTTTCTTAGCCTAGAATATAAATTTTCAGTGATATATATATATATATACACGAGGATCGTTCAAAAGGTTCTTATGTAGCTTTACGGAAAAATACTTAAGGGGTTGTAATGATACCCTTTAACTATCAGCCTGGCCCCATGGTAATCTGACCGTCAAAAAGAAGTCAAAAATATAACGCTTCCGTTTGTTTTGCATGTACGAAATTTATTTGTTTCCTGATCGTTTCAAGAAGTCAGCACAAAATAGAGATAGAAAGGAAGAAGGTTGTACCAGCAAAGGAAAGAGAAATTGTGAACTGGCGAGAAAAGAAAGAGAAAGACAGACAACCTTTGTTATTTTTTACTCACTGACATTTTTGTGTGTGTGCGGGATTGTTGTCGTGTATGTGTATGTGTTTTTGTATGTGTTTGAATGTGTGTGTTTGTGCGTGTGGGTGATTTTGTTTGTGTGTGTGTGTGTGTGTATGTGTTTGTGTGTGGGGTGATTTTGTTTGTGTGTGTGTGTGTGTGTGTGTGTGTGTGTGTGTGTGTGTGTGTGTGTGTGTTTTGTTTGTGTGTGTACTTGTGTGTGTGTTTGTGTGTTTATGAGTTTATATGTTTGTATGTGAGTGTTTATGTGTGTGTGTGTGTGTCTGTGTTTGTGTGTATATATGTGTGTGTGCGTGTGTGTCTGTGTTTTTGTTTATTTATGTGTTTATGTGTGTGTGTGTGTGTGTGTGTGTGTGTGTGTGCTCTGATTTGGGCCTGGATAAAATATCTACATACTCAGCAGTTATTCTGATATTTACATCTTCGATCATTATATAACTGAGTAACATAAATACTAGTACATTTTCTCTATGTCTGAGCTTTAGACTGTATTACATGCTAAAATAAGTTGAAGGTGCCCGTGAAATGGACACGGTGACACGAGTTCAAATCCAAGACGAAACTGTTAGCATTTCACATAACTATAATAACCTTGGAAAAGGTATGAATCCAACTATTCTTCCTCCAACTATCGATAAATAGTTGGGAAGACTGGTCTCTTTAACCTTGGTATGGCAACCAATCTAAGAGAGGAAAAACTGAATTCAACCCGGTTAAACACTGCTTAAAAACACTGACCTTAACTGACATCCTACTTGTGCGGAGAGTGTGGTTTAGTTTGGGTTTATGGCACATCAACCATTGTAGGTTATTTAATGCCAAATCCTCTTTATAAATATATATAAAATATGTATAATTTGGTTGGGTTGGGCTTTATGGCATATCAACCATTGTAGGTTATTTAATGCCAAATCCATTTTTATACATATAAACAGCTCTATTTCAAACAATTTAGTTTAGCATAAGAATGCAGTTTAACCGTCAAAACAGTTCTATTTCAAGCAATTCAGTTTAACGTAAGTACACAGTTTAGTTCTATTTGACCCATAGATTGGACACTGTCAGATGCTACCACTTAGGGCTAGAGTGGACCTGGGAGCAATGGCAATGAAGGGGTACTCCGCGTTCCCAAAAGCTCCAGTAGCAGTCCGTGTATTCTACAGCACTAAACGACTGGGCAATTGTCAGGAGGGGGTGTTGAATAGATGCTGAAATAAGGTCCAGTTTGATGAACAAGTCGAGTGCAAGTAATTTTGCTTTCACGTAAACGGACACGGATTCCTTTTGTTCAGTTAGTATCGTTTGATCTTGGGGTCTACTTTTGCTAATTTCGGAGAGTTGCTGCCTTTGATGACTCTGTTCTAATTGGATATTAGAAACAACTGTTAGATGCCTGTGTTCTTACACTAGACTCTGGACCAACATCCACTAATGATGCTCTTCGGGTTTGATGCTTTGGAAGAGCCAAACATTGACATCACAAGAGAGTTGCAAAAGAATTGTTCTGGGTTGGGTTGGGATGTGTTTTATGGCATATCAACCATTGTAGGTTATTTAATACCAAATCCTCTTTATACATATATATCAAATATATAGGATTTGGTTGGGTTGGTTTTTATGGCATATCAACCATTGTAGTTTATTTAATGCCAAATCCTCTTTGTACATACGATAAGGTGCATACAATAAATTCCCAGACTTTTTTGTACAGGCATCTAAAATTGTCGTAGACTCTGGAAAATTCACTATGTTATTGCTATACATCTTATAAGACCAATTTTTATAATTTCAGGTTCAAATGAACAGCTACAGCAGGAATTGGAATACACCCTACTAAAGCCTGATTGTCACTGGTGAATTTCAAAAATGCAATCTGACCCTTTAGAAGAACGATATGCAATAAAATTTAAACTTGGAAAAAATGCCACAGAAACGTATGGAATGCTTCAGACTGCTTTTCGACCATCTTGCATGAATCGAGAATCAGTTTTTGGGTGGCATAAGAAATTCAAGGAAGCCAGGGAGTCTGTGAGGGATGATGAGAGGTATGGGAAGAGTAAAAAGGTAAGAACACCAGAGTTGATTGGCCAAAGGGTTAGGGTTAGGGTTACTATGTTGAGGTTTTAAGGGAGTTCAGGAAGAGATTCCGTCGGAAGAGGCCAGCACTCTTTAAATCGGGTCAGTGGCATTTCCACCAGGACAATGCACCAGTTCACGACTCCAACCTTGTCACAGACTATTTGACCAAGATGGGCATCAAGACAGTTCCTTAGCCTCCCTACAGTCCAGACCTTGTTCCCTGTGACTTTTAGTTATTCCCTAAGCTGAGAGGCTGTCGTTATGAGACAATTGAGGAGATGAAAGAGGCTGTGACGAAGGTCATTGACACGCTGACACAAGAGAATTTCCATGGGGCCCTCCAGAAGTTGTTGGAACGGTAGAACAAGTGCATTGCAGCCGGAGGAGATTACTTCGAAGGGGACTAGAGTTTCATATATGTACTATCAATAAAAGTGCCCATACGAAAAAAGTCTGGAAACTTATCGTATGCACCTTGTATATTAAATATATATAATTTGGTTTTGTTGGGTTTTATGGCATATCAACCATTGTAGGTTATTTAATGCCAAATCCTCTTTATAAATATATATTAAATATATAGGATTTGGTGGGGTTGGGTTGGGGTTTTATGGCATATCAACCATTGTAGGTTATTTAATGCCAAATCCTCTTTATGCATATATATTAGACATATAGAATTTGGTTGGGTTGGGTTTTATGGCATATCAACCATTGTAGGTTATTTAATGCCAAATCCTCTTTATACATATATATTAAATATATAGGATTTGTAAATACTTCGTTGATAATTCTAAGCTTATTTTTTGTATTCAGATGGTTTAAGTATCCCGCATAAATAGTTTTATTTGCACACAGTTAAATAGTTCCAAGTATTGCTATCCATCAATACCAATTCAATTAAACATCAGTCATTTCTTTACGCGCAGTTAAATGATCAAACAGTTATTTTTTAAGAGTTCGATTTAACATAAATCCACAGTTTAAAAGTCAAACAGTTCTATTTAACCAATAGATAAGACCCTCTGAGGTGCTACCACTCCGAGCCAGAGTGGACCTGGAAGCAATGGCAATGAAGAGGTACTTCACATTCCCAAAGGGTACAGGACGGGAGCTTCGCCGTCTGATGGTTTAATGTCATATCTAGGACACTTGCTGTGGGGGGGTCTTACCCCTCAGCAATGATGCAGTCGGTGAATTATACTGCTCCAGCCGACTGGGCTATGCACTGGTTTTGACACAAAACTGCATTTGTTGGTGACACGCAAGCCCTGGAGTGTGTGTATGTGTGTGTATGTACATATGAAGATGTGTGTGTGTATGTGTGTGTATGTACGTATGAAGGTGTATGTGTGTGTGTGTGTGTGTATTTAACAACCTGTGGCTATTCGTATATTAATATTGTATCTGTCAGTGTATCTATCCATCTATCTATTTACAACCAGTTTATCTTTGTGTTGTCTTTCCATCTATCTATACATCAATGTAAATCTATATAAGATAGCTGCTGCGCCCGACTGACTTTCACGAGCACAACAGCTAAACAATTATCGAGCTTCACATCTTTTAAGAAAGTAAAATTAAAATTAAAAAAATTAGAATATCCATCTAACGATCGTACTGACAATTTTCCGTGAAATTCAGTGTCACGGACGGTATACAACAAAATGAACACTTTAATATTTTAAATTTTAAATTGACCGGGTTTAATAAGAGTATCGAGATCTTTCAAAAATTCTTACACATCTTGAGAAAACACTTGTCCCAAACATATATATATATATTATGTGAATTAGGCCGGCTCCACACTCAATTGGCAGCATCCGCACTCATGATATCCAGCCATTCACAGCACCATCGACAGAAACTATAAAGACATAGGACGGGTGTATTCATGTGTGAAGTTTCTTGGGGATTAGTCATGTTTCTAAAAACATTTTTTGAAAGAAAACTCACGAGGCACAACTCGTTCGTACAGAAAGCAGAGAATGAATGTTTTCTTTAACAAGATGTGCTTTAGTGAATTATTTCTTATCCCGGGCAACACAGAGTTCTATTGCTTATCAATAAGGCGTTTGTGGTTAGCGTCGTAGCGAATGGACACGATGACCGAGTTCAAACCCTGGACGAGACTGTGTGCATTTCACATAACGCAAATACTCTCGGAAAAGGTATGAATCCTGTTATTCTCCTGTCAGCTATGAACAAATAGTAGGGCAGGCAGATACTTTAAGCTTGCTATGAAACTGGTCTACAGTAAAGAAAGGAGGTACCCGTGGTGTAATAGTTATCGTCGTAGGAAATGGGCACGGCAACACGAGTTCAATTCCTGGGCTAGGCTGATTGCATTTCACATTGCACTAATAATTAACTAATACCCTTGGGAAAGGTATGAATCCCATCATTATCCCTCCAGCTATGGCTAAATAGTAGGGCAGACTAGGTTCTTCGGCTTTGCTGAGGCAACTAGTCAAGGAGAAGGAAAACTCTGAATTGAAACCTGTAAAACTCCGCTTAAAAATTGACCTGGTGTCATATCCTGCCCGAGCGGAGGGGTTGGGTAAATATGGTTTCTGTGGCATTTTTTCCAAGTTTAAATCAGAATTCATATCCTGTCCGAGCGAAGGGTTTGGTAAATATGGTCTACAGTAAAGAAAACAATATATTAGCTTAGTGGGTAGATTGTTCGCTGATGGCCTGGGAGACCAAGGTTCCATCCCAGGTCGGGTCATACCAAAGATTCAAAAAATGGTAATTGATACCTCCTTGCTTAACACTCAACATTATAAGGTACGTATAAAGGGTAAAGTGGAGCAATCCAGGGAAAAGAATAACACTCTCCACTACACCTCGGTGAGGTAGCTATTGAAAAGGGAACCTCCGGGTCACCCTCGTCTGCGGTCACCAAAACCTTTCTTTTTGCTGTTCTTCTATCACGATATATATATATGTGTGTGTGTGTTGTTGAAGTTTTTTCTCATTTCATTCAATTTTTTGTGTGTGTATATATATATAGAGAGAGAGTGAGAGAGAGAGAGAGGGAGAGGGAGAGGGAGAGAAAGAAAGAGAGAGAGAGAGAGAGGGAGTTATAGAAGAACTTCAAATAAGAAAAGTTTTGTATTAAAAGAGTGCTCAATGCTTTTATGGTAGAGCACGTATAATTTCATTTTCACGTATTTTACACAATCTTCAGAGAGAAATGTAAAACAAAATGTCTGCTCAAGTTTTTATATATCGTGAAGTATAGTCTTGACATAATATGCAAGTTGATGAGACATTTGCACACAAAAAAATTGAATCAAATTAGGAATGGATATATAAATAGATTAGAATGAATATTTCAAAAGTGAAAATTATTATGTATATATATATATATATATCATCATCATCATGATCATCATGTCGTGCGGGTAGCACGGATATCCCTGACCCTCTCTCGCCACTTTTCCCTATCGTTCATCGCTTCAGGCAGGTCTTCTGGACTACATCCCGTATCCTCACATAGTTGCTGAATGTATGTTCGTGCTGGTCGTCCTGCTTTTGCACGGCCATGTGCGGGGGTCCATAAGAGTACATCACTTATGAGCTCGTCCCTGCTTCTCCAGCAGTGTCCTGCATGTGTGGTTCGTCTAACTTGAATAGTTTTCGTGATAGGAGGCAGGTGGCCGTACAGTTAGTGTCTTGTGGGGCGTTGCCGCCGGGACATGTTCAAGATTGCTCGCAGCATTCTTGTGTAGTTGCCGTCTAGCTTCTTCTCCAGCCGTTTTGTTAGAGTCCATGTAGTGCATCCATATAGCAGTATCGATGCGACCGCTGCCTGGAAGAAACTGCGTTTCATTTTATCGGTTAGGATATATATATGCATATTTTATATATATATATATATATATATATATATATATATGTGTGTGTGTGTGTGTGTGTGTGTGTGTGTGTCTGTGTGTGTGTGTGTGTGTGTGTGCACACTAAGACTCAGACACACACATGTCAATATATATATGTATATATATATGTGTGTGTGTGTGTGTGTTTGTCTGTCTGTCTGTCTGTGAATATATATATATATGCATACACACAATTACATCCAAAAATTAAATAAAACTAGAAAAAACAAATGAATAAAATAAATAAAAAACTAAATTAAAATATTCAAATAAAAAAAACAATATATATACATAAGTACGCACATATACACACAACATATATATATACATATATGTTCATATATATATGTGTGTGTGTGTGTGTGTGTGTGTGTGTGTGTGTGTGTGTGTGTGTGTGTGTGTGTTTAATGTGGCTTATTAGTTCAGTAGGGCGCTTAAAAAAGAACGGAAAAGGAAATTATAGATTAAAAATTGTCTAGCAAGTGAGCTGAATAGAAGTGACAAGGGCGAACGGCATTGGAGAACTAAAATCCGTGAAAGCAAACAGAATCGAGACAAGTTTCGAGTCGCAAATCGCCCGACAGCAAATGGAGTCGGTGGAGCGGTTGAATCAGGAAGCATTCCATTGACAACAAATAGAGCTTAACTGAGGTACCAGGTGAGTGTCTTAACAAAAGGGAGAAACAATAAATAGATGAAAAAATATTCCATTTTATACCACTGGACGAATTTTCAAGAGTAATTCATACACACAATTTTTATTCATTAATTTACTTATTCATTCATTCATTCATTTATTCATTTATTTACTTATTCATTTACTCATTCTTTTACAAATTTATTAATTCATTCATTCTTTTATTATTTATTTTTTTACTTATTCATTCATTCATTTTTTTACGAATTTATTTATTCATTCATTTGTTCATTCATTCATTTGTTCATTCATTCTTTTATTATTTATTTATTTACTTATTCATTCTTTTACGAATTCATTCATTCATTCATTTATTATTCATTTATTTACTTATTCATTTATTCATTCTTTTACGAATTTATTAATTCATTCATTCTTTTATTATTCATTTATTTACTTATTCATTTATTCATTCTTTTACGAATTTATTCATTCATTCATTCTTTTATTATTCATTTATTTACTTATTCATTTATTCATTATTTTACGAATTTATTTATTCATTCATTTGTTCATTCATTCATTCATTCATTCTTTTATTATTTATTTATTTACTTATTCATTCATTCATTTTTTTACGAATTTATTTATTCATTCATTTGTTCATTCATTCATTTGTTCATTCATTCTTTTATTATTTATTTATTTACTTATTCATTCTTTTACGAATTCATTCATTCATTCATTCGTTTATTATTCATTTATTTACTTTTTCATTTATTCATTCTTTTACGAATTTATTCATTCATTCATTCTTTTATTATTTATTTATTTACTAATTCATTCATTCAGCCTTTTACGAATTTATTTATTTCATTCATTTGTTCATTCATTCATTCATCCATTCTTTTTTCATTATTCATTTATTCATTCTTTTACGAATTCATTCATTCATTTATTCTTTTATTATTTATTTATTTATTTATTTACCTATTCTTTCATTCATCTATTCATTCTTTTACGTATTTATCTATTCCGTCGTTTCTTTATTCATTCATTCATTCATTCTCTTACTAACTTATTTGTTTGTTTATTAATTAATTCGTTCATTCGTTCATTTATTCATTCTTTTACGTATGAATTTATTCATTCATTTGTTTATTCATTTATTCAATCTTTTACGCATTTGTTTATTCCTTCATTCAATCTTTTGTTTTTTTATTTATTTACTTATTCATTCATTCATTCATTTATTTATGTATTTACTCCTTCATTTATTTATTCATTATTTCACTTTTCTATTTATTTATTTATATATTTATTTATTTATTTATTCTTGCATGAATTTATTCATTCATTTTTAAAACATTTTTTCATTCATTCATTCATCTATTTATGTATTTTTGTATTCATTTATTTATTCCTATATTCATTCATTCATTTTTGTTAATTAATCTATTCATTCTTTATTCATTTATTTAGTCATTCATTCATTCATTCGTTTGTCTATTTATTTATTTATCTATTCATTCGTTTATGCATTTATCTATTCCCTCTTTCATTTATTTATTTATTCATTCATTCAATTATTCATTCATTCTTTCATTTATTTATTCATTCATTTGTTTATTCATCTAGTTATTCATTCATTCATTTAGACATTCATTCATCAATTCTTTCATGCATTCGTTTATTTATTTATTCATTCCTTAATTCAGTCAATTATTTATTAATTCTTTCATTCATTTATTCATTCATTTGTTTTTTCATCTAGTCATTCATTCATTTACTCATTCATTCATTCATTCATCCTGTCATTCATTCATTCATTTAGTCATTAAGTCATTCATTCATTCATCAAGTCATTCATTCATTCATTCATGTAGTTATTCATTCATTCATTCATCAGGTCATTCATTCATTCATCAATTCATTCGTTTATTTATCTAGTTATTTATTTATTTATCTATTTATTCTTTCGATTATTTATGTAGTCATTCATTCATTAATTCATTCATTTATTTATTCATTCATTCATTCATTTTGACCAATTCGCGTTTTCAATGGACAACGTTTCTGTAACTTAATTTTCATCTTGGCTTCATGGCTATCAGCTATCAAAGTAACTATTCTTAATACAAATAATTTACACATAGTTGTATGGTTTCAAGTATTCCTATCTA
This sequence comes from Sepioteuthis lessoniana, assembly GCA_963585895.1. Lineage (NCBI taxonomy): Eukaryota > Metazoa > Mollusca > Cephalopoda > Myopsida > Loliginidae > Sepioteuthis > Sepioteuthis lessoniana. The sequence goes on from OY757944.1 coordinate 19,568,943, forward strand.
ATACTAATAATTTTTAGACAAATCTATTCGACTCATAGAGGAGATACTGACAAGTACTACCACTAAAATTAATGTGTCAAGTTTGTTTTATTCCTCAATTGCATTTTTACCTCATATAAACTTAATATCATTCCCTCACTAAATCACTTTTTCTTCAACTCACTCACAAAATTTCTTTTTCTGTCAATCATACACTCTCTCTTTCTTTCACGAACTCATTTTTCACATGAAAAGAATTTCAGTGTCCAGATGTAGTCTATTTTTCATTGCTATCCACCATTAGATTCTTAATAATATATAAATTGCTCTGTTAACATCTTTCATATGCGGCGTTCTATTAGAATTTTTAGGTTATAACAGGAGTCTGGCCACACAGACAACACACAACCATATACGAGAATTATATAAAGAGATAATTCAAGTAAAGTTGGCCACCGTAGTTGAAGGTGACCCTAAGGCTCTCTTTTCGATAGTTACTACACCGAGGTGTCGGGGAGGCCACTACTCTTTTCCAAGGATTGCCCCACTTTACTCTTGATCCGTACCTTATAATGCTGAGCGTTAAGCAAGGAGGAATCAAGTACCATTTTTGAGTCTTTGGTATGACTCGACCTGGGATTGAACTCCGGTCTCCCTGGCCATTGGCGAAAGTAACATTTCGTATTTATCTCTGTGATATTCAGGATTAGCAGGAATAAAAAGAAGTTTGGTCGGTTGGTTGATTACAACCTTCGTTTTTTTTGGGGGGGGGGTTGCAGCCTGTCAACATTTGTAGAAAGAATGAATAAATAGATGAGTGAATAAATAATTTCTTGGAACTATATAACTGTTTATACTGCAGTAATTTTTAAACAATTATACAGTCCCAAAGAATTATTGATAATCCTTTATAAACAAGACTTATGCTGAATTCAGATGTTAGAATTGATCCTTTAACTGTGTAAAAACAAATCACTGATGTTTAATTTAATTGTTAGATATACATGATAATCCTTGGAACAATTTAACTTTGTTGACCAATGCTAAATTGAATTTTTAGAAATAGAACTGTTTGCCATTTTTTTGTGTGTATTGGTCTACTGGGTAGAGTGTTCGTCAATGGGCCGGGAGACAGGGGTTCAATCCCTGGTCGAGTCATACCAAAGACTCAAAAAACGGTACTTGATATTTCCTTGCTTAACACTCACCATTATAAAGCACGTATCAAGGGTAAAGTGGAGCGATCCTAGGAAAGGAGTAGCGCCCTTCTCTACACCTCGGTGTAGTAGCTATTGAAAAGGTAACTTTCGGGTCAACCTAGACTACGGTGGCCAACTTTACTAGAACAAATGAATTGTTGGTTATACATAGCAATACTTGGAACCATTTATCTTTGTTAACTAATGCTAAGTTGAATTGTTAGAAATAGAACTGTTTCATCATTCAACTGTGTATGAGCAATTGAATTGTTAGTTATACATAGCAATACTTGGAACCATTAACTTTGTTGACTAATACTAAATTGAATTGTTAGAAACAGAACTGTTTATCATTTATCTGTGTAAACAATTGAATTGTTCGTTATACATAGCAATTCGTGGAACCATTTAACTTTGTTGACTAGTGCTAAAATGTATAATTAGAAATAGAACAGTTTGATCATTTAACTGTGTGTGAACAATTAAATTGTTAGTTGGCGACTAAAATTGTTAAACTGACGTTGGCAATAAATAAGCCAAAAAGGGTTGACATATCGTTAAATCAAGCAACCAACCAACCAATGACCACATTAAAAAACCTGGCAATTGTTTTTTAGCATTAGAAGTGGGAATATTACGTAAGAAGAAGCAATTTTATACAATAATCTACATAGTAAGGAACTTATTCAGTCATATTCTATGGTTCCGAATGGTAGATATTTGCAAAATGTTTTTGATATTGTTTTTTGTTGTTGTTGGGTTTTTCGTGTTGTTGTTGCTGTTGTTGTTGTTGTTGTTCTGTTTTTTTTATTTTTTGGTGGAGGAGTTAAGCCTTCAAAAATCTTGTTGAGAATTGATCAAGGAGATTGAAAAGGCAAAATTCATAATTCAATTTGAAAAAGCTGTAAAACTCGTAAGTTTGTTTTGGTAACGCTGATCAAATTATTTAATGATCCCTGCAGTTATTTAATCAAACCGCCTCCATGGTATTGAAATGAGACACAAGGTCTGTTTAATGAGGGATACCCCACAGGAAGCAAGGTGAGTGCAAAAATTGCTTCGTTCCATTAGCATTCCCCTTCAGAGGCGCCATAGGCGCCAGGCAATGAACCCAATCTGTATCTCTTTTTTGGCTGCTGGGTGAGGGTCAGCTTTTTGTAAGAGTCGACTTTACACTTACAGTTGTGTATCATAAAATGTACAAGATAAGCTATGAGATCTGGACACTGAGTGGACAACTATTTTTTTTTTATTATTTTAAACTTAAAAAGATAAAAAAAAAAACTAATATAAAAAAAAGTAATATATATATATATATATATATATATATTACTTCCTAATATTAGTTTGTTTAAACATAAATACAACACTTAAATTAGTGACGGAAATGTTCGATAATTGATTGGCATTCGAATTAAATTCTAAGCCTTTAAACCGATGGAAAGATACCGTAAGTCAACTCCGTTTAATTGACAGACTATGACTTCGAGATCAATTCGAGAACTTAGTTGTGATTGGATAATCTCAGTCAGGTGACCAAGGAGCTCTGAAAGTTTGAAAAATAGCTTGAACAGTTTATCAGTTGCTGAGGACTGTTCAAAGAGAATAGTTGATTTCCACCGAGTTCATCACTCCGAGTAAAAATAGCCCGAGTAAAATGAATGGGTCGTGCGAAATAAAATATGAGCACATAAGAATGATGTTCGCCTTGTTTTTATCCAAACAAAGAAGAACTGAAACAGTCGAGGGTGTCTGTAACGAACAAGGCCACGTTAGAATATACAGAGATGTGATACAAAGTAACAATAACAACAACAAAGATGGCGGCTGGAAGAACACAGAAACAGAATGAAAGACCAGAAGAGAAGACGGGCGCTGATTAAGATAAAAGACAGTCCGAGTAAGAGTAAAAGTCTATTTAAAAGAAAACTAGAGGCGTCGAAACAATTGCTTTCGTTGATTTGTGCAAGCTTAGCTCCGCTTGAAGGGCATCGCCGAAGTACGTCGTCTTGGATGGTCGGGAAAAGATGTATTTTTTGCAATGAGATTGCTGTATAAAGACAGCATAAATTTAACATCATATATTAAATTATCTTGCCCAGTCGGCTGGGGGTTTAGAATACACCGACTGCTTCTCTGCAGAGGGGTAAGACCTCCGCCCAACGAGTGTCCTGAATATGACACTAAACAATCCGGGGTTCCAGTAATGTTGGAGATTTGGGGAATGCAGAGTACCACTTCACTGCCATCGCTCCCAAGTCTACTCAGACCGGATTGGTAACACCTGATAGGGTCCTATCTATGGGTCGAATAGAACTTAACGGTTTGGTTTGGTTTGTTTGGTTTTATGGCATATCAACCCTTGCAGGTTATTCAACGCCGAATCCATTTTTACGTAAATAATCTGTTCTATTGAAAACAGTTCAGTTTAACATAAGTACACAGTTTAATTGTCAAAAACATTTCCATTTCAAACTATTTAAGCAGTTATATGTAATAATTCAGTTAAGTGTAAATACAGTTTTAATGTCGAAAAACAGTTCTATTTGAAATAATTCAGTTAAGCATGAGCACGCAGTTTAAGTGTAAATACGGTTTAATTGTCAAAAACGTTTCTATTTCAAACTGTTCAGTTTACTCAATTCAGTTTAGCATAAGTATGCTGTTAGTTCTATTTAACCCATAGATAGGGCCCTATCAGTGCTACCACTCCGGGCCAGAGTGGACCTGGGAGCGATGGCAATATAGGGGTACTCCGCATTCCCCAAAGCTCCAGCACTGCTGGAACCTCACCATCAGATTGTTTAGTGTCATATCCAGGACACTCGTTGGGGGGTCTTACCCCTCTGCAGAGGTGCAATCAGGGTATTCTACAGCCCCAGCTTACTGGGCAAGGAACTTAACGATGTACTTATGCTAAACTGAATTGCTTGAAATAGAACTGTTTTTGACATTTAAACTGCGAACTTATGCTAAACTGAAATTGTTTCTAATAGAACTGTTTTTACATTTCACTGTGTGTAAACAAAAAACTATACTTATACTAAACTGTATTGTTTGAAATAGAACTGTTTTGTATGTCTAAAGATGGATTTGGCATGAGTAAACTATAATGGTTGATGTGCCATAAAACCAAGCCAAACCAAATATCAAATTATCACACAAAACATCCAACACAAATTTAGAGGATAAAAGGGGTTTTCTGTAAGTTCAAATACTTTTGGGCATTCTATGGGGTAATTTACATGGAAGCAAATTGTCTGTTTGTTCAAATACTTTTGAGCAGTATTTTATATAAGATAATATACTCAGAAGCAAATTGTCTGTTTGTTCAAATACTTTTGAGCAGTAATTTATTTAAGATAGTATACTCAGAAGCAAATTGTCTGTTTGTTCAAATACTTTTGAGCAGTACTTTATATAAGATAATATACTCAGAAGCAAATTGTCTGTTTGTTCAAATACTTTTGAGCAGTAATTTATTTAAGATAATATACTCAGAAGCAAATTGTCTGTTTGTTCAAATTCTTATGAGCAGTACTTTCTGCAGCCCTTATCAGCAGTACCCTGTAAACATATACTTGTTCAAATACTTATGAAAAGTACTATATATATATATAATTCCCTTGTTCCTATCCAATCATCCGCCTTCAGATTCCACAAGCCCACATGTACGAACCCATTGACCGACACCTTGTTCCCCTTGTGTTGCACAACTCTCTCCAAACCTGAAATAAAATGCCAACTTGTTTATTAACCTCGTGGGAATATTTACTGACTGATTTGCTTTCCTCGTTTGGCCTCTACAGCCGAACAAACTCGCTCTTTCCAGGCTCCTTCCGATGCCACAAACGTTACTTACAGATGGGATTGTTTCCTCGGCTCTTGGAAGGAGGGGTAGTGAGGATCTTGGTTATGCATATTTGCCCTGAGATCCGTCTCATTAATATCAACGGCCACCGTGGGGAAAATTGATTGAATATCCGACGTGTTGGGAGCAGTGGATTTTTAAGTGATATCATATGAGTTGATTAACGAACTGACATGATGGTTTTGGGGACTGACAAACAGATAGATAGATAGATAGATAAAGGAACAGACTGAAATAGATAGATAGATAGATAGATAGATAGATAGATAGATAGATAGATAAACAGACTGAGATAGATAGATAGATAGATATGAACTGAGATGTAAAAATATATAATAACTGACAGATTGATGGAGATAGATATCAACATGTATAAATACATACAAAGACACACATATAAGCAATATCACAGATAGTAGTAGTAGTAGTAGTAGTAGTAGTAGTAGTAGTAGTAGTAGTAGTAGTAGTATAGAAACACCTCGTAGATTTATTTCTGAGTAATGTGAGGAGATAACACATACAATGAGTTAAAAATAGAAAAAAAAAGGCTTCCATTATTGTTGTTATATAGGAATAAAGTGAGATTCCAGCGTTTGAACACCGATCACCAGTTAACAAAAATGGCAAGACTCCAGACAGTATAAATAGAAGTACTGTGTTGTGAGAGAGGACATCAGTCGGTGGATTTCTTTGAGGGAGGACATTAGAGAAAGACTTCGGCAATAGCTTGGCCGGAACACTCTTGGTTCAAAGCAATTATGATTATTATAATCATTATTATTATTCACTCGTTAGAGCTTTTCACATCAGCGTTAGCCGATGGTTTTTCACAGGGGTCTGAGTAATAGCAAGTCTCCTCAAATCTCCAGGACTCTTCTCAGTATTTTGGCCATTCTCAATAATGTTGTCGTTTGGATGGTCTCCACCCGTCCGCCAACTTCCAAGTCCTCCAGGCCCTTTAGTAATCCCTTAGTTACTGTTCCAATTACAATTGGTATAATTGTCACCTGCATGTTCCATAGTTTTTTCAATTCCCTAGCAAGGTCGAGGTACTTATCCTTCTTTTCACATTCTTTCAGTTTTATTCTGTGGTCAGCCGGGACAGCAAAGCCGACAATTTTGCAAGTTCTCTTCTTTTTGTTGATTATTATTAGGTCTGGGCTTCTGGCCGAGATTAGGTGATCCGTGTGTATGTCAAAGTCCCATAGGAGTTTGTCTGTTATTATCTAGGACAGGTGCTGGGTTGTGCATATACCATTTGTTTGTATGGTCAAATTTCAATTTCTTGCACATCTCCCAGTGGATCACCTTACCGACCCAGTCGTTTCTAGTCTTATATTCCTTCTGCACTAATTTGCTGCATTCGTTTATAATGTGATTGATGGTTTCATCTCTTATTATAATTATTATTCTTGGTAAGACTGTTGTGTTACGGATATTAACCATTTTCGTTTGTCTTATTTTTCTGTTTAATGTCTTCATTTTGGTTGGAATGAAATACTTATGCTTCTGTTAAGTTGTCTCTTAATTATTTCTTCTTTTTATGCGCATGTGAACGTTACAAAAAATGTGAAAACCTGAAACTAACTGTTTCAACAAACTGATTTTTAGTTTAATATCTAATATACAAATTGTTCTATCTTGAATATTAAGCACTGACACTCAAAGGACTATCAGGTAACAAGTTGAGATAAGATTTATTCAATATTAAAAATTATATATAGGTAATATTCGGTCAGGTTAAAAAGTTTGGAGTAATCCCCTCAGGACAAGAAAATCATTCAAGAGCTGAACATTTAATTTTTCCTGGTAGAGAGCTCGATGTAATTTATTACAGAGCAATATTTCTTTAAGAAAAAAACCAAAGACCGGTTAATTCATGATTATAAATATATTTCGGTCCCGTATTTTCAGTTTCTGGTGTAAACCAAAAAACATGAAGAAAAAAACTTTTTTAAAAAAATTTTTTAAATTTTAAAAAAATTAAAAAAAAAAAATTATATATATATATATATATATATATATATATATATATATGTAACCGGGCCATTGGCCTAATAAGTAGAGTGTTCGCCAATGGTCCGGGAGACCGGGGTTCAATCTCAGGTCGATTCATACCAAAGACTCCAAAAAATGGTACTTGATTACTTGCTTAACACTCAGTATTATAAGGTAAGGATCAAGGGTAAAGCGAAGCAATCCAGCGAAAGGAGTAGCGCCCTCCCCTACACCTCGGTGTAGTAGCTATCGAAAAGGGAGCCTTCGACGAAGGTCGCCAACTTTACTTATATTATATATGAGTTGGGCACCTCATGTGGTGTAGACGAGCAAACCTTCATAAGTGAGTTCGAGTCTCACTGGGTGCCCCATTCATATGGCCTTATGCCACATCTAAACAAGGGGCTTAGTAAATTACTACTATATATGTGATTATCTGTATCTACCTGAAGATATATACGCTTGTCGATCCCAGCTTCAAGCGTCCTACGTGTCTTGCCACACTGAAGAGTTGTGATACAACGAAACAGTCTGTCTTTGGATGACAATATATACGCTCCCCCATGGTAGTTGAGCACTCTAGCGAAGGAGTTTTCGGCTGCCGCTCGAATAATGCAAAGCTCTTCGAACGAATTGAGCACTCTGGTATCCTGTAAGGTATAAAATGTGAACAAACGAACGCTGCTGCTGCTGCTGCATAATACCTTATAATTCCTTAAGCCGACGTGGTACGCTTGTTGGCCGAGCGGTCTGATACTAAGTCTAACGTAAAGTTGGGCGGGTTTCGATCCCTGCTTCAAGTGTCCTACATGTCTAGCCTCACTGAAGAGTTGTGATCAAACGAAACAGTCTGTCTGTGGATGACAATATATATATATATATATATATATATATGTATACCTAGAGACTGAAAGAGATATTTGGATAGGCATAAAAAATACTGCAAGATAGATAGATTGATACATACATACATGCATACATATATATATATATATATATATATATAAGGAGGCCCGCGAAATATGGTTTTGATCGTAATGAATGGACACGGCGACTCGAGTTCAAATTCTTGATGAAACTGTGTGCGTTTCATTTTACGCTGATGGAAAGGCATGAATCCGAATTTTCTCCCTCAAATTATGATTAAGTAGCGGGGCAGACTGAGTTCTCTTGTCTCGGTAAAGCAACCAGTCTAGGAGAAGGAAAACTGTGAAGTCAAACCAGCTGCACTACACTTGGAAATTGACCTTGTGTCCATGCTGAGAAGATGGGTTAATACATACATACATGGGGGAGTTTACGTGGAGTCATGGCTAACGTGCAGGACTATGATATTTTAGTAAGCAAGTTCGAACCCGAGTAGTGCCATTACGTTCACTTTTGGATTACTACGCCAGGGAAAGGCATGAACCCACTTATCACCCCAGGTATATGTTAAATAGTACTACTACTGTATTTCTGCAAGGATAGATTTTGCATTAAATAATCCACAAAGGTTGATATGCCATGCAACAGAGAAACCAAACTAAAATAAAGGATGGATTTGGCATTAAATAATCCACAAAGGTTGATAAGCCATTCAATATTAGAAAGCAAAGCAAAATAAACCGAGGATAGATTCGGCATTAAATAACCCACTAAGATTGACAGGCCATTCAACAACAACAAAACCCAAAGCAAACAAGCCAAGGATTGATTTAGCATTAAATAACCCACAAAAGTTGATATGCCATTCGACAAAGAAACCCAACAAAACATTCATTCATATAATTGCATTCCTGTATATGCTTCCATATATGAGCATTTGCATTTTTTTGTGTGAGTCTAGAAAAGAATAAAGATCCATGAAAAAAAAATCTAAAAAAACTGAAAGAAGAAAGAAAAAAACCTTAAAAAATAAAACACATACACACACACACACACACACACACACACACACACATATATATATATATATATATATATATATATATATATATATATATATATATATATATATAAAGAACAGACAAGTACATCACGAGAAAGCAGATTTGGCTCAAATTGAAATCCGTCTCCTGACATTCCAGGCATATCAGAACAGAAATTTGGTCTGTGTGTCCCTCTGCACCGGCCAGCAAAAAAAAGGTACCAACCGCCCTTCTTTATATATCGCAACCCACCACCCCTCACTCGCATCCTCATCCTCCCTCTCATCACCTCCCAGACACCCACCTACTCATCCGTCGTTGTTCATCGTTCCTCGTAGCCTTCAGCACAAAAAAAAAAAAAAATAAGCGGTCTCTTCTGAAGATCTCTAGATTGAGGTGGCATATTTTATCTTCCCTGGGAGACATGCACAAAAAAAACTTTGCTCGTATACATACGAAAATAAAACAATAAAATTATGAATGAATAATACAGGAAAATTATTTATTAAAACCTTCTTTTCAAAAGCATTATAAAAATTAGAAATTCTATGACGTTGATAACTACCATTTGTTAGTGTATATAATTCATATTGAACGTTGACTATGCATATTAGCGGTTTAACATGATCTGGGCTGTTTTGTCGTTAGAGTAGGAACAGAAATACGCACAAAAATTCGCTTTTTATTCATAGAGATTGTTATGAAGTCAACGAATAAGATAGACAAAAGAAAGAAACGAAGAAGACAGACATAAAAACATAAAATGAAAGAAAGAAGTAATGAAATGAATAAATCAAAAACAAAAAAGATAGAGAAAGAAAGAAAACAAGCAAACAACTCAAATAAATAACTAAACAATTAAAAATAAAATAAAAGATGAAAAAATATAGGTGGAGGTGGAAGCGAAAGTTTGAGAGAAAAGAGTCGGATGAGAGGATAAAAATCGGCAAAGCCATCTTTTAAAAACTTAAAAATCATTCTTCCCACCCCTGTATTCACAGGAAGACCAGTGGAGTGAGACCTTTGTATTTTTTTGTAAAAAAAGTCCGTAAACTGACAACATAAGAAATACATACCTAAATTTTATTTTGCTTATATCAAAGAAGGATGAGAGATTCAATTGGTGTAGTGGCTAACGTGCTAGACTGCGACATCGTAGTAAACGAGTTCGAATTCCAGTCGCGTACATTACGATTACTTTCGGATAAATACCCTTGGAGAAGGTAAGAACCTTCTTACCCTCTTCCAAGCTATGTGTTAAATAGCACCACTATTGTTCTTCTACAAGGAGAGCTTTAGCATTAAATAACACACGAGGGTTTATATGCCATTAAACAAAAGAAATCAAACCAAATGTATATCTAAGAAACTGTAAAAAAAATGTGAAAGTGGCACAAATGAAGATAGAGGGCCCCGCTATAAAAAAACCGGGAAAAATCTTTTCGAAAATAGATGTCTATTGTTTAGCATAGAGAAGATATACATTTATTATTAGGAATGTTCAGAAACATGCAACTGCTAAAGCACCGGGGGGGGGGTGATTGTTTTTGTTGTTGTTTTTTGTTTTGTTTTGTTTTGTTTTGTTTGTTTTTTTGTTTTTTGTATATGTGCTTTCATTTGGGTGGGGGTCTCATTTTTATTCTTAAAAAATCTGCGAATTATGGAATCTGAATAAAATCTTCAGCATTTAAAGCGACAAAAATATGAGGTTTCTTTTAAAAGACATTTTATCCTCAAAATTCTGAGGTGTTTGGTTTTTTGGCCTTCTTTTCCTATATTTAATTGTTTTGTTATGCGCCAAACGCCCCCCCCCTCATTTATTTTGTTAATTTGAATTGAAAGTGCAGCTGAATAATTTTTGCATGTTTTAAAGATAATTTTATGGAGAATTAGATTTCTTTCTTTTTTTTTTTTTTACATATGAAAAAGTAAAAAAAATCTAATGGTTTGTATATGTGTTCGTATGGGTGTTTTATTCTTCATGCTGAGAAACGGTAAAATAAGGTACAATATTGTTCTTCTAGGCATTTTTTTTTTTAACCTTATTCGTTTTCGAAGCTTAATTTTCTAATCATGCCATCATCATCATCATCATCATGTCGTGCCGCTCGCACGGATATCCCTGACTCTCTCTCGCCACTTCTCCCTATCATTCATCGCCTCTCGCAGGTCTTCAGGGCTTCATCCCGTATCCTCACATAGCTGCTGTATTTATGTTCGAGCTGGTCGTCCTGCTTTTGCTTGGCCATATGCGGGGGTCCATAGGAGTATATCACTTATGAGCTCGTCCTTGCTTCTGCAGCAGTGTCCTACATGTCTGGTTAACAGGTTAAATGGGTTTTAGGGGTTTAAATAGACATCCATATATTAAACTCTTCTACTCACTCCCGGTGACAGAGATTTTTTTTATAAATGTAAAAATACCGAATAAATAAATTTGATTGATTAGATTTTTGAAAATGTATTTTAACTAAATTGTACATTTTTTAGTCTTTGTTTTAATTCATTTTTTGCTGTTTTTTTTTTTTTTAAGTTTGGTTTTACAATGGATGATATTTTTTTCTACGGAGGCCTACAAGAGAACCAATGAAAAACAGCATCACCTCAGCAGTAAACGTTTTCTGGGAATTTATTAACATAAAAAACTTGGATTATTACGTTTTTACCGGTCCATTGTCTAGTAGTTAGAGTGTTCGTCAATTGGCCGGGAGACTGTGTTTCCATCCCAGATCGAGTTATACCAAAGACTCAAAAAATGGTACTTGATGCGTCCTTGCTTAACACGCAGCATTATAAGGTATGGATCAAGAGTAAAGTGGAGCAAGAAGTTGCGCCCTTCCCTTCACCCCGGTGTAGTAGCTAACGAAAAAGGATCGTTCGGGTCACCCTCGACTACGGTCGCCAATTTAACTTACTTTATTACGTTTTTACTTTACAAGAAATGGCGCGTCGCTTTAAATTTAAAAAATATAACATTGCCAATAAAATATTATGCAAAAATTTGTGTATTGAGCTTCAAAATACAAAACTGTTAGGGGTCTCATATATTGTTCAAATAGAACTCTTTAATATTTCACAATACTGGAAACTATTTAACTGTGTACAGACAAACGATTAATGTTAAATTGAATTAATAGGATTACATTGCAATACTTCAAAACATTTAACTGTGTAAAAACGAATGAATAATATCAATGCCTACCGAGTCAGAAAAAAATCTACTTACGTCCCACACTACATTTTATTAATTAAAAAAACCTCTAAGAAGAAAGAAATTAGTATTTTAAAAAATGTTATTATTTATTTATTTATTTATTCATTCATTTTTTATGCTAATTTTATTCTTCCTAGCGGTTTGCTTAATCAATAAAATGAAGTTTGGTCCAACCCTTCTTTAGTCAGAATTGTCCTGACGATCCACTTAGGTGAAACCTAGGTAGATTTTTTTCTGACTCTGCAGGGATTCATTTATATATGAATACGTATATTCATATATATATATATATATATATAGAGAGAGAGAGAGAGAGAGGGTGCTTGCACGCGCACGCACATCTGTGTGTGTGTGTGTGTGTGTGTGTGTGTGTGTGTGTGTGTGTGTGTGTGTGTGTGTGATACTTGATGAAGATAGTAAAATAAAGTGAACTTTTATCAGAAAGAAGTTCAGCGAACTTTGATGTGGATGTTTAAAATCGGTCCCTCCCCACCTCCGACAAACTACGCATTTTGGGCATGCTTAGGTAATAAAACCAGAAGATGCTGAATGGGTGGTTAGATAACCTCTTGATGATCTTCCACCTTCACTAGCTAAAGTACCCGCGTTTCGCAGCGACATTTTTTTTTTTTTTTTGATGATAGCGTTTCAACTTTTTCAAGTTAACGTTTCAATTCGCAATCATTGTCAAAAAAAAGAACCTGACTGATTTCTTTTTTAGACTTTTGTATCCAACCGCTGCAAAAGCTTCCCCAACCCCGCTCCTACTCTGAAGAACATGCGCTAAGAGAATGAAAACCATAATCATATACGTGTGTATATGCGTTCATGCTTTTGTTTTCCATATAGTCATCACAAAACAAGTTGTTCTTAATTTCTCATTTCGTAGCTCTTTACTCGCTAGCACAGTCTGCGGCGGAGGTGGTGGGCTGCAAAATACACCGACTGCATCTCTACAGAGAAGTAAGACTCCTCCAACGAGTGTCTTGATATGACACGAAATAATCTAATGGTGAGGTTCCAGTAATACAGGAGATTTGGGGAATGAAGAGTACCCCTTACATTGCCATCACTCTCAGATCCACTCTGGCTCGGTGTGGCAGCACCCAATAGGTTCCTATCTATGAGTCAAATAGAACTGTTTGACATTTAAACTGAGTGCAAACAATGACTTATGCTTCATTGAATTGCTTAAAATAGAACTGTTTGATTATTTAATTGTGAGTAAACAAATGACTGATGTTTAATTGAATTTTTAGTGATACATAGCAATACTTGTAACCATTTAACTTTGTTGTCTTATGATAGATTGAGTTGCTTGAAATAGAACTGTTTGATCATTTAACAGTGTGTAAACAAATGACTGATGTTTAATTGAATTGTTAGGAATACATAACAATACTTGGAACCATTTAACTTTGTTGTCTTATGCTAGACTGAATTCCTTGTAATAGAACTGTTTAATTATCTAATTGTGTGTAAACAAATGACTGATGTTTAATTGAATTGTTAGTGATACATATAAATACTTAAAACCATCAAATGAATGAGTAAACGTTAAATTGAATATTAAGTGTGAAATAGCAAAACTTGGAACCGTTTAACTGTGTGAAAACAAATGATTAACAGGAAATAGAATTATTCGTATTAGATTGCAATGCTTGAAACCATTTCACTGTGTGCAAAAAAAAAACTCAGATTCGTTTAACAATGTTTATATCAAAATGTGTTTACAAATCATATATCTAATATATATGCATGAACAGGATTTGGCATTAAATAACCAACAATGGTTGATATGCCATAAAACCCAACCAAACCAAACCATCTTTACTCACGCGCACGTCTGTATCGACTGCGTATTTTTGAAAGGCAACGAAAAAACTAAAATGTTAACGTACATTGTATTGTACGCCCTCATTAAAAAAATAAAATTAAAATTACGTTTTGGCAATCTTATAGAATTTATACCCAAACCTTTTGCTCGTATACATACGAAAATAAAACAATAATATTATGAATTAATAATACAGGAAAATTATTTATTAAAACCTTCTTTTAAAAAGCATTATAGAAATTAGAAATTCTATGACGTTGATAACTTCCATTTGTTAGCACATATAATACACAATCAACGTTGAACATGCATATTAGCGGCTTAACATGATCTAGGTTGTTTTGTCGCTAGAGTAGGTGCACAAATACGCACAAAAATTCGCTTTTTATTCATAGAGATTGTTATGAAGTCAACGAACAAGATAGACAAAAGAAAGAAACGAAGAAGACAGACATAAAAAGAAGTACAAAATGAAAGAAAGAAATAATGAAATTAATAAATCAAGGAAACAAAAAAGATAGAGAAACAAACAAACAAACAAACAAACAAAGCAGATGAGAAGGGGAGACAAAAGAAACAAGTAAACAAAACAAATAAATGAGTAAACAAAAGAAATAGAGACCTTAACCTTAGAATTTCTGAAATTGGTGAGAATGTTGAGTAGAGTCCTTGAGAGTTGAGGAGACTTGGGATAGTCGGACTTCAGTAAGGGACATCAGTTAGTACCGATAGGAATACACGCATAGTAGTCTAAATAATCTGTGAATAATGTGCTTGGATAAATTTACAAAAGAAATGAAAGGAAATGTGTTTGGTAGGCAAACACATACTGCATAACTTATTGAAAGTTTACAAAAAATATCGTGTGGAACAGGTTCAAATTGGAATTTTGGCAATTTTTTCATTGTCGACAAAGGTTTTGGTTATACAAATCAGACTATATATCATTTTTTTAACCATATGAAGTTTTTTTTAATTACATAATAACTATACATAATGTTATATAATTGCGTAAGGATTTTTTTATATTATCATTTTTCCTTGGTTATATCTTATCTTTCGGTTTAGTTAGGCTTAGAACTATTCGGCTTAGTGCATGGATAAGGGCACACATTGAGCACAGGTCTTCACGCTTTGGCGGGGAGGATGTGAAAATCACAGATGTCATAATAAAAACCCCGGGTAGAAAATGGGACAGGGGGATGTGAATGACGTCATGCCCAGAAGCGATGGGCTGAGGATTTTGGGTGATTTTTGAAAAAAAGCTGTTAGTTGAGACTTGAACCTAGACGAGGCGAGTTGATTTTTGGACCTGGACGAGGCCAGTCCAGTTATGGACTACAGGATGCCTGCGCGTTGTTGGGTCAGATTGAACAGTCAGCATACTAGAAATTATGTCTCTCTCTCTCTCTCTCTCCTCGTGTCGAAAAACCTAAAAGTTAAGAAGGTAATAAATGTTTCGTACCTGAACTAGGGAGAGTAGTCAGTGTTTCGGGATTCCTATGCATGTGAACGTTCTACATATCCGTATATTTTACGCATCTGTGTATCTGTCTATTTTACTAGTTTGGTTTGGTTTATTGGGTTTTATGGCATATCAACCTTTGTGGGTTATTTAACGCCAAATCAATTTTTATGTAAATAATCCGTTCTTTTTAAAACAATTCAGTTTAGCATAATTACTCAGTTTAATGGTTAAAAACATTTCTATTTCAAACTATTCAAGCAGTTATATGTAACAATTCAGTTAAGTGTAAATACAGTTTTAATGTCGAAAAACAGTTCTATTTCAAATAATTAAGTTAAGCATAAGCACGCAGTTTAAATGTAAGTTCGGTTTAATTGTCAAAAACATTTCTATTTCAAGCTATTCAGTTTATTCAAACAATTCAGTTTAGCATTAGTATGCTGTTAGTCTATTTAACCCATAGGTAGAGCCCTATCAGGTGCTACCACTCCGGGCCAGAGTGAACCTGGGAGCAATGCCAATAAAGGGGTACTCCGCATTCTCCAAAGCTCCAGCACTTCTGGAACCTCACCATCAGATTGTTTAGTGTCATATCCAGGACACTCGTTTGGGGGGGGGGTCTTACTCCTCTGCAGAGGCGCAGTCGGTGTATTCTACAGCCCCAATTGACTGGGCAATGTCTATTTTACGTAACCATATTTCGGATATGTTACAATAAAACACCACGTTCGTGGTGTAACAGTTTTCGTCGTCGGAAATGGAGACCTGAGTTCAAATTCTGTTGAGGCTGTTGGCAAAGCGCTAATATCCTTGGGAATCGTAATGGATTGACTAGATTTGGAACTCACTTACTTCGACGCCGTTGCCCAGCACGTTAACCATTACACCACGGTGATTGTCCTGATCTACTTACTACGCTTTAAATCCTCTAAAAATGCTGAATTCAAACCTGTTAAACACTGCTAAAAAATTGACCTTGTGTCACATCCAGTTCGTGGCTGAGGGATTATGGAAAAGCATACAAAACACAAATAATACAAATAGGCCAGATGATTGAATAAGGCGTGAAAGGGTTGTTCTATTTAATTAGTGGGGTTTTTCAGTTTTAACATTTTATAACTGGCATATCCTGCATTGTTGCTAGTAGTCAGACTCAGATTCTTAATATATTTTTAATAGCCCAGTCGAATGGAGCTGTAGAATACACTTACTGCATCTCTGCAGAGGAGTAAGTCTCCCCCAACGAGTGTCCTGGATATGAGACAAAACAACCTGATTGTGAAGGTCCAGTAATGCTGGAGCTTTGGGGAATGCGGAGTGCTCCTTCATTGTCATCGCTCCCAAGTCCACTCTGTCCCGGAGTGGTAGCACCTGATAGGGTCCTATCAATGGGTAAAATAGAACTGTTTCACATTTAAACTGAGTACAAACAAATGACTTATGCTAAATTGAATTGTTTGAAATAGAACTGTTTGATCATTTAACTATGAGTAAACAAATGACTGAAGTTTAATTGAATTGTCAGTGATACGTAGCACTACCTGAAACCGTTTAACAGTAAGCAAAAAATGAGATCAGGCTCGTTTTAAAGTGTTATCAACAAAATGCGTTAGCAAATTACATATATCTAACATATATGTATGAATTGGGTTTGGCATTAAATAACCAACAATAATTGATATGCCATAAAACCCAACCAAACCAAACCAATTTTTTAAAAATCTAATAAGCATTGCTCATACTAAAAAGATAAATACAACATTAGCCCAGCCAGTCGATGCTGCAGAATATACCAAATTCATCTTTACAGAGGAATAAGACCACCGCCCGATGAGTGACCGGGATACGATACTAAACTGCTACAGGTGGTGAGGTTACAGTCTTGGAGCGTTCAGTAATGTGGAGCACCCTTTCATTGCCGTAACTCACAGTTCCACTCAGACCGAGATTGGTAGTACCTGTTTGAATCCCATCTATGAGTAAAATGGAAGTGTTTAATCATTTAAACCTGAAACCATTTAACAGTGTGCAAACAATAAATAGCAATGCTTGAAACCATTTAACTGTGCGAAAACAAAAGATCTCTGGCACCACAGGACAGCTGTTTCGACCTTATTAGGTCTCATTAGCAGTGTATGCCGTGATCTCCCCGACTGGAGATGTGAACTAGTAGCTCAGTGGTAGAATTTCGGTTGTTCAATCTGTGGTCACTGGTTCGATCTCCAGTGGTGGGGATGACGGAATACACTGCTGATGAGACCTAATAAGGTCGAAACAGCTGTCCAGCGGTTCTGTATGTCGCGCGCAGAGCTTGCTGAATTTTCTGGTCGCGATAATTCAATCTATAATATAATTCCTAAATTCGAAAAATGCATATCTCTAGCACGTTTTAAAAAATAATGTCACCAAGAAACTATCCCTTTAAAAAGTGTTCATAATATGTGTATAAACAACATTTGCTATCAAATAACCATCAAAAGTTGATGACATTAAACCAAATAATCTAACCCATATTAACATAATTTTAAAAAAAGGTTTGATTTTTTTTTCAATGATTGAAAAAATAGAGAATAATGAATTTCGTTTCTAAAGAATATTCATATATATTTACCCAAACTCTCCGCATGAGCAATATACAGTACAAAGATAATCTTAAGTCAAGTTTAATTGGCTTGGATTCAGAATTGTCCTTCTCTCATACTGGTTGCCTTAGCTCTTTTTGCACATTGTTAAATGGTTTCAACTATTGCAATATAACAGTCCTAATTTAACTCTTGTCATTTGTTTGGCCCATAGATAGGACCCTATCAGGTGCTACCATTCTGGGTTAGGTGGACCTGGGAGCAATGGCAATAAGGGCTCCTCTACATTCCGCAAATCTCTAAGGCTGGAGCCTCGCCATCAGATCGTTTAATGTCATATACAGGACACTCGTTGGAGTGGGGGGCTTACCACTCTGCAGATATGCTGTCGGTGTATTGTATAGATGCTTTGTGTCATATGCCGGACACTCGTTGGAGTGGTCTTACTTCTCGGCAGAGATGCAATCGGTGTATTCTATAGCCCCAGCCGACCGGGCTGAATGACTTGGTATCATATCCAGGACACCCATTGGAGATGTCTTACTTCTCTGCAGAGATGCAGTCAATGTATTCTACAGCCCCAGCCGACTGGGCTGAATGACTTGGTATCATATCCAGGACACCCATTGGAGATGTCTTACTTCTCTGCAGAGATGCAGTCAATGTATTCTACAGCCCCAGTCGACCGGGCTGAATGACTTGGTATCATATCCAGGACACCCATTGGAGATGTCTTACTTCTCTGCAGAGATGCAGTCAATGTATTCTACAGCCCCAGCCGACCGGGCTGAATGACTTGGTATCATATCCAGGACACCCATTGGAGATGTCTTACTTCTCTGCAGAGATGCAGTCAATGTATTCTACAGCCCCAGCCGACCGGGCTGAATGACTTGGTATCATATCCAGGACACCCATTGGAGATGTCTTACTTCTCTGCAGAGATGCAGTCAATGTATTCTACAGCCCCAGCCGACTGAGCTAAAAGGCGTTTACACGAGCATAGTTAGTTTTCTAGGTAGACAGATGTAGCAAATATAACATGGGTATGCAGCGTGATCTTTATATATTATACCAGGCTATTATTCGAATTTTCACATCAATCAATCCGCCAACCAACCTATGTACCCCAGCAGTATCTTACGGTTCCACTAAACTTTATCGGTATTTCCGTTCCATTGTCTGTATGCCAGATAAAAATGCATGGTTACTGTTGTAATCCTTTGTAGCATTCACAACTTTCCCGCCAATGTGCACGGTCCTAGAAACGAAACGTTAATTCAATGATGTAAGATTTGAACTAACTGACAAGATGACGACTTTAAAACATCGAACGTGGAATATATATAATATTTCATGTCGATAGAAAAACAAAGAAAACCTTTATCAGAAAGAAGTTCCTCGAGGTTCGTTTGTCGTGGGTGTTTAAAATCGGTCAAGTTCTCCAAGGCAAATATTTTGGATATGTTTAGGTAACGACGCGGATGAATGTTGAGGGATAGTTAGATAACCTTTTGACGACCTTCCACCCTTATAGTATACATTTATATATCTTTTTGTTTTAGATGGGTTGTCACCAGCACTCAAACTGGTGCAAACGGGGAGCGACTGAGGTTGTCCATTTTAGTATCAGGTCTACTCATTATACCGGGTACATTCCAATACTGGAAAGAAGGAACATGAATGGGAAAAGGAAAGAGGGGAGTATAATTGAAGAGGAAATAAAGAAGAGTGAAAGCAAGAGAGAGAGAGAGAGAGAGAGAAGGTGAGAGAACGTTATTGGAAGAAAAAGATTTAGGGAGAGGGATAGAAAAAAATGATAAGGAAGTGTGTGAAGAGAAAGCGATAAAAGAAAGAAAGAAAGAAAGAAAGAAAGAAAGAAAGAAAGAAAGATGCTATACAAAAATAAAGGGATAGACACTTAAAAAAGAGAAAAAAAGAAAGATGATAGACAAAATGAAAGAAAAAAAGGAACAAAGAGATTCAAGTCGAGAGAAATAAGGAACGAAGAAACGAAGAAACTTTCTTTCTTTCTTTGTGTCTATCTCTTTCTTTCTTTCTCTCTTTCTTTTATTGTGTCTATACACATTCTTTCTATCTTTTTTGTATCTACTGCATTTTTTTTACTTTCTTTCTTTCTTTTATTCTTTTGTTGTGTCTATATCATTTCTTTTTTTCTTTGTATCAATCCCTTTTCTTTCTTTCTTTCTTTTATTATTTCCTTCTTTCTTTCTTTTAATATTTCCTTCTTTCTTTCTTTCTTTCTTTCTTTTGTTGTGCCTATCCTATTTGTTTCTTTCTTTCATTGTGTCAATACTTATTCTTCCTTTTTATCTTTTTTATATCTACTGCCTTTCTTTTTTTTCTTTCTTTTTTCTTTTCTTTTTTTTTTTTTTGTTGTGTCTATATCATTTCTTTTTTTCTTTGTGTCAATCTTTTTTCTTTCTTTCTTTCTTTTGTCGTGTCTCTCCTATTTCTTTCTTTCTTTCTTTCTTTCTTTTGTCGTGTCTGTCCCTATTTCCTTCTGGTTTTGTGTCTGCCGCCGTTATCTCTTTCTTTCTTTAGGTCTGTCTCCTTTCTTTCTTTCTTTTTTGTTGTTGTTGCTGTGTCTCTCACCTTTCTTTCTTTCTTTCTTTCTATTTTGTGTCTATTCCTTCTCCTTCCTTCTTTCTTTCTTTCTTTCTTTCTTTCAAGTCTATCCACTTTCTGTCTTTCTTTCTTTGTGTCAATCTTAGTTCTTTCTTTCTTTCTTTTTCTGTCAATTTCTTTTCTTTATTTTGTTCTCCTTTGGTTGTTGTGTCGACCTTTCTTTCTTTTTTTCTTTGTCTTTACACTTTCTCTTTTTCTTTCTTTCTTTATTGCAAACTTTTTCTTAGTTCCTTCGTCGGGAAGTATCGTATCATTTTATTTGGGAAGCAAATTACGAAAAATTGTATTTCATGTATCTGAAGAACAGACTTTCAAAGGCAAATGTCAATATACAAGTATAATTTTCATTGTATAATGTTCCATAGGAAATGATAATATTTAGGTATGTTTAATCGATGAAAAACGTTTACTCATTCAAGTGATATTCAGTTGACTTATCTCAATCAATTCAATTTTTGTTCTATCTATCTCAATTTAATTTTCTTCTATCTATCTATTAAGCTATCTCAATTTAATTCTTTTCTTCTATCTATCTATCTATCTATCTATCTATCTCAATTTAATTTTCTTCTATCTATCTATCTATCTATCTATCTATCTCAGTTTAATTTTCTTCTATCTATCTATCTATCTCAATTTAATTCTTTTCTTCTATCTATCTATCTATCTATCTATCTATCTCAGCTTAATTTTCTTCTATCTATCTATCTATCTATCTATCTATCTATCACAATTTAATTCTTTTCTTCTATCTATCTATCTATCTATCTATCTATCTCAGTTTAATTTTCTTCTATCTATCTATCTATCTATCAAGCTATCAAGCTATCTATCACGATTTAATTCTTTTCATTTTTTTTTTTTCATTTCATTTTATTTTCTTAACTTTTCTTATCTTTTCTTTCCTTTCCTTTTCATTTCTTTTTTTACCTTTTATTTTATTTTTTTCATCTTTCCTTTCCTTTACATTTCCCTTTTTTCCTTTTCTTTCCTTTTCTTTTTATATTCCTTCCCTTTTCTCTCGTTTTCCTTTCTTTTCTTATCTTTCCTTTTCTTTTTCTTTCTTTCCTTATCTTTTCTTTTTTATCTTTTCTTTTCTTTTCTTTTCTTTTTTTATCTTTCCTTTCCTTTTTATTTCCTTTCTTACCTTTACTTTTTTCTTTTCTTTTCTTTTCTTTTCTTTTCTTTTTTCTTTTTCTTTCCTTTTCTCCCCTTTTCTTTTCTTTTCTTTCTTTTGTTTTCCTTTTCTTTTCTTTTTCATCTTTCCTTTCCTTTTCATTTCCTTTCTTTTCTTTCCTTTTCTTTTCTTATCTTTTTCTTTTCTCTCCTTTTCTTTTCTTTTCTTTTCTTTCTTTTTTCTCATCATTTCTTTTCTTTTCCTTTCATATCTTTTCTCATCTGATCTATTTTTTCCTTTTCTTTTCACATCTTTTCTTTTCTTTTTTCTTTTTCATTTCTTTTCGAATTTTTTCTTTTCTTAGTTTTCTTTACTTTTCTTTTCTTTTCTTTTCATTTCTCATCTTTATCTTTTCTTATTTTATCTTTTCTTTTTTTTTCTTTTTTATCTTATCTTTTCTTTTCCTCTCTTTTCTTTTCTTTTCTTATTTTTTCTTTTCTTTACAAATCTTTTCT
>OY757944.1:19593781-19631111 GCA_963585895.1 Sepioteuthis lessoniana
ATATATATATATATATATATATATATATATATATATATATATATATATATATATATGTATGTATGTGTGTGTGTGTGTGTGTGTGTGTGTGTGTGATTATATTTGCAACTTTCTGTTATTGAACTGATCTTGTGCCAAGCACTGATAGCCATTGCACTGACAAACTAATTTGCTCTTCCGTTAGTGTAGGCCTTGGTTATCGTCTTAGGAAATGAATGGGACGATCAGAGTTCAAATTCTAAACGAATCTTTTAGCATTTCACTTCCGTTTTTTAGCTAAGATATGAATCCATTTATTCTTCCCCTAACTATCGACAAATAGTAGGACACACTGGACTCTCAAGCCTTGGTTTCACTGCATTATATGTGAAATGTGCTACTAACGTTCAAAACATACATATTTAATGCACAGTTTATTTTTTCAGTGCGAGTTGAATGTATGTTATTGTTCACACACACAATCGTCAAAAATTCAACAGGTAAAAAAGATAATCTGTGACCGCCTAAATGAGAAGTCTAAGAGAAGGAAAACTCTTAACTCAAACCAGTACTTCTTCGCGGAAGAATTGACCTTGAGCCATACCCTGTCCGTAGCGAAGAAGGGTGGCTAAATACTAACAGATATATATCAATCATGATTGATGGAGCCTGCTACAAGTTGTATCACAAAAAAAAACGTAAATTAAATGTCGGCCATAGATTACTAATACCTTTTTGCCCAGTCGGCTGGGGCTGTAGAATACACTGACTGCGCCTCTGCAGAGGGGTAAGACCCCCCCCCACTAACGAGTGTCCTGGATATGACACTAAACAGTCTGATGATGAGGTTCCAGCAGTGCTGGAGCTTTGGGGAATGCGGAGTACCCATTCATTGCCATTGCTCCCAGGTCCACTCTGGCCCGGAGTGGTAGCACCTGATAGGGCTCTACCTATGGGTTAAATAGACTAACAGCATACTAATGCTAAACTGAATTGTTAGATTAAACTGAATAGCTTGAAATAAAAATGTTTTTGACTATTAAACCGAACTTACATTTAAACTACGTGCTTATGCTTAACTGAATTATTTGAAATAGAACTGTTTTTCGACATTAAAACTGTATTTACACTTAACTGGCTTGAATAGTTTGAAATAGAAATGTTTTTGACAAACTGTGTACTTATGCAAAACTGAATTGTTTTAAATAGAACAGATTATTCACATAAAAATTGATTTGGCGTTAAATAACCTACAAAGTTTGATATACCATAAAACCCAACAAACCAACCAACCAACTAATACCTTTAGAGGAGTGTCTGTGGCGTAGTGGCTAAAGTGCTGAAGTGTGGCATTATAGTAAGCGAGTTCAATCCTCAGTTGCACAACGTTCACTTTCGGACTAATACCCTTAAGAAAGATATCATCACTACTGTTCTTCTATAAGGATGGCTTTGGCGTTAGATCACTCACAAATGTTGATATACCATTAAACGAAAAAAAAGCACCTTTATTCATTTGGGGTTTTATTTGCGAGGAGTAAAATTATTAAGCTTTTGTTTCTAAAAAAAAAATTCAAAAAAGAAACAAACTGTTTAAGTTATAACCAAGGGGTCATAAATCTTAAACTATAGCTAAAATAGCTTCAAGTCCAGAGTTTCGAGGGTCTTCGGTTTCATATTTCTTTCAACAAGTACTGTCCTTCTGGATTACTCTTGGTGGGGGATAAATCTACATAGGTGACCCCAGAACTGGAGCTCATTGAAGCTCTCAACGACCACGGGTGAAAGAGTAGACATTGTATTTACCAATCCCTCCACCCGAGTAGGATGCTACACAAGGTCAATTTTTTATGCAGAGTTTGAATTGAAGAGTTTTCCTTCTCCTAGACTGGTTGCCATACTAAGATTAAAGAGCCTAGTCTACCCTACTACTTATCCATAGTTGGAGAGAGAATAGTTGGATTCATAACATTCCGAAAGATATTAGCACTATGGGAAATGCAAACAGCTTTGTCCAGGTTCGAACTTGGTTCGCCATTTCCATTTCTAACAACACCACTGGGGGCATTTCCCAAAGTGTAGCCTTTGTAGTTCCATAGTTCTGTAATAGCAACTAGAAATTAAGCAGTACCACGATATTGACACCCACCCAGAAACAGTAGGACACATGGTGCAACGAATATTGGTGTTTGGTTGAAAAGTGCTTCTAAGTGAAATCGGCTAGAGGTTGTTGGTTGAATCCTAACTAAAGTTTGATAACAAGTAATTGGTTACTATAGCTTAATATTTGCGCCCCGGTAATGGTTAACAGAATTGGAAGAGTCTACCCCCGTTGATTAAATAAAGGGTTCAGTTTGAAGTTCTGTGTGGGCTCTGCAACCTTTAGATGATTTTACAGAGAAACACTTCCCTGACTATAGTTAAATAACTGGGAATACTTACAATAACTAGCACCTGGTAAGGGTTAACAGAATTGGAAGAGTCTACCCCTGTGGATTAAATAAAGGGTTCAGTTTGAAGTTCTGTGTGGGCTCTGCAACCTTTAGATGATTTTACTGAGAAACACTTCCCTGACTATAGTTAAATAACTGGGAATACTTACAATAACTAGCACCTGGTAAGGGTTAACAGAATTGGAAGAGTCTACCCCTGTGGATTAAATAAAGGGTTCAGTTTGAAGTTCTGTGTGGGCTCTGCAACCTTTAGATGATTTTACTGAGAAACACTTCCCTGACTATAGTTAAATAACCGGGAATACTTACAATAACTAGCACCTGGTAAGGGTTAACAGAATTGGAAGAGTCTACCCCTGTGGATTAAATAAAGGGTTCAGTTTGAAGTTCTGTGTGGGCTCTGCAACCTTTAGATGATTTTACTGAGAAACACTTCCCTGACTATAGTTAAATAACCGGGAATACTTACAATAACTAGCACCTGGTAAGGGTTAACAGAATTGGAACAATCTACCCCTGTGGATTAAATGAAGGGTTCAGTTTGAAGTTCTGTATAGGCTCCCGAGTTCGACATGAAATTCCGGATGAAGGTTGAAGGATACATCGGTCAAAACTTTGTAAATGTAACAATGAAGATGAAGATAATAATTCAATTACTCTGAGTGATAAAAATTTTGAAGCTACATCTCAGAAGTTTAGACAAATATATATATATATATATATATATATATATATATATATATATATATATAAGAAAAAACAAAACATTAGGATTATAAATTTATTTCCATCCTGTTATGGGTTTTTGATATAAATCAAAAACACCAAAAAAAAAAATAAACAAGACTTCTTCAAATCATATGGATCAAATAATTCAGTATAGACTCAGGAAAGAAGGGTGGGAGGGTATTGAAGAGGAATGAAGAGTTTTCTCCTCATTTAGCCCACTTCCGGGGTTTTTTTTATTTTATTGCCGGTTGGAATTGTAGTAAATTAATTTTTTTATCATTTTATTATTTTACCAGGAAAATTTAAAAATTCACTGTTGAATGGTTTTTTTTTTGTCCTGATGGAATTACTCCCAACTCCGGTTTAAGTGGACCGAATAATATATATATATATATATATATATATATATATATATATATATATATATATGTATAAAGTAAAAGTAGAGTTGGGGACCTTAGTCGAGGGTGACTCGAAGCCTTCCTTTTCAATAGCTACTGCACCGAGCTGTAGGGGAAGGCGCAACTCCATTCCCTGGATGGATTTATATATATATATATATATATTCATCATACAACGTGTGAAAGCACGTGCGATACCATGTCCTCATCAGCCGCCAAGCAGGGGTGATAACACAGTTTCGGTAGCTCAAGGTGGTACTGCCACTCCTGGGGCTACCAAGCAGCTTTGGCCACCGGACATGGTATTATATATATATATATATATATATATATATATAAAGATAGAATGCAAATAAGAAGAGCGAATTAAAAATGCTCTATACTAAGATGGGAGAACATATATATATATATATATATATATATATATATATTAATGGTTTATGGTTATCACGAGCTCACTTAGTGAGATAATGTGGACCAAATTTTCCGGTAATATTATATAGTGCTCAATATCAATGTTATACATATAGAAATATATAATTTCTTAGTCTGAAGATGCTGATCTAACATTTTTTGAAATATAAGGTCTGCTGAAATAAATATTATTACAAAAATATGAGTTATTTTTAAGGTTTTTCATATATATAGAATTATTTACTCAGTAATTTATTCTATTATTATTTTACATTGAGCTCTGTTTTGGATTTTGAATTACATGGCTACTGTAGATAGAAAATCCGAAACTAGAATCGTTCCCACCATCGGTTGACTTAGCGTTGAATAATATATATATATATATATATATATATATATATATATATATTATTCAACGCCAAAACGGAATATATGTGCTATAATCAAACGGGTGACATCTCCACTCTAGACGGAACCCCTCTTAAACTAGTAGACAAATTCACTTACCTAGGAAGCAGCGTCTCATCAACCGAAAAGGACATCGACACGAGGTTAACGAAAGCATGGACAGCTATCAATAGGCTATCGATTATATGGAGATCAGACCTAACCGATAAAATGAAACGCAGTTTCTTCCAGGCAGCGGTCGCATCGATACTGCTATATGGATGCACTACATGGACTCTAACAAAACGGCTGGAGAAGAAGCTAGACGGCAATTACACAAGAATGCTGCGAGCAATCTTGAACAAGTCCTGGCGGCAACACCCCACAAGACACCAACTGTACGGCCACCTGCCTCCTATCACGAAAACTATCCAAGTTAGACGAACCAGACATGCAGGACACTGCTGGAGAAGCAGGGACGAACTCATGAGTGATGTATTCTTATGGACCCCCACATATGGCCGAACAAAAGCAGGACGACCAGCACGAACATACATTCAGCAACTATGTGAGGATACGGGATGTATTCCAGAAGACCTGCCGGAGGCGATGAACGATAGGGAAAAGTGGCGAGAGAGGGTCAGGGATATCCGTGCTACCAGCACGACATGATGATGATGATGATATATATATGAAGAACAGTTTTTAAAAAATAATCCAAAATTTGATTACTCTATTATGAAAGTCAACGTTGACCGTTTCGGTTGTAATAACCTTCTTCAGCACATTAAATTCATTAAACATGTTGTTAAAATAAAGATTGATGTTTGATGAAATAATAGGAGAAAAGAAAGTGAGTATGAAAGGAAATATATATATATATATCTGTATATACTTTAAGAAAAACAACAAATCGGTCACATTAGGATTATAAATTTCTTTCCATCCTGTTACGCGTTTTTGAAAAATTCAAAAACACGAAAAAAATTTAACAGGACTTCTTGTTTTTCTTAAAGAATTTATTGCTCTGTATTGTCTGTTACATTGATCTCTTTACCAGGAAAATTTAAATGTTCACTCTTGAATAGTTTTTCTTATCCTGATGGAATTACTCCCAACTCCGGTTTAACTGGACCAAATAATACACACTCACACACACACACACATATATATATATATATATATAACGGTAATCTCGAAAAAAAAAAAAACAGAACATTGTGGCACAAATTTAAACTTGAGATGCTCTAAATTAGAGAATAAACAAATTTCCAGTTTATTTTGCAACTTAATTATAATTATGAGGGCAATCGGGCTAAATGTCATGTTTTAATCATGCAAATTCTCTATATAACTATGAAACAAAATCCTTCTCACCATCCTAAATAGAAGCATCAGTATCATCATGGACTGCTGTTAACAATGAAATGCTACTTAGAATCCGTCACTCCTTCCTGAATAGAAGCGTCAATATCATCATGGACAGCTGCTAACTATGAAATGCTAATTAGAATTCTTCACTTCTTCCTAAATAGAAGCATCAATATCATCATGGACTGCTGTTAACAATGAAATGCTTATTAGAATCCTTCACTCCTTCCTGAATGGCAGCATCAATATCATCATGGACTGCTGTTAACAATGAAATGCTACTTAGAACCCTTTACTCCTTCCTAAATAGAAGCATCAATATCATCATGGACAGCTGCTAACTATGAAATGCTAATCAGAATTTTTCACTTCTGCCTAAATAGAAGCATCAATATCATCATGGACAGCTGTTAACTATGAAATACTAATTAGAATCCTTCACTCCTTAAATAGAAGCATCAATATCATCAGGGACAGCTCACTATGAAATGCTACTTAGAATCCTTCACCTCCCTAAATAGAAGCATCAATATCATCATGAACAGCTGTTAACTATGAAATGCTAATTAGAATCCTTCACTCCATCCTAAATAGAAGCGTCAACGTTATCGCGACTGCTTTTACTTAAGGCAACCCAACAAATTCACGGATCGTCTATTATTTTTTTTTAATACTGAAAATGTGCCATGAAATCTCAGTTCATCCGACCGGTATGTAATGAAATAAAATCGATGTGTTCGCATCTGTTTTTATTCTGTGTATCTGTGTGGCCCAGGATGGGCGATGGTATCGGGTGACACTATATCACAGCTGACGCATTTTCTCGAAGGTTAGAGATTGGCCAAGAACATTAAAGAAGAGAAAACGGATGAATAAAAACTCACAACAATCACTTACTAAACTGATCACAGCTTCAAAAGAAGGTTAAGAAGATTATGTAGCTCCAATCATCATGGTTTTTTGCAGATATCGATACGAAGATGGTTTCAGCCGAAGTAGTTTGAGTCCAGATTTTTTAAGGGTGCGACACATTTTTTAGGCTTCGAATTTCCTTTCTGTTGAGCCTGGCACCATGCGAAGCTAACGTCCATGATCTTTAAGTACGGAAGCCTTAAATGATTTTTTAAGATTAGGCGGACTGTTTTCTTTCTTTTTCTCATCGTAAAAAAAATCAATTCTGGATCTTCTTCGTCTTTTTTCTGTTGAAAATAATAACGCCTCCTCATACTAGCAACTCGTTACTCTGTAGTGAGACAAAGTTCGGTCAAGAAAGTAATGAGTTTCCTTTAATTTTTTAGGTTGGTAACCCTGATTGAAAATTACCATATAGGGAGACAATAAATAAGTATTTCCCTTAGAAAATATTTTATACGTGAGTCTTTTCTTGTTGGATTGCCCCTTGTTCTTTTTCGAACACCATATTCATCAGCCGCTCTATTCTCTTCATTTCGATGAATAACGGTAAAATAATTAGGAACGCCTGGATTTAAAATAGAAACATATCAACAACGGATTGACAACGAGTTCTGATTGGCTGAAGGGAACTCAAATGAAAACACCATAAAGCAGTGGATGCAGGGTTAGGAGACAGGAGAGAGTTGGCGGCCGGACGCGACGAAGTAAAGACAGTCAGTTTGAACCGGACACGACGATGTGAAGACAGCCGAAAGTTGCTGCCCCCATTTTGGGGTGAGTTCCTAGAATGGGTTTCACTCCCAGACGCGAACTCGGGAGGACGGACCCACGAGGAAGCACATGTTGGAACTACAATAGAAAACGTGAAAGATAATTCAAGGTTTGTCTCTGCTCTCTTTCTCCTGTTTCTCTTTGTCAAGTAAACGCGGTCGACTCAGTTTTCATACGCTATTTCTCTCTTCCTGGCGACCACTAAAAAGTGTAGCAGCGAATAAACTTTTGTATTAGCTAACCAAAACAAAGTTTTGTGTGTTCGTCACTTTTCTCACGGTAAGGTTATCTCGAGGTCTGACAGACCCATAACACGTTTTAAACGTAGTACTATACTCATAAACACGTTAGAATCGTGATTGTGCAAGCGTCTATTTTGGTATGTAACGGTACATAACAATGTCTTCTTTTCCCTGTGCAGACATAACTTCATTCATTTCATATATTTTACTGGCCTCGTACACGGGTTAGGAGCGGAAACTTACGTCTTATCACTTCAACTGGTCTCGGCTGACAAACTTCAAGTCTAACTTCTGGCCCATTACTTACCATTGAAAGCCATTGTCAACATCAGCAAGCGGCACCTAACTCCTGAACAGTCAGTGTTAAACAAAGGTCCCAACTTCACCACAGCCATCAAGCGGATCCCTTACTTAGATCTAATAGCACCTATTGATGATGCAGCCTTAAAAATTCCCAAAGCCCGGGCTGATGAGCTAAGATGGAAAGTGAGACAAGCACTTGAGAAATCAAAGCCTCTTAAACCAAACTTCTCAAAATCCGAGATACTAGCCAGCAAATCGGTACAGGATAATAATATAGTAATCCTTCCAGCAGACAAAGGCAATGCAAGTGTGGTAATGGATAGGGTGTAATACTCCAACAAATTCGGGGACTTGATTGGCAATGGTGGCTATTGTAAAGTAAAGAAGGGCCCGACCCTAAAAACGGAAAGGAAACTGTCATTGATCCTCGGTAAGAACAAAGATCTTATACCGCAAATAAAATACAGACAGTTAACTCAACACTACAGTAAGCTACCACACATATATGGTCTTCCAAAAATACATAAGTATGGTATTCTATTGAGACCCATTGTCAGTAACCGAGGTTCAGCATGTCACTCATTGAACCGCTTCCTTGTAATTATCATCAGACCCCTAGCCGGTAAGTCCTCACCATATGTTAAGAATTCTGCCCACTTCGTGGAGAGAATCAGTAATACTCCCATTCATTCCAACCAAATGGTGAGTCTGGACGGAGTAAATCTGCTCACAAAGGTACTTACTGATGAAACACTTGCTGTGGTACGGGATAAACTGACTGCAGATACCTTGCTGGAAGAACGCACCGGCATCCTGATAGATAATCGAATGGAAATGTTGACCTTCTGTGTAGAGAAAACCTACTAAGGGATGGGCTCTGATATCTACCGACAAATAGATGGTTCGCCATTGTCACCAGAATTGGCCAACATATACATGGAATACTTCGAAGAAATGGCATTAGGATCTACATCACTAAAGCCGTCAATGTGGCTTAGGTACGTAGATGACACATTCGTTCTCTGGCCTCATCAGGAAGATGTTCAAAAATTACTTGATCACGTGAACTCAGTCCAACTATCTATATAGTTCACTTTGGAGAAAGAACAAGATAATAAATTACCCTTCCTTGATGTATTAGTAACACGCGCGGAGCAAGGATTCATGTCATCTGTGTATCGTAAGCCCAACTTCAACGGACAGTACTTCAATTTCAACTCCCATTATCCATATAATGTGAAGAAGGGAATAGTCCGTTGCTTACAAGATCGAGCAAAAGCCATTTGTAGTGATATGGATGGATATCAAGAAGAAATGATTAGTTTAAGACTTAACCTCCATCGTAACAACTACCCAAAGCGCATGACATCGGCTCCGAGAAACCTGGATAGGAGAATAGAAGACGAAAT
Organism: Sepioteuthis lessoniana; assembly: GCA_963585895.1. NCBI lineage: Eukaryota > Metazoa > Mollusca > Cephalopoda > Myopsida > Loliginidae > Sepioteuthis > Sepioteuthis lessoniana. The sequence continues at coordinate 19,603,156 of OY757944.1, forward strand.
CCTAAAACTCACCACATTATGTCTGCTCTATGTCAAAGACCTAGCCGAAAGGATCCAAAGGATATGTAGTCCATATGACATCAGGACAATATTCACAAGTGGGTCAACTCACTGGGGGTATCTCTTCCGTGTCAAGCCACCAACAGAATTCAACATGATCAAGAACTGTGTGTACTAGATCTCTTGCAGCTGTGGTAAAGTATATAAAGGCAAGACATGCCGCCCACTAAAAATAAAGTGAGAAGAACATCGAAAAGCAGTAGTACGAGGTGAAATTGAAAAGTCGGGTATAGCGGACCATATATGGAAAGAAAAGTAAAACCATCTGTCCTTACAGGATAAAGTTAAAATGATTGATAGAGAGGAACACTGAAGAATTAGACTCCTTAAGGTGTCGACACATATGTTGGACTACAGTGACCCGTTGAATAGACCAAGTATAGAGAGGAATGCAATATGGGAACTAATAATCAAAAAGGTTAGATAAAAAAAAATAGAATATGAGCTCAGGTAAAAAAAAATCGTCCATAGTTGTAGTAATCATAATGATGTGAGAAAATTAAGTTTTTAAGTCCCAAAAATTCACTCTGAATCAGAACACATAACGTAACGGTTATAGGCGTTGGTTCCTTAAGCTTCTAAAGAGACAATCATCTGGATGTTGCAGGTTCAATTCTAACTACAGGCGAGTAACAATAAAGGAAATCTTAGCACTTATACCCGGTTATGGTTAACAGAATCGGAACAAGCGACTCCTGTGGATTAGATAAAGAACGTAGTTCGAAGTTCCGTGTAGGCTCCCAAGTTCGACAAACACCTGAAGAAGGCCGGAGGACATATCGGCCGAAACGTTTTGAATATAACAATAAAGATGAAAACAATAGTCCGAAAACCCTGAACTATAAAAATCAACGCGCTTCGTCTCAAAAATTCTGACAACAACTGACTTCTAACGTCTATGATTTTAGTCATCTGACTTTACAACCCTCTGTTAACAGCTAAGATCTCAACTTCCCCGAAAGGACTGTGGCTATTAATTAAATTGAGTTGGCTCCTTGAAACTTTCTTTCCGTTTTAACGGTTACAACTTAATTTGAATACGACACTCGCTGTCAATCACAGATTTCTCGAATCTGTAATGTAGAAAATAGGCGTGTCCGTTTGATGACACGTGACGTGTCACATGACTGTCACAGTGACTTCTTTTGCTTCTGTTCTTTGAACGGGAAAAACTTGTCTCGGATTCTACTGCGAACCCTCGAGCCATGTGGCATTTTACTTTCTCCCATCAAGTAAGCTTTTTTTCCCATTTTCCTACCCCTTTTACATACTACTTGTTCATGGAACAATATGGATATATTTCTGTTGGGATACATTTTTATATTCTTTCTTCTTTATACCATTCATATGGATATTATATTCATAAAAAGATGAATGTTCTTGAATATGTATATAAGCTTATCCTATCTGTTCTTCCGTTGTATTTAGGGTGATGATAATTTTTTCCGACTTACCACCGAGTAAGAATTGACATGAGGTAATTGGTTTGTTATTTGGTTGTTTTATTTGATTTGGTGGCATGTCAACCTTTTTAGGTTATTTAATGCTAAAATCCTTTTTATACATTTGTAAACGCATAGTTTGGAGCTAACATTTTTAAACGAGCCAAAGCTCATTTGTTTGCATACAGTTAAATGGTTATACATAGGATTGGTAAGTCAGTAGTTTGTAGGCAATCTTATTTTTAAATGAATTGGGAATTAGATTTGGTTTCATCGCATATCAACCATTGTTGGTTATTAATGCCGAATCCAATTTTTACATATATATTAAATATATCATTAGTAAACGTTTTGTAGATATACACAGTTAAATGATCAAACAGTTCTATTTCTAACAATTCAATTTAGAATGAGTCATTTGTTTCCATACAGTTTAAATGTGAATCAGTTCTTTTTGACCCGTAGATTGAACCCTGTCAGGTAGACCTGGGAGCGATGTCAATGAAGGGGTACAATGCATTCCCTAAAGCTCCAGTATTACTGAATCCTCACGATCAGATTGTTTAGTGTCATATCCAGGATACTCGTTAGATGCAATTAGTGTATTCTACAGCCCAAGCCGACTGGGCTAGACATGAGGTAGGATCGAGCCACGCACGAATCGAGAATCATGCGTAAACTTACTTGATTCCCTCGGCATTCACCTTCAGAGGTGCTTCAGGTGCCGAGCAATAAACTCAGCCAAGCCCCTTTTAGACAAGAAGTCAAGTGCAGCCAAAGGGGAAAAAACCCAAGGGACCCGGCAATTAACTTTAAATCACCCACTCAGCGCAAATGTCAGGTGAGCTCAGATAAACCTGATAAATATGTGTTCATTGTAAGTATATATATATATATATATATATATATATATATATATATATATATATACTAATGCTTATATTAGTCCTTAGTGAATGGTGATTCTTTCTTAGTACTAAGCAAACCAATAAGTTAATCAACGTTGAATACTACTGAAAATATTCAGTACATGTTTGCGTCTCTGAGTAAATATGGGATTCTTACATGTTGGTTTGGTTAATATTGTCACAGAAAGAAAATACAAATCAAATCTTATGTTAAGCTTCAAGGCGTTAAGTAACAGAGACTTTTCGAAATTTAACAGTCTTATGAAAGTCAAGCGTAAGTTTTTAGGTCGGACTAAGCATTTTGGGATGGACGAGAGACTATGAGAGATGAACCCCGATTTGGTTGACAGGTCAGTCAAACAACTATGCGTCAAAAAGGAGGACTCTCGTCAGATCTGATCTTAGTTTGGTGCTAAGAACAATTGGTGATTAGTCAATCTTGATCAGCTTGTTTTCAATTAGGTTTGCCAACCTGAAAAATAAAATAAAAAGTCAGTTTTATTAATGTTAATTCATCCTTCTAATGAACGAGTTTTTGACCCAAAAGAATATTACTTTTTTTGGTTGGCTGGTTGGTTGGTTGCTTGATTTATGGCATGTCAACCTTTTTTGGTTATTTAATACCAAAATCCTTTTTATACTTTTGTAAACGCATTTTTAAACGAACCAAAGCTCACTTGTTTGCATACAGTTAAATGGTTATACATAGGATTTGTAAGTCAGTAGTTTGTAGGCAATCTTATTTTTAAATGAATTACGAATTAGGTTTGGGTTTATGGCATATAAACCCTAGTGGCTTATATAAAGCCAAATCTTTTTTTTTCCATTATGGATATCATTATAATAAGTTCTTTTCTTGTTATTTAACACTAGGTCTGTTCTTCTGCTTTGGATTGGATGATCTCAAAGTCACAAAGAATATTATGCATTTTATTTTGAAGGGCAGATTCTGGTTTGTGCATATACCTTCTTTTTTTTTTAGTATGGTCAAATTTCAGTTTCTTGCAGTGGATCACCTTCCCCACACAGTCTTGCTTGTCCGTGTATTTGTATTGGTTGGTTGCATTCACTTATAATGGGATTAATTAGTGAGGTTATACTTTAAGATTACTTTGAAATTATATTATCGAATTATCGCAAAATTATTTCAATATTTTTTTACAGCAACATTGTGATATGTACTCTGGCCTTTCGTTTATAGAGCACGGTAAAAGTTTTGCTGGTTTTACGAGCATTTTAGATTTTTCCTAACATTTTAGATTTGATATTTGATCTAGAGGTAAGTTTACCGATTATATATATATATATAAGTAAAGTTGGCGACCGTAGTCGAGGGCAACCCGAAAGCTTCCTTTTCAATAGCTACAAAACCGAGGTATAGAGGAAGACACTACTCTTTTCCCTACTCCACTTTACCCTTGATTAGTTCCTTATAATGTTGAGAGTTAAGCAAGGTGGCATCAAGTACCATTTTTGGAGTTTTCGGCAGGACTCAACCCAGGACTGAGCCCTAGTCTCACGGGCCATGGGCGAATACTCTTCCCTCAAGTCGATATATATATATATATATATATATATATATATATATATATATATATATATATATATCTGATAGAAATATGTGGAAAGTTGGATAAATCAAATGCTTCTATCTGAAGAAGTTTGAGATGAAATAAAGCCGAACAAAATATCACACACCTAAATTTGAGTTAAGTGTTTGATTTATCCAACTTTCCACATATTTCTATAATACTGTCAGATTCACTACAAATCTATCTTTTCAACACACACATATATATATATATATATATATATATATATATATATATATATATATATGCAGCAGATTCTCTTGGAGGCATATTTTATTAAAAATGACCGACAAAGATTTGGTATCTAGCATTTTATTGGTCTTTTCTTGATTACCAAAATGTCACAACTGTGGTAGAAGACAGTACAAAAATTGTCTGAGATCTCTAATATTTGGTTGTCCAGTCGGATGGGGTTGTAGAATACAACGACCCCCCCCCCCGCAACGAGTGCCCTGGATATGACACTAAACAATCTGATGATGAGGTTCCAGTAATGCTGGAGCTTTGGAGAACGCGGAGTACCCCTTCATTGCTATCGCTCCCGATCCACTCTGGCCCATAGTGGTAGCACCTGATAAGGGTCCTACCTATGGGTTAAATAGAGCTAAACTGTAGTTTGAGTTTACTGTTTTTTGTATTTAAACTGCGTATTTATGCTGAACTGAATTGTTTGAAATAGAACTGTTTTGACATTTAAACTGCGTACTTAAGTTAAACTGAATTGCTCGAAATAAAACTGTTTTGACCTCTATACTGTATACTTATGCTAAACTGAATTAATCTGAAATAAAACTGTTTTGACATTAACTCTGTGCATTGCCAAGTTGGCAGGGGCTGTAGAATACACCGACTGCACCTCTGCAGAGGGGTAAGACCCCCCCCCACAAGTGTCCTGGTATGACCCTAAACCAATCCAGTGATGCTAGAGCTTTGGGGAATGCAGAGCACCCTTTCATTGCTATTGCTCCCAGGTCCACTCTGGCCAGGAATGATAGCACCTGATAGGGCCCTATCTATGGGTTAAATAGAACTAACTGGATACTTATGCTAAACTGAATTGTTTGAATTAAAACTGTTTGGCTAAACTGAAAAGCTTGAAATAGAAATGTTTTTGACAATTAAACTGTGTACTAACGCTAAACTGAATAGTTTGAAATAGAACTGACTATTTGCTTAAAAATGGGTTTGGCGGTATATAATCTATGAAGATTGATACGCCATAAAATCCAACCAACCAACCAACCAACTAATATTTTAATAATTTTTATACAGCCTTCTATCACAGTTGTGACATCTTTCTCACCAGCAAAACGAAACCAAAACTCAAAACATGAAATTCTTGTCTGTCATTTTCAAGGTTTGGCTTTGTTTGCTTTAGTATCTCTGTTTAATTAAATATCAACCTTAGTGGATTATTTAAAGCTAAAGCCATTGTTATCGAAGAACAATAATGGTACGATTTAATCCATACTTTGAGGGATAAGGGGGTTCATGCCTTTCCCAAGGCTATTAGTACGAAAGTAAATCCAATTGTACGACTGGAGTTCGAACTCGCTTACTATGAAGTCACAATCCAACACGTCAACCACGGGGACTCCCACTCTCCTCATTTTCAGTATATATGTATCCAGACAGAAGGTGCTCGTGGTGCAATAGATACCATTGTGACCCAGTGACCCCAGTTCAAATCCTGGACGAGGCAATTTACAATTCTCATAACGTTAATAACCTTTCTATTCTCCCGCCAGTTATAGGTAAATAGTTGGTCAGACTGAGCACTTAACCTTGGCATAACAACCGGTCATGGAAAAGGAAAACTGAATTCAAACCTGTTAAACTCCGGAAAAAATTGATCTTGTGTCTCTTCCTGTTTGAGCAGGGGGAGTTAATAAATGCATTTATATATATATATATATATATGTATAACCAGATAGTTGTAAGGTGTCTTTAATTGCTAAAGTCCACAAAATCAAAAGGATAAGAAAAGAAAAAAGGACTTCTCTTTGAACTTCGTTTAGCCAATTTGCGAAAAAAAAATTGGAAAAATGACACGATGCATGCGCAGGGGTTTATATTATCAAAAGACAATTAACCCTTTCAATGTTACACCCGTTTTGCCAGTATGTGAAGAAAAGAGAAGAGGTGGGGACGAAACAAGTCACTCGATATCATACCCAACCACACACACTCCAGCAAGACTTTTCAAATATTTGCCATGTGTGTCCTGATGAAACAGTCCGGGATTCCATTCAGTTTCCCTCTATGAGAGTGTTGTTTCCGGACTGACATTAGACTTAATTGCAAAATAAAAGAACACCTACCCAACCATCCCATGCTTACCACCTAGCACCAACCAAGTATTTAACACTCAATGTGGTAAGCACAAAAACGCCGATACGTTTTCAAGCTAAAAGACTACAATAACTGGTAAGCTCTTTTTTCGCAGAAACAACACGGTGTCCTTTTGTGAGGCCCTTACCTATTACAGGATTTTCCTGGTGTCCCCTAAACGTATGGGTAGGCCCATAATGCCTTTTCGGCCAGGGGGAATCTCTCTATTGCATTATGCGAGTAAGATCCTGGCTAATTCTTGATGCTTGAAATAAAAAAGCAAACACACACACACACACACACACACACACACATATATATATGTACAAGTTGGCCACACACACACGCATATACATATAAACATATATATGTTGGCCGACCGTAGTCGAGGACGACCCAAAGGCTCCCTTTTCATATAGCTACAATACCGAGGAGTACGAGAGGGTATAACTTTTTTCCTGGCTTGTTTCACCTACCCTTCATCCGTACCTTACGAAGCTGAGTGTTAAGCAAAGAGGCATCAAGTACTATGTTTTGAGTCTTTGGTACAACTCGATCTTGGATTGAACCCCGGATATATATATATATATATATATATATATATATATATATATATATATATATATTGTTTAGACGAGTTTAGTTAAGGACCATGGAACTTTCTTTTTCTATAATCTTGTTTTTTCTCAAGTTTTCTTGCGAGTTTCATTTTTTTTTCTTTCTTTTTTATATCAGGGTCCTGTTGATAGAAAAGTTGCCCTAGATTTTAGGTTTCTGCCCCCAAACATTTTTGATCATATATATTGATCGTCTTCAGGTGGATTTCTTTTGTGTGAGTGTGGGTGGGTGTTTTTTTTATCAGGGTCCTGTTGATAGAAAAGTTGCCCTAGATTTTAGGTTTCTGCCCCCAAACATTTTTGATCATGTATATTGATCGTCTTCAGGTGGATTTCTTTTATGTGTGTGTGGGTGGGTGTTTTTTTTTTATTAGAGTCCTGTTGATAGAAAAGTTGCCCTAGATTTTAGGTTTCTGCCCCCAAACATTTTTGATCATATATATTGATCGTCTTCAGGTGGATTTCTTTTGTGTGTGTGGGGGTGGGTGTTTTTATCAGGGTCCTGTTGATAGAAAAGTTGCCCTAGATTTTAGGTTTCTGCCCCCAAACATTTTTGATCATATACAGGGGCCCGACAATATTTTTCGGACACTTTGAAAAAAGTACTTCAAGGTGGTCACTAGTGCCAAAAAATTTGAGATTGTAAGTACGTAGTTGAGGAGTGAAAATCCACTACTAGTGTAATAATTTTTTTTAGTTTGGCTTTGATAATTTTAGTTTTTTGTGATTTTTGCGAAAACTTGCGCGACACTATTTTTCGGACATGACAAAAAATCCTATTTTATTAAGAGCTATGTTCCTGTATATGTTGCTGTATGCAAATTTTTTGCTTGTACACTGTTCTGGGGCACTGGCGCCCCTACTACTATGTTAACATAGGACAATCTAACAGCATAAATTGTCCGGACATTTCTTGGCAAAACAATTAAATTTAATGAGGTAAATGCATTCAAAACAAGTCGTTTGTTTAGCACGGAAGAAGTGGGAAGATGGCCTCAGCATCAGAAGGATCGCCATGGATTTGAAGCTGTCGAAATCAACGGTCGAATACATGCTGAAGACAAATTCCGAGCGGAAAAAGAAGAGAGGTCGGAAAAGATCAATTGGCAAGAGGACTGAAAGGAGAATGAAGAGGACTGTGACACTGCTTTTGACATATGGAGAAAAAGTTACAGCAAGAAAAGTGAAGGAGAAATGTGAATTGGATGTAAACGTCCGAACAGTACAAAGAACGCTGCATAGGATTGGTTTGAAGTATGCAAAGGCTAAGAAAAAATTACACTAATAAAGAAGCACAAAGGAGCAAGACTAGATTGTGCTAAAAGGTGGTTAACAAAGCATGTTGACTTTAAGAAGGTTATATTTACTGATGAGAAGCGTTTCAATTTTGATGGGCCCGATGGATGGTGTACTTGGTCGAGATGGGGTGAGCCTGTTGTACTGAACAAACGACAGATGGGAGGAGGAGGAGTTATGGTTTGGGGTATCATCTTTACTAATGGAAATATATGGTTGGAGTGGCTGAAAGGACGACAGAACAGCGAAAGCTACAAACAGTTGCTGGACGAGAAAGCCCTACCAAGGATAAGAAGAGAGATGGGGAATGATTTCATTCTACAGCAAGACAATTGCAGCATCCATGTGTCAAAACTCATGAAAGAATGGATTGCTAAAGTGAATATGACTACTTTGGAATGGCCTGCAAGAAGCCCAGATCTAAATTTAATAGAAAATGTTTGGGAAATGCTTGCGCAACTTGTCTATGATGGACCTGAAATAACGAAAGAGGCTCAACTATGGGAACGAATACTAGGAGCCAAAAAACAACTAATAGAAACACGTAGAGATGTTATTGTGCATATGTTTGATCATTATGAAGAGAGATTGATAAAAGTTATTGAGAAGAAAGGTGATATTACAGACTATTAACAGTTTTTCAACGATGTCCGAAAAATAATGTCGCGTGTGTTTTGTAAAAAATGATGAAAATTAAATATTTTCCTTACCTAATCGATTTTCTTCCATTTTTATTACAGGTATTGTCTTTATATGTTTATGCTATTCTATTGAAGGAATTTCGCCACTCTATGGTACTCGGAAAGTCGAATACTAAAGTGTCCGAAAAATATTGTCGGGCCCCTGTATATTGATAGTCTTCAGGTGGATTTCTTTTGTGTGTGTGGGTGGGTGTTTTTTTTTATCAGGGTCCAGTTGGTAAAGAAGTTGCCCAAGGTTCTTCTCCAAAGCGCTTTTGATCATATAGACTGATCGTCTTCTGGTGGATTTCTTTTGTGGATATTGCATCTTTGTTTTTTGTTTCGTTTTTTTATTATTGTTGTTTCGTGTTTTTTTTTTTTTGTTTTTTTTTTTTAGTTTGGATACGAAAGTTATTTTATTGGAAGTGGTGGGTGGACACCTCGGGTGGTGGTAATTTACTAAGCTTTTTGCTTAGATGTGGCACAAGGCCATATGAAAGGGGCACCCAATGAGACTCGAACTCACTCGTGTAGGTTTGCTAGTCGAGCTTGCTAACCATTACACCACCAGAGGCGCCTGGACACCACGGGTAGTGTAATGGTTAGCAAGCTAGACTAGTAAATCTTCATGAGTGAGTTCAATTCTCATTGGGTGCCCCGTTCATGCGGTCTTGTGCCCCATCTAAGCAAAAAGTTTAGTTATTTACTACTATTGGTTACTTTAGTTAACGCGTTAGTTATTAAAGATATTTACAGCTCAGACTGCATCTCTATAGAGAGGTAAGTCCCCTCGCCCCACCCCGCACACACTCACACACAACGAGTGTCCTGGATATGACATTAAACAGACTGATAGGGAGGCTATATTGTCGTCGGAGCTTTGGGAAATGCGGAGTACCCCTTCATTGCCATCGCCCCCAGGTTCACTCTAGCTCGAAATGGTTGCACCTGATAAAGTCAAATAGAACTGTTGGACATTTAAACTGTACATATGTTAAACTGAATTATTTGAAATTATGCCATAAAACCAAACTAAACCTTCATTGCCATGACTCCCAGGTTTACTCTACCTTGGAGTCATAGCACCTGATAGTGTCTTATCTATATAGGTCAAATAGAACTGTTTGACATTTAAACTGTGTGCAAACAAATGTATTTTGCTAAATTGAATTGTTTGAAATATAACTGTTTGATAATTTAACTGTGTGTAAACATGTGACTGGTGTTTAATTGAATTGTTAGTTATACATAGCATCACTTGAAACCATTTAACTTTGTTGACTTATGCTAGACTGAATTGTTTAAAATAGAACTGTTTGATCATTTAACTGTGTGTAAACAAATGACTGATATTTAACTGAATTGTTTGTGATACATGGCAATACATTTAACTGTCTGCAAAAGAATGAACTTAGACTCGTTTAAAAACTTTATCAACAAAATGTGTTTACAAATTATATGTATTCAATATATATGCATAAAGAAGATTTAGAATTAAATAACTTTAAAATGGTTGATATGCCATAAAACCAAACCAAAACAAAGATGTTTAGAGTGTTTGTGTCAGTGTTAAATGATATTTTATTTATATTTGGTTGCTTATTTTTTTATAATTGAGCAGAGGAATAAACAGTGTTGAATAGAATAATTAGTGTTAAATAGCAATACTTGTAAGCACTTCACTGGGTGCAAACAAATGATTAATATTGAATAGAACTATAGAGTTAGATAACAATAATTGAAACCATTTAACTGTATAGAAAAAATAGCAATACTAGTGTATAAACCAATTAGCTCTAACACATTTAAAATTAAAATTACTTAAAAACTATCCACTAATAAATCATATATGTATATACATTTAATTATGTGCGAACAAATGATTGATGATAAATTGTTACTATTACATAGCAGCACTTGAAACCATTTAACTTTGTGCAAACAAACGATTATCAGTAAATAGAATTATTCGTATTAGAAAGAAATACTTGAAACTATTTAACTGTGTGCAAAAAGAGCTCAGGCTCGTTTGAAAGCGTTATTGAAAAGATGCGTTATCGAAAAGATTCAATATATTTGTATAAACAGGATATGGCATTAAATAACTTATAATGGTTGATATGCCATAAAATCTAACCACGATTAACAAATCACCCGTGTAGTCATTTACTAACCTTAGCTAGGTTTAATTATCGTCATTGATGCTCATGAAAGAAAATTATTATTTTTTTATGAGCTCTTCCCAACAGCGTAAGCTGGTGGTCATTCACTAGAGTCAACGTGACAACAAGTCTCCTCGGTACTCTTTTCAGAATTCTGGACTATCTCAGAAATGCTGCAGTCTGGGTGGTCTCAATTATTTCGGATTTCTAATTCTTTTAACCCCCTTTTCATGGCCCTTGGGGAGCGTTCCAAGTGAACCAACTACAATTGATATCACCGTCACCCTCATGTTCCACAGTTTTGGTTTTCGTTTTTTTTGGGGGGGGGTCGGTGGCGGGGTACTTTTGCTTGTTTGTTTTTTTGTTGTTGTTTTTCGTTCTCTGGCAAGGTCCTTGTATTTGTCTTTATTTTTGCTTTTATTTCCCTTTCGTGGTCCGCCAAAACAGCAAAATCCATTAGACATTAGGGGTTTTGTTTTTTGTCTCTTGTTTTTTTGTTTTGTTTTTTTTGTTAATTAACACGATGTCTAGTCGTCTGGTTGGGATTAGGGGATCTATTAGTACCTCAAAATCCCAGAGAATTTTATGCGCCTCATCCTCGAGGATGGATTCTAATTTGTGCATATACCATTTGTTGTATGAGCAAATTTTAATCTCTTGCACAATTTCCAGCGGATCACCTTGCCCACCCAATCATGCCTAGTCTTATACAAATTATTATTATTATTATTATTATTATAGCATTGTTGATACGCTGCTATATTGTACGGAATAACAATTTACAAGAGACAGCTCATGACAGAGTGATGATGATAGAATGATAAATAATGATGATAGTGATTGGTCGTCTTAGTGATCATGAAAAAAGCTAATTAACAAACATTTCTTTAAACATAGTCTCTTCCTTGTTTTGTTCTCTAATTATTCTTTTCCAAAGGTTGTTGAAAAGAGGTGGAAATTTGAGAGTTACCAGTCACTTAGGGCGACAGTATGGTTTTATCCGACCTCTTACCAAGTCAAATTTAACAAAAGGTAATTACAATGTGGGGTGGGGTTGAGCACGCATTGATACTCATAAGTGGCCGACACAAAAATGCTTGATCGCCTAGGCATCCCCTTTTTTTGGGGGGGCGCCTCAGGCATCGTGATAAACTCAAACCTGCTTAGAAGGTACAGACTGGGAGAAAGGCCTCCGGGAACCAGGTGATCAATTTAAAACCACCAGGCACGAACTTCAGTTGAGTTCTAGAGAAGGCGACAGTATTGAGTTGTAATTCTTTTGTTGCTGTGTTTAAGACGAACTATTTCTTTATATATATATATATATATATTCTTCATATATATATATATATATATTCTTCAGGCTTGCAGTAAATTTTTTTATCTGTTTTCTTTCCCCTCTTCCATACATTTTCGACGATCACTACTCTAAGTGTAATTCCTCAAGTATAAACTTAGTTGTCACGGTTTTAATTCTCTGAAGAGACGTGACCGAAACGAAGGGTCCTATTTTTTTAGAATCTTAAAATATCTTAATTGATTTTAAAATATTTTATTAATCTTAATATGCATACAAAACAAAAATGCAGCATAACATTTTGTAAAATTCAGCATTTTAAATTCATAGGACTTAAAGACATACTGACCAATATTGAAACATTTTTCCTCTGTTGGCACGTGAGTTCAAATCATTCCTCTTCCTTTCAGCGTTTATTTACTACTGAATTTTAGGTATGCTTAAACTGTGCGTTTTAAATGTAAAGACACGCTTACTATAAACCCAAATTGAATATATGACTCTGTCCAAATGTCAGCGAACACGGCAAAACGTTTTTGAATCTTTTCTAAAATCTAAAAGCTAAAAATTGTTAGAGGCCTAACAGTAGTTTAGAAGAAAAAGTAAAAGCCTAAAGCTGCCAATGCTACCAAACAAAAAAAAAACATTAAAAAAAATTGTCATTTGTAAAAACTCTATAATTCCTAAAGCCTCCCCGGCTCCCAACGGTAGTATAGAAGAAAAACTAAAAAGCCTAAGAAAATGTCCGAATACCGCAGCAAAAAAAAAAAATTTAGTACCAGTAAAAGCCTGACGAAAGTACCTTAATCTTGGACTTTAACTAAGTTAAAACTTAAGAAAACTTACCCCCCCCCCTTTTTTTTAACGTACACATGGGAAGCAGCATGATGTACGTAAAGGTATTTGAATAAACCAAGGCTCCAACGCTGCTGGTCTGAGCTGCTCATCGACCCAATTAGTGCAATGTGGGCCTAATGAGCCAAGCTGTTTCTTGAACCTAAATCTGGGTCCAGGCACGGATGCCGGGTTATAGCTTAAATTAGACAGCAAGGTCTAGTGCTATACATAGGGGACAAAGGTGTCAATGTTGCTGCTCGCCCACCCGAAAGTGGCCCAGCCGATCTGGGGGCCATACGGCCTCAAGTCTGCCTTTGTTGGACAAAGCTCTCTTGGGCCAAAGCCAACAGCAAATTAATATTTGTCGCTGCCTCCCACCAGACAGGACTTGACACAAGGTCAATGACCCGAAGGTCGATTATAGTGGGGATTTAGAGGGGGAAGGTCGGGCACGAACCAAGGCTCGAACCCTGCTGGTCTGAGCTGCTCATTGACCCACTCAGTGCAATGTGGGCCTAATGAACCAAGCTGTTTCTTGGACCCAAATCTGGGTCCAGTACGGATGCCGGGTTATAGCTTAAACTAGACAGCAAGGTCTAGTGCTATACATAGGGGACAAAGGTGTCAATATTGCATCTCACTCAGTCGAAGCCGGGGGCCATATGGCCTCAAGTCTGCCTTTGTTGGACAGTGGTCGCAAGGGTCAAAGCCAACAGCAAATTAATGCCGTCAGCTTCATCTCCGGAGCAAGGACCGGTATAATGCTATATTTACCGTATATATAGTCACTCTACATGACTGAGAGGGTGTGTGGGATATTCCATTACAACAATATGCATATACATACAAGGTGATTGAAAGGTAACTTCACACTTTAAAATACTTATGACAATGCAGTGTAGCATGTAAATCATAAGAATTTAAAAATTGGGAGTTACTTTTCAACCACCCTGTAGATTGTTGTGCAATGCCAATTTAACGCAACAGACGATATAACGTAGACTGATAAAGTGCTATGCAACATATATATATATATATATATATATATGTGTGTGTGTGTGTGTGTATGTATGTATGTATGATTTTATTGAATATAATATAATATATCATCATATTGAATAGAATAATTAGTGTTAGCAATGATTGAAAGCATTTAACTGTGTGCAAACAAATTATAAATATTGAATAGAAATATTAGTGTTTAATAGCAATACTTGAAACTAATTAAACGTGCACAAACAAATTATTAATATTAGAATGATCACTGTAATCAATACATGAAACTATTTAACCGTGTGCAAATATATGAGTTCCAACTCGTTCGAAAATGAAGAAACCAAGGAACTATTCACATAAAAATTATATATATATATATATATATATGGGGGGTGTCGGTATAAATATATGATTTATTATTACATAACCATCAAAGATTAATATGCCATTAAACCAACCTAACCAAATATATATATGTGTGTGTGTGTGTGTGTGTGTGTTATGAAAAATAAATGGGAAAGTGGATACTCTAAAATACAGATAACGTATTCAATTCAAAATATTTCGTTCTTTTTTATTGATAAAACTTTTTCAACTGAGTTTAGTAAGAGGAAAAAGATAAAAGTGTATAAATGTGCAAAAGAAAAGGGGCAAGGTCTAAAGACAAAAGACAGAAAAGGAAAGAGGGAGAAATAGATTTAGGATTAGGTGGTGGTGGTGATAGGGGTTGTTGGTTTTGACTTAATTTCAATGAGAATAGAGAGATAATCAATATCTGTGTTTTAGTATATCCACTTTTTCATTTGTTAGGTCTATATATATATATATATATATACATATATATATATATAAAGTTTATGGTTCTTACTAGCTCGCTTGGAGAGTTAATGGAGGACCAAATGTCGCAGTATTTTTATAGAAAAAGAAATGATTCTGACTGCAACAATCTACTTCCCACCATCTCCTTACCCCCCCCCCTCCGCTCCTCACACTCTCTTCCTTCGTCTCACTCCTTCCCAACAACAGACAGCAGAAATATGTGTATATACGTAACTATGCATGCCAGTATATATGCAAACAAACGTATATACGTACGCATGAGCAACAGCACATACACAAACTTAGCCACACATACACACAATTAACCCCCACTTTTCGAACAAAAAATTAATCATATTAATCAATCTTTTTTGAAAACCTTCACTCTGACGAATACAAAATGCACGAAACCCAGAGTTACAGACACTACCATTTAATCTATCTATATATATATAAATATATATATATAGGGCAATTCGATGGAGACTCCAACTCGGTTAAGTCGTCATAATAAATTTATTTCAGCGGAGAATATTATTATACTCTCCGTCTCGTCAGTTGACTATTTACATGCTTCTCTCTAGTCGCAGTGTAGCATGTAAATAGTCATTTGACAAGACGGAGAGTATAGTAATATTCTCCGCTGAAATAAATTTATTATGACGACTTAACCGAGTTTGAGTCTCCATCAAATTGCACTATATACGCTCTGAATGTGAATTTTGTTATACCCCAGCGAATAAATAGGGAACTAACAATAGCCATACATTGAGCACTCTCATAGATTTATATGATTTTCCTCATATATTCTATGTAAAGAATAATCCACACCCACTGTCCTTGGACACTGACTGGATATTTTTTTTTTAATTAAAAATTTTTTAAAATAAATACATATATATATATATATATATATATACACGAAGTGTCTTTAAAAAGTATCGCAATTGAAGCTGTATTGACCAAGACAGAAATGAACATTGAATGAAACGTTAATTACATTCAAAATAGTCCCCTTGACATTCAAAACGTGTTCCAGTAAGTTTTCCAGAGATTGAAGCGCCTCTCAAACCTCTTTTTCGGTAATGTGTCAAACTGCGCCATCGAATTTCTTTTGATATCGTTTACGTCCTCATGTCTTCTTATTTTGAGATGAAGTTTTAGTTAAAGAAACAGAAGATAGTACAGAGCTAGGTTTGGTGAATATAATAAATGTATTTGTACATACTTTAGGAGGTGCCTGTGGTGTAATGGTTATCGTCGTAGGAAATGAACACGAGACTGATTGCATTTCACATAGCACTAATACCCATGGGAAAGGTATGAATCCAATTATTCTCCCTCCAGCTATGGGTAAATAGTAGGACAGACTAGGTTTTTCAGCCTTGGTTAGACAACTAGTCTAGGAGAAGGAAAACTCTGAATTCAAACCTGTTAAACTCCGCTTAAAAATTGACCTTGTGTCATATCCTGCCCAAGCGGAGGGGTTGGGTAAATATGGTATTTGTACATACTTTAAAACACTTGCCGGCTTAAAGAGCCACATCTGTTCCAGCATTCTATTACAAAATGATATCATAGGATCGACATTCTTGAATCCGAGCTGAGTCATGTAATTGCTACTGGTACCATGTAACCTAGTATTACCTGCCGCTTGGTTAAACAATCGGTGAGTGACCTCGCTCCGGAAGGGTAGAATCCCTGTGGTGTATTGACTAACGTGCTGGACTGCGACATAGTTGTAATCCAGTTCGAACTTCAACCGCGCTATTACGTTCGCTTTCAAACTAGTGAAAGGTATGAACCCTATCATCTCCACCCAGCTATAAGTTAAATAGCACCAAGGAGAATCATCGTACGCCCAGAATTATACTGTGCGGGCAGCTATCTAGTAACCATCGCAACATAGGGACACCAAAGCAGCGATTTAAGGACTGCTTGAAAAAAAATCCCCGAGTGACTTTCAAATCGAACATCGCCAATGGCCCACCCTAGCTGAGAACCGTGATGCCTGGTGTCTCACCAACAACAACTATGCTATCTCCTCCATTAAAAATACCCGCTCGGCTACCTTAAGTACAAAAGAAGAACCACAACACTATGCTGTCAAACCTTGACCAGAGCTTAAGCTGCGGCCGCTACGACCGTGCCTGCCAGTCTTGCATGTCCTTATCAGCAACGAACGTGCCTGTAGTCAGTGTGAATTACTCCCTACTTGATTTTCGTTCACAAAGCTAAGCTATGATGATTATAATGATTTTTCTTCCGTAAGAAAGCATTTAAATAATCCGCGAAGGTCGATGTGTCATTAAACAAAGAAACCAAACCAAGCTAAACCGACTTCTGCTGAAGAAGGAGGATGTGATACAATGGGGCATTAGTAAGGTTATTGTGGTTATACAACCACAATAACCTTACTTATGCCCCATAGTATATTGTTGGTATTGCTGGGAAATTCTGAGGTTTGTAAACTGACTCCATTTCTTCTTACCCCATTCATTTGTTGTCTTCTTTCTGTCTGTCGAAGTTGTAAAGGAATAAATGACGGAAGGAAAAAAACAAAGATACCTTTAGACTCAACTTTTATTTTGGGGTTTACGACTATTCTGTGGTAAGGAATGTTTTCCTAGACCAATAGAAATACCACTAGCCTCTATGACTTAGCACATGCACTCCCTACTGGCAGCTGAGAGATGAAGGTCGGTCTAGTTGAGGTGATAAAAGCTTCTGAGAGACTTACTCTTTGGTGTCAGGAAGCCCCTCTTTTCAGGCATTCACAGATTACCAGGAAGCCCCTCTTTTCAGGTATGCACAGATTGCGCTTCCTATCAGAAGCCTCCTCGGAAAATATTACTTTTGCCTTTTATTCATTTCATTTTTTACGTTATTTTTTTTAAATCCCACTACACAAAGTCAGGCTTTAAGCGGAACAGAACTTAATTCTTGATATCGCGGTTATAACTAGGAAGTTCTAATTAGAATCCTTTTGCTCCTTCCAAAATAGAAACATCAGTACCATCATGGGAACCCAATAGATTTACAGGTCGTCTAGTAGAGAATAAAATAATGACTTCTCTTTTTTTTTTCTAAATCCCAACGTAATCCACAATGACAAAGACATAAAGAGTCAATGACAGAATGTTTAAAATGTGTGTAAAAAAATGGCATCAAAGTGAAGAAGAAAAAAAAAAGCCAAAAACAAAAATTGAAGAAATGAGTAAGATTTGATGAGATATGTAGATCTTCCCAAGTCAGATCACGAGAAGTCTCGCCACATTAACGTGACCCGGATGCAAGGACAGTAAGCGTTCCTTAGGGGAAAATAAGGACGTATCACGTGTTATGCTCGGGAAATATTAGGTGATAGTTGGGAATGGACAGGGAGAAGGAGTATTTCTTCTTTTTCTTCTTCTTCAAATAGTTTCGTTTCGTTTTTATTTTGTTTTTGTTTTGTCTTTAAATGACCAAAACGAAAACAAATATTCACTCTGGAGATCTCGTTAACATTTTTTAATTATTTTTTTTTTATTTTATCATTTCTTTCCTTATTTTTCTCCTTTTTTTACCTCTTTCTCATATTCTTCTCTGCCTTGTCCTCCTCCTCATCATCATCCTCATCCTCCTCTTCCTTTTCTTTTTTCCAACTTCTTTCGTCCAAACTTTTTTCCTTTCATTCTGTTTTTCTTTGTTTCATTATTTTCAACATCTTTTATAGTTTTTTGTCTATTATTTTTCTAAAAATTTCTGCATCTCTCTTTCTTTTTTTTCCTTCTTTTTTCTTTCGTCTTTTTTTTCTTCTTTCTTTCATTCATCCTTTCACTATTTCTTTCATTCCTTCTTTCCTCTTCTTTCATGCACCTTTCTTTCCGCACCCAGTTTTTTTTTCTTTTTCTTTTTCTCGGATCTTTCTTTCCTTCTTCATTTCTCCTTCATCTTTCCCTCGCTCAGCTTCTTTCTTTTCTTTTTCTCGAATTATTCTTTCCTTCTTCATTTCTTCTTCAACTGTTCCTCACCCAGCTTCTTTCTTTTCTTTTTCTTTTTCTTTTTCTCGAATCTTTCTTTCCTTCTTCGTTTCTCCTTCATCTTTTCCTTACCAAGCTTCTTTCTTTTCTTTTTCTTTTTCTCGAATCTTTCTTTCCTTCTTCATTTCTCCTTCATCTTTTCCTTACCCAGCTTCTTTCTTTTCTTTTTCTTTTTCTCGAATCTTTCTTTCCATCTTCATTTCTCCTTCATCTTTTCCTTACCCAGCTTCTTTCTTTTCTTTTTCTTTTTCTCGAATCTTTCTTTCCTTCTTCATTTCCCCTTCATCTTTCCCTCGCTCAGCTTCTTTCTTTTCTTTTTCTCGAATTATTCTTTCCTTCTTCATTTCTCCTTCAACTGTTCCTCACCCAGCTTCTTTCTTTTCTTTTTCTTTTTCTTTTTCTCGAATCTTTCTTTCCTTCTTCATTTCTCCTTCATCTTTTCCTTACCAAGGTTCTTTCTTTTCTTTTTCTTTTTCTCGAATCTTTCTTTCCTTCTTCATTTCTCCTTCATCTTCTCCTTACCCAGCTTCTTTCTTTTCTTTTTCTTTTTCTCGAATCTTTCTTTCCTTCTTCATTTCTCCTTCATCTTTTCCTTACCCAGCTTCTTTCTTTTCTTTTTCTTTTTCTTTTTCTCGAATCTTTCTTTCCTTCTTCATTTCTCCTTCATCTTTTCCTTACCCAGCTTCTTTCTTTTCTTTTTCTATTTCTCGAATCTTTCTTTCCTTCTTCATTTCTCCTTCATCTTTTCCTCAGGAAACTTCTTTCTTTTCTCGATTTCTTTTCTCTTTCATTATTTCTCTCAATTGCTCTTGCATTTTACTTTCTTTCCCCTCCACATCTTTCTTTTTTTAGTTTTTCTTCTTAGTTTTTTCTTTTTTCTTTCTTTCCCAATTTCCTTATCTTTTGTAACTTTTTCTCTTTTTTTACCAACTTTTTCCATAATTTTGGTTCTTTTCCTTCTTTCTTTCTTTCTTTCTTTCTTTTCTTCATTTCATTTTTGTTTGTTTATTTATTTAATCTGTCTTTTTCTTCGAATACTGTTACCTTTCTTTTCTTACGTTTCTTTCTTTCTATTTTTTCAGAGGCTTACTTTTTTTTCGAAGAACGAAAGAAAGAAAGGAGGAATTCTTTTTCCTTGGTCCTTCCTTTCTTTCTTCCTTTCTTTTTTTCTCGGACATCTTTCTAATTCCTGTAGCCTTTCTTTTCTTATTTCTTTCTCCTGCAGCTCTCTTTTATTTCTTGAACCCTTAATTCTTTCTTTCTTTCTTCTTCTTTCTTTCCTTTTTTTTTTTTTTTTTTCTTTTCTCTCTTTCCTGAACATTATTCTTTCTTTTTTCTTCAAATGTCTTCCTTTTCTCATTTTTCTTTTTCCTGCATATGTCTTTTTTGCCTGAGAAACTTTCTTTCTTTTTTTCTTATTCCAACCCCTCATCTCTCTTTTTTTTCTTGTGCTCTTCTTTTTTCTTTCTTTTTTCTTTCTTTCTTCCTTTCTTATTCATTTCTTATTTCTTTATCTCACATCTCTTTTATTTCTAGCGCTAGTCTTTTTTCTTTCTTTCTTATTTCTTTTTCCCGCATCTATCTTATTTCCTGGGAACTTTCTTTCTTTCTTTCTTTCTTTCTTTCTTTTCTTTTTTTCTTATTCTTGCGTTCTTTCTTTTCTTTTATTTCTTTATCTCACATCTCTTTTATTTCTAGCGCTAGTCTTTTTTCTTTCTTTCTTATTTCTTTTTCCCACATCTATCTTATTTCCTGGGAACTTTCTTTCTTTCTTTCTTTTCTTTTTTTCTTATTCTTGCGTTCTTTCTTTTCTTTTATTTCTTTATCTCACATCTCTCTATCATTCACTGTAACTTTCTTTTTTCTTTCTTTTTTCTTATTTTATTTTCCCGCATATCTCTTATTTCCTGTGGTGTTGTTTTTTCTTTCTTTTTTCTTTCTTTCTTTTTCTCTTTGCTGCATCTTTTTTTCCTTTTTATACTCACGTCCTTTCTTTTCTTATTTCGTTATCTCTCGTTTCTCTTTCATTTTCTGTGCCTTACTTTTCCTTTCTTTTTTTTTTTTTTTTCTTCCTTATTTCTTTATCTCGCATTTCTCTAATCTCTTATGATCTTTTTTCTTTACTTTCTTTTTTCTTTCTTTTCTTTCTGGCTGTCTTTCTCTCTTTCTTTCTTTCTTTCCTGAATATCCTTCTTTCTTCTTTCGTTCGTTCGTTCTTTCTTTCTTTCTTTTTTTTTACTTTTTTTTTTTTTTTTTTTTTTGTTTCTTACATCCTTTCTTTTCTACTTCCTTTCATTTTCCGTGCCTTTCATGCTTCCTTTCTGTCTTTATCTTGCATTTTTCCTTCTTTCTTTTTCCTTTATCTTCTTTCTTTGCGCTGTATCTTTCTTCCTTCTTCCTTTCTTTTTACCGTGCTCTTATCATTACGCTAATATTAATATGAATCAAAAATCTTCCTCATTTCTCAAAAATTGTTTATTACTTAATAAAAATCTTGTAAATCGCCCTCTCACTAACAGTCGACTCACCAATAATCAATCAGGTTAAAAACCCAATTGGAAGGGTTAAAGAAAAATAGCAATGAAAATCCCGCAATACTTGGGAAAACTGCCAAATTTTCAATATATTAGGGAAAAATTGGTCGATGGGCAGGGAGCCTCTAAAGTGGGTGATTTCAAACAGTATGTTCTGCAGTTTTCTAGTTTGGATACCGATGCAAAAAGATAATACAGACGACAAAATTATAGAAAACAAATTTTATATAAGTGAGACAAAAGAAAAGAAAAGATGGAAAATTTAAAGTGCTCCAAATTTGTTATGATTTGCGGGAATTTCTCAGAGAGAGTGTGTCCGTTAAGAAAAGTTCTTTGAATTTCAGTTGCTTTTGTAAAGTAAAGTTGACCACCGTAGTCGAGGGTGACCCGAAGGTTCCCTTTTTGATAGCTACTACACCAAGGTGTAGGGGAGGGGGCGAATCCTTTCCCTGGATTGCTCTACTTTACCCTTGATCCTTACCTTATAATGCTGAGTGTTAAGCAAGGTAGTATCAAGTACCATTTTTGAGTCTTTGGTATGACTCGCCCTGGGATTGAACCCAGGTCTCCCGGGCCATTGGCGAACACTCTAACTATTATGCCAAAGTTTCAGCTTTCATTTAATTTTAGTTGAGTTTTATGTTAAGTTGACTTTTAGTCGAATTACTGGGTTTTCAGATTCGTAGACTTTTTGTTGAATTTCTCGGATAGCTCCTAGCCAATTTAGTTACTTTTTGAATATTAAAGGAGCGAGTGACAAACACCTTTCTGCTGGATATCTTTTTTACTGCTTCATAGGCCGGCAATCGAGTGTGCACTGAAATTTCGTTGTTGCCGTCGAAGAAAATGGGAACAGCTCTTAGTGCCTTATTGTTTAGAGCCACTTATCCCTTCCGAAAGCGCCAAAGTTGCTGTTAACTTGTCACTTCATGGTCAGTCTTATTCCTTTGTCTGAAATAAATTTTTACTGCGTCAAGGACTGGAACTAAGTACGCACAGGTAAATCAGTTGGACAGCTTTTCAAAAAAGAAAAATAGAACAACCGTTTGAGACAAAATGGTCTAATTCACGAAAAGAAAAGCGCTGAAAAAGAATACGTTTTTCAAAATGCGTGCTTCTGTGGATTTACCTTGTTTAAAGATTCGTCCACGCAACTGGTGGGACAGTCAGTCTGTAGAGAGCTTCAAAGTAGCTGTCCTTGCTTCCCCCTCGAGGTTGTTGGTTCCTCTGTGTTTCTCTTAGGATCGGGTGTCACAAATGTTGTTGGTAATAGCGGCTACTTCGCGCTAACCGTCTTGCGTTTGGATGAGAAAACAGTTAGACAGAGTGCTACGCCAGACACTGACCGAGAGGTCAAGGCTGAAGAAACGGCCACAATGGAAAGCTAGCTGATAGAAAGAATATTTAACCGATTCCCACCAAGTTGGTGTATGACACAAAGACGTTTTATAGTGGGGAGCCATGCGCAACTCGATATATGCGTGGCTAAGCCAAAAAAATGCTTGGTCTTATCGGCATTTTCTAATCGGGGCGCCTAAGGGGCCGCGCAATAAACTCAATCCTGCAAAACAGATATAGCCTTGGGGAAGAAGGCTCCTTGAGATCAGATGATCAACCTTCAACTACCCGCCTGACACAAAGGCCAAATGAACCCTCTAGGAGACAAGAGAAAGACCGAATTCGGTATTTATATAGGGGTTTTAGCAAGGGTTTCATATAGGGATTTTTGCAAGGGTTTCACATGACCTCTACAAGTGCTCTGAATGGACCCTTAATTTGGTCCACTCCAATATTATCGTATTTTCCGGCACTCTACTTACAACTATTTCCTTAAAACAACAAAACAAGTAATACGGATACTTAACGTATTTGCGCACCTATAACATGCATTTATAAAGTCCCTGCGTATTATACCTGAAAATTACCTTTTTGTACCAAATTATTAGCCTAAAATAGCTAATATCCGCTATATGTTTCTGTATAGTGGGTTTTTTTCTTAAATGTTGACATTTCTATGGGATCACTTTTATGATAAGGTTTTTAACAGTCCCCACCAGTTCAATACCCCAGCCAACACTCATTGCCATTACTCATAGGTCCACTTTGACCCGGAGTCGTAGCACCTGTTAGGGTTTCATCTATGGATCAAATACATCTGCTTTAAAATTATTTGAATTCGATAAGACTGTGTGTAAAAAAGCCTTTTAAGAAAACTCCACAAAAATGTGAAGATGAAGTTACACTGAACGCGATTCTCTAACCTCTAAGCATAAAACAAGCCTAGACCGTCTGACATGCTGTTAAAATTAATCAATCACTCCACCAACCAATCACCTGTCAACACATTCTTTGGGTCTTCTTTAAGTGATCTCATATCAGTTCTGCTTTTCTAATTAAGGTACTCCCAGAGAAGAGTTAAGATCTTCTAATCACCCTGTATTTAAATAGTAAATTAATATACACAAATGTGGTTTGAATAATTTCATTTATTTGGTTTGTAATTTTTTTTAAAAGCAGAAGCGTGTGCAACGTGACGATTATAGGCGTTGGAAATTGGCGAACTGAGTTGAAATCTTGAACAAAATCTTTGAGTCTCACTTCCTGCTATTGCTCTTGGGAAAGGCCGGCATTCATTCTGTTTGTATCTATCTCATTCTGTTCATATCTATCAATCTATCTATCCGTCTCATTCTTTTCCTATCTTTCTTTCTTTCTATCTAAATTAGCTATCTATTTATTCTGTCCGTATCAATCTGTCTCAGTTCATATCTATCTATCTCATTCTGATCCCATCTATCAATTTCATTCTATGTAAGTCATATCTATCTATCTATCTATCTATCTATCTATCTATCTCCTCAGATCATCTATATATCTCATTCTGTTCATATCTTTCTTTCTTTCTTTCCATCTAACTTATCTATCTTACCATCTCTCTATTTATTCTGTTCGTATCAATCTATTTCAGTTCATATCTATCTATCTATCTATCTATCTATCTATCTCATTCTGATCACATCTATCAATTTCAGTCTGTTTATATCTATCTATCTATCTATCTATCTATCTATCTCACTATCTATCCGTCTCATTCTTTTCTTATCTTTCTTTCTTTCTTTCTTTCTATCTAACCATCTATCTCTTTATTCTGTTCGTATCAGTTTATCTCAGTTCATATCTATCTATCTATCTATCTATCTCATTCTGATCACATCTATCAATTCCATTCTATGTAAGTCATATCTATCTATCTATATATCTATCTATTCCCTCGATTCATCTATCTCATTCTGTTCATATCTATCAATCTATCTATCCGTTTCATTCTCTTCATATCTTTCTTTCTTTCTTTCTTTCTTTCTTTCTTTCTTTCTTTCTAACTTATCTATCTAACCATCTATCTATTTATTCTGTTCGTATCAGTTTATCTCAGTTCATATCTATCTATCTATCTATTTCATTCTGTTCGTATCTCAGTCTATTCATATCTATCTATTTATCTATCTATTCCCTCAGTTCATCTATCTATTTATCTCAGTCTGTTCATATCTATCTTTCTTTATCTGTCTGTTTATATCAATCTTATTTTGTTCCTATCTATCTATCTTTGCATTTGTTTATCTGTCTGTCCATATCAGTCTGACTCAGTTTTTAACTAAATCCCCTTGGGGTAGAGTACGCGACACAGGGTCAGTTTAACGAGGGAACCCATGCGCATACACATGAGCCAAGACCAAAAATAGCAATGAAAGATCGGGAAAAAATGAGGTTTCTATGTAAGTACCTCCCCTCGAAGGAATGTGGCTTGTCTGTTCGGATGACAAATTTTTCATAATTTCCCGTGGCGATCATTCACCCGTCTCTCATTGCTGTTGGGATTTCATGTCTCCATTTTGTTTTATTACTGACGTGTGAGAGATTTAAATCAAGTTTTCCTCCTAAGATTGCTTCATTCTCTCCACTAGTGTATAAACTCATCCGAGGTATTTCTTTTTGCTTTCTGAATTTGTTTTTTTATATTAAACATTTATTTTTTTCAATTCGTTTCGAAATTCCATCTCTCAGTATTATTTTGCCAAGATAAGTACAAAAAATATAAGTATACTGCCTTATCAGCAGACCCTATGAGGGGTGGGTACAGTTGGTCCATTGCACCTGGGGTATGAAAGGCCAAGGGGGTGACAGAAAGTTCCTTGGGGGTGTCCTTGTGGTGTAATGGTTAAAGCGATGGACTGCGGAATCGTAGTCAGCGAGTTCAAACTTCAGTCGCGCTATTACATTCACTTTCAGATAAATACCCTTGGAAAAGGTATGAACCCCCTTATCCTGTGGGTTAAATAGTACCACTGATGTTCTTCAAGAAGGATGGCTTTGGCATTAAATTACCTACAAAGGTTGATATGCCATTGAGCAAAGAAATCAAATCAAAGCCAACCAAGAAAGTTCCTTACGTAGAATATCTTTATGTATTATAATTATGTTTTCATGTAATCATGATTTAGACTCTCTCTCTCTCTCTCTCTCTCTCTCACACACACACACACACACACACACACACACACACACACACATGTATATGAGTGTATCAGAGCATGTATGTGTATGTGTATGAGCATGTGTGTGTGTGTGTTTAATAAACCCCTCCGCCTCAAGCAGAATGTGGCACAAGATCAACTAGTTAAACGGAGAGTAAAGCTGATTTGAATTCAGAGTTTTCCTTCTCCGAGATTGATTGCCTTACAAGGCTAAAAAACAGTCCGTCCTATTGTTTACCCAGAGCTGCAGGAAAAAGAAATGGATTTATACTATGCTTCGCCCCAAGGCATTACTGCAAAGTTAAACGCAAAAATGAGAGAGGAAGAGATATATAAAGGTAGAGAGACAGAGAGAGTGGGATAGGTTAGTTGGCTGGTTGGTTGGTTGGTTGGTATTTTTATAACAACCCTTGTCGGTTATTTGATGAGAGTGAGCCATTGGTATAGGAGGTAAAGCGTTCGCCAAAGATCCGGTAAAGCAAATTTCAATCTCAGCCCGAGTCATACCAAAGATTTTAAAAAATGTTACTCGGTGCCTCCTTGCTTAACACTCAGCCCTTATAAGGTATGGATTAAGGATAAGTGGAGTAATCCAAAGAAGAGAGTATCGCCCTTCCCCAACTACTTGATGTAGTAGCTATTGAAAACGATCGGCCAACTTATATACATATAACAAATCATATATATATATATATATATATATATATATATATATATATATATATATATATATATATAGGATTTATAAACGAATCATCATCATCATCATCATTGAAGGTGCCCGTGGTGTAGTCGTTATCGCCGTAGGAAATGAACACGGCGATACGAGTTCAAATCCTGGACGATACTGATTGCATTTCACATAGCACTAATACCCTTGGGAAAGGTATGAATCCAATTATTCTCCCTCCATCTATGGGTAAATAGTAGGACAGACTAGGTTCTTCAGCCTTGGTTAGGCAACTAGTCTAGGAGAAGAAAAACTTTGAATTCAAACCTGTTAAACTCCGCTTAAAAACTGACCTTGTGTCATATCCTGCCCG
This sequence comes from Sepioteuthis lessoniana, assembly GCA_963585895.1. NCBI lineage: Eukaryota > Metazoa > Mollusca > Cephalopoda > Myopsida > Loliginidae > Sepioteuthis > Sepioteuthis lessoniana. Next base: position 19,630,327 of record OY757944.1, read on the forward strand.
AGCGGAGGGGTTGGTAAATAGTATCATCATCATGTCCCGCCATCAGCACGGATCTCTCTGACCCTCTCTCGCCACCTTTTTCTATCGGCCATCGCTTCCGGTAGGTCTGCCTTTGCTCGTCCATGGGAAGAGGTCCACCGGAGTACGTCACTTATGAGTTCGTCCCTACTTCTCCTGCAGTGGTAATTTACTAAGCTTTTTTTTGCTTAGGTGTGGCACAAGGCCATATGAATGGGGCACCCAATGAGACTCGAATTCACTCGTGTAGGTTTGCTAGTCTAGCTTGCTAACCATTACGCTAACCGAGGCGCCCTTTCTGCTAGTCTAGCATTACTTCCCCAGCAGTGTCCCGCATGTCTGGTTTGTCTAACTTGGATAGTTTTCGTGATGGGTGGTAAGTAGCCGTACAGCTGGTCGTCCTGCCTTTACTCGTCCGTGTGAAGGAGTGAGTTTGTAGATAATATTTTAAAACGAGCCAGAATTCATTTGTTTGCGCTCGGTTCAATAATTACAAATATTGCTGTGTATTACGAATTCGATTGAACATCAGTCGTTTGTTTGTACACAAATGATTTCAAGCATAGCAAATGATCAAATCGTTTGATTTGATCCAAAGATAGGACTCTTACAAACGGATATAAGTGAATCTGGGAGTAAAGGCAACGGAGGGGTACTGGGGCCTCACCATCAGATGCATTTTAGTTGCATATCCAGGGCACTCGTTGTAGAAGTATTACCCCTCTGCAGAGGTGCAATTGACGTATTCTATAGCCCCAGCCGACTGG
>OY757944.1:19631311-19751311 GCA_963585895.1 Sepioteuthis lessoniana
GATGAAACAGAGAAAGAGAGAGAGAGTGAGAATGTGAAAGGGAGATAGTGAGAGAGAGTGTGAGAGACAGAGAATGTGAAAGAGAGTGAGAGAAAGAGTGAAAGAGAGAGAGAGAGAGAGAATGTCAAAAGGGAGATAGTGAGAGAGAGTGTGAGAGACAGAGAATGTGAAAGAGAGTGAGAAAAAGAGCGAAAGAGAGAGAGAGAGAGAGAGAGAATGTCAAAAGGGAGATAGTGAGAGAGAGTGTGAGAGACAGAGAATGTGAAAGAGAGTGAAAGAGAGAGAGAGAGAGAGAGAGAGAATGTCAAAAGGGAGATAATAAGAGACAGAGTGTGAGAGACAGAGAATGTGAAAGAGAGTGAGAGAAAGAGTGAAAGAGAGAGAGAGATAGAGAGAGAATGTCAAAAGGGAGATAGTGAGAGAGTGTGAGAGACAGAGAATGTGAAAGAAAGTGAGAGAAAGAGTGAAAGAGAGAGAGAGTGAGTGAGAGAGAATGAGAGAGTGAGCGAGAGGAAACACGTGTAACGTTACGGTTATCGTCGTAAGGAAGTGAACTCTACAAGCCAGGTTCAAATTCTAGATAAAGCTGTTTACATTTCACTTCGTGATCACGCCCCTGGGAGAGGCATAAAACCCGTCCCCTCAAAAAAAATTAGTAGGGTAGATTGAGCAGTTTAATTTGATAAGAAAACCGGTCATAGTAAAACCCTGAATTCAAAAACTTGAGGTATATTTTTCGGTAGATTCCGTGGCGCACCATTCTTTTGTTATCAGCTCATCCAAAAAGTATGGTTGGTGCTACACAGGCCTTCAGCACGATAAACAAATTACCTATTGTTGAGTATCACCTACCTTTTCAGCATAATGAGCTGTTCAATCTGCCATATATGGCAGTAGCAGAGATCAGTCTGAGAATAAGCCAACGAGTCAGACCAGAAGAGCGTTCCTATTGCTGAAGTATATCATTACTCTATCACTAATCCTATGTTCTTATTACAAACAGTCTCTCTCTTGTAAATACTCTTTCCTGTAAATATAACTATTTTCCTCACATATCGTGGTTTGTCTTATTATTACTACTACTTGTGTTCACTAACCAGAACACAACACCTATATAGATATTGGCAAGGTTCACATCTTTAAATAAAATATTTAGCCATCATACAACGAGATCGATATGAGTGTCCATTTATATATATATATATATATATATATATATATATATATATATATATATATATATATATATATATATATAAAAGTTGCATAAAAGAGTGATTGATGCTATTATAGCAGAACAGGTATAAACCTAAACATTTTAGAATTATGCTGGTAAAGCTCATGACATTTATACGAAAGAACATTATATAAGTTAGAATAATGTAAAGACAATGACAAAGGTACGCACGATTTCTTCCTCTAGGAATACCTGCAGGATCAAGTCTTAAAATGTACCAGTAAATCTTGTCCCTAGCGATTAATTCCTCGAGGAATACATGAAGGGTCAAGTCTTTAAATGATGGCCGTAGATCTAGCCCCAAGTTACTTTCTCTGGGAACACTTGAATGCTAAAGTCTTTAAATATACACGTAAATCTAGCGATTACATCCTGTTGAAATATCTGAAGGATCAAGTCTTTAAACGATGGCCGTAGACTAGCTCTTTGTTATTACTTCCTCTGGGGATATCTGAAGGCAAGATTGTTTAAACAGAAGTCGTATATCTATTCCCCATTCGTTGACTTCCAGAGATACCAGAAGGGTCGAGTCTTTAAACAGAGGTCGTAGACCTATTTCACATTCGTTGACTTCTGTAGATATCTGAAAGCTCGAGTCTTTAAACAGAGGTCGTACACCTATTCCACATTCGTTGACTTCTGGAGATATCTGAAGGCTCGAGTCTTTAAACAGAGGTCGTAGATCTATTCCCCATTCATTGACTTCCAGAGATATCTGAAGGCTCGAGTCTTTAAACAGGGGCCGTTGATCTATTCCCCATTTATTGACTTCCACAGATATCTGAAGGCTCGAGTCTTTAAACAGGGGTCGTAGATCTATTCCCCATTTGTTGACTTCCACAGATATCTGAAGGCTCGAGTCTTTAAACAGAGGTCGTAGATCTATTCTACATTTGTTGACTTCCAGAGATATCTGAAGGCTCATGTTTTTAAACGTCGGCCGCAGATAATTGACCCACTGAAAGATTTTATTCATCATGAAATCACAGTAATACCAGAGACAATGACTAGACAAAGACAATGAAACTTTTGCGTGAGACTTTAAGAGTGTATAGCTCGTGATAGTCAGCATTTGACAGATTTAATCTTGAAAATGAAATAACAATTATAAAACAAAATTGCAAATATTCTTCTTTATCAAAGTAAGATTGATTTTGAACAGGGTTTATGCTGTTCTTTTATTTATGGTCCCAATTTGAGGGATCAATTTGCCTGACGCTGCATTTAAAAAATTTTTTTGTTTATTTGGTTGGTTTTATGGCATATCAACCTTTGTAGGTTATTTAACGCCAAATCCATTTTTATGTAAATAATCTGTTCTATTGAAAATAGTTCAGTTTAGCATAAGTACACAGTTTAATTATCAAAAACATTTCCATTTCAAACTATTTAAGCACTTATATGTAATAATTCAGTTAAGTGTAAATACAATTTTAATGTCGAAAAACAGTTCTATTTCAAGTAATTCAGTTAAGCATAAGCACGCAGTTTAAGTGTAAGTACGGTTTAATTGTCAAAAACGTTTCTATTTCAAGCTATTCAGTTTACTCAATTCAGTTTAGCATAAGTATGCTGTTAGTTCTATTTAACCCATAGATAGGGTCCTATCAGGTGCTACCACTCCGGGCCAGAGTGGACCTGGGAGCGATGGCAATGAAAGGGTACTCCGCAATCCCCAAAGCTCCAACACTGCTGGAACCTCATCATCAGATTCTTTAGTGTCATATCCAGGACACTCGTTTGGGGGAGGATCTTACCCCTCTGCAGAGGTGCAGTCAGTGTATTCTACAGCCCCAGCTGACTGGGCAAAAAAATTTTTTTCCACAGTAAAAACCAGCAAAGTGTAGAAAACAAAGAAAGGTTAGATCTCTACAGTTTAGAACTTAAGTAGCAACATCGTGACATCCCGTGATTGGTTTAGGATTACTTCCTCTGGGGACACTTGAAGGCTCAACTTTTTTCAAACGTAAGCTGCAGACAAATGACGAAATAAAAGATTTTATTCGGCATGAAATCGCTGTAATACTAATGGCAATGAACTTCAGGAGTGTATTGCTAGGGGGGGGTCAAGAATTTTGAACCTGCTAATCTTTAAAACAAAATGATGGAAATTACAAAAGAAAATGGCAAATAATTTTTTTCTTATAGTAGAATTAAATTTTGAATTGGATCAGTCGTTGAGTGCATGTGCGTGTGTGTGTGTGTGTGTGTGTTAAAGAGTGAGAGAGGAACTACGCCTTGAACCAAACTGAACTTAGTCAATGATAACAGTATATATATATATATATGTGTGTGTGTGTGTGTGTGTGTGTGTGTGTGACACACCCACTGTTAATTAAAGAAGACGTTCCGCTTACCGCTCCCAGCCACGACCAATGTACTTAAATGCTCCCATTGGAGGATTCGCTCTTATTTTCCGAGTTCCTGTTTAAGAAACCCCCCTCCCCCTCTCTCTCTCTCTCTCTCTCTCTCTCTCTCTCTCTCTGTCATAAATCTGATTTCTGTCTGTTACTGTCTCCGTTTCTCTTTTTTGCTAAATCTAAATCCTCTCTCTCTCTCTCTCTCTCTCTCTCTCTCTCTCTCTCTCTCTCTCTCATTTCTTATTTTTAAACTATGACGTCACCTTTCATAATGAAATAATGATACAATTAGTCGAAGGAAGTCATTTCCAATCCACGCTTGTTTAAGAGCAGTGGTACTATTTAACCCATTGCTAAGGGGTAAGGGTGTTCATACCTTTCTCCATAGTATTTGTCCGAAAGTGAACGCAATAGCGTGACTGTGGTTCGAACTCGCTTACTACGATGTCATAATGCTGCACATTAGCCATTACACCACAAGGGCCGGGCAATTTTTGTCAGTAGCTCACAAAGCACCACTGGTCGTGTCAGCTGAGGCTTATAAAATACACCGACTGCATCTCTGCCGTGGGGTGACACTATCCCAACGAGTGTCCTAGATATAACACTAAGCCATCAGATGGTGAGGCTCCAGGAATACTGGAGTTTGGGGGAATGCGTAGTTCTCTTTTTTTACATCACTACCAGGATCACTCCGGCCTGGAGTGGTCGTACCTGATAGGGTCTTATCCATGGGTCAAATAGAACTAAACTGTGTACTTATGCTAAACTGATTTGTTTGAAATAGAACTGTTTTTACATTAAAGTGTGTGTTAATAATGATGTTTAATCGAATTGTTAGCTATTCATAGCAATACATGGAACCATTTAACTTTGCTGACTAAAATGAATAGCTTGAAATAGAACTGTTTTTGACATCTAAACTGTGTACTTACGCTAAACTGATTTTTTTTTTTAAATAGAACTTTATATGCATATATATATTGGCATTAAATAACCTACAATAGCTGATATGCCATAAAATCAAACCAAAACAAAACAAAACAACACACCCCACATGTACACTGTACAGTGCACAATATAAAACGCTTTTACATATGACGCCGGGCGGACACAACCAAACACCGAAAGGAATTAGTCTCTCACAAATCTTCAATTATTCCACGCACAGGTACGTACCAACAAACAAGCGAGGGACTTCCCTTGGCGTAGTAGCTAACGTGTGCCTCTTAACAATTGCCAACTCCTTTTGTTCGCCTATTTCCTTCCACAGCTTCCGTGTTTGCTATTTGTCCCTTAGGACCGGGAGATAGTCCTTAATGATTCGACCGTAGAGCATTACGGCCGGGGACATACCAAGGTCCTGGACGGGAGTGTTGTGATGGGTCAGCAATGCTCGAGCAGCTCGACCCTGGCATCGGCGTCCGTATTGTCGAAAAGTATTCGGTTTGCTGTTTTAACGGCTAACTCAGCGCGCCCGTTGCTTTGAGGGCAGATGAGGTGCGTTTCTGTATACCCAAGTTTTTCAAAAAGATATTATACTCCTGGGATTTAAACGGAGGTCCTCCATCCGAGGATATTTCTTTGGGGGCACCATATGTGCTGAACTAGGTCCTCATAGTGTCGCACACGTTTTTGGCCTTCCTCGAAGACATTAAGGCCACTTCCAGCCATCCCTTATACCGGTCAGCGTAAACCATCCGACTCTTGCCTTGTATGTCTGCGAAGTCCACAACAAATTGTTCAAACGGGAACTCCTGATCTGTTGGTGACAACAAGGGTTCCCTTGGCTAAGACAGCGCGATTGTGTTGCAAATGCGGCACTGGGATCTGGTTTGCCTAATGCTGGTATTCAGACCCGGCCAGAAAAATCGGTGTCTTACGTTCGCCAGTATACCGTTTATGCCTTGATGCGCTGCAGGGAGTGATTCCAGTACCTCAGCTCGAAGTTGTCGAGGTATCAGGATTTTATTGGCTTTGACTGTTACTCCTTCCAAACAGCATAATTCCTCACGCATGGGCCAGAAAACCTGAATTATGGGCAGAAGGTCGTTGCGTGATTTGGGGGAGCTGTTTTGGATTACGTGTACTATGGTCCGGCATTCTTCATCAGTGGCCGCCGCGGCGATAATCCTTTCCTACATAATCACCTTCAGCTTGGGGTCACTTCCGTACATCGATGTGAAGGCGGCTTTGACTGCGGTGTCGATAATTTGGGTAGGGCTTTCGTGTGGGCTCACTGGGTTCTTTGATTCACGTCCGAAGGTCACATGAATCCCAGGTATAATGGTTATCTCTGCTGCCACTGAGGGGGTAACTCTCGTAAGCTCTCTTTGAAATCGTTCCCCATTCCACTCGAGGTGGGGCACATTCGTCAGCCCCATTGTTGTTGTGCCTGCTGATCTTGTGGGTGAATTGACGCCCCCTCCCAAGTACTATTGGTAAACATAAACGACTCTTCACTTTTTAATGTTCTACTTGTGGCTTCTGTTTCGGATTACGTGAACTTCCGGCATACCTTCTTCACGCGTCCTGTCATTCCACAGAACCGGCATTTCAGTTTAACCACCTGACAACCCTTCCCGTTCATTGACTCCCCGCCCCTGGGTGTGAAGTCTTTCTACATCCACTGCAGGGTTTGATATATCGCGAAGTCGACTAGGTCTTAGTCTCCTGGGGCAGTCGTTTCTGGTCCGACTTTTGCACATTGGATGATGTAAGAGGGTGCATAGCATCCTGAAAGTGAGGGGTAGACTTGTCTGTCGTTTCAAGGCAAACCAAACGGTAAAACTTCTACTCCAAACTGACGAGTGAGGCTGATTCCGCCAATATGCTACTTTGGTGCTCTAAATTAACGAGCCCTGCTATCTTCTGTCCGGCGACCATGTCTTCTGAATAATCCACTTGCTGTTCGCAAATTTGTTCATTTGGGCATTTAATATCAAACTCGCAAAATTTAGTTTGGCCATGTAATCTTGATAAAAAAAAAAAAAGATTTGCTATCAACTCACCCTCGTTCTGCGCCATGGAGTGGTATTTTTGTCGGTGAACCTCTTTGTGTAATCCATTCACCGCGACAAGTCATATCCATATTTACCAACCCCTCCGCTCGGGCGGGACATGACACAAGGTCAATTTTTAAGTGGAGTTTAACAGGTTTGAATTCAGAGTTTTCCTTCTCCTAGACTAGTTGCCTAACCAAGGCTGAAGAACCCAGTCTGTCCTACTATTTACCCATAGCTGGAGGGAGAATAATTGGATTCATACCTTTCCCAAGGGTATTAGTGCTATGTGAAATGCAATTAGCCTGGTCCAGGATTTGAACTCGTGTCGCCGTGTCTATTTCCTACAACGATAACCATTACACCACGGGCACCTCCATTACAATTCATATCTGTTGTAAAAGATACCCCTCCGTAGCCGAGTTGAGTATTCAAAAGATTTGTTTCTGGTGTACACGTCTCAGGTAATTCATTCCGGATTACGGCTTGGTCTTCTAATCTGCATATATCCTTGTATTGGGCCCATGTGTCCAAAAACAACATTCTCCTTCTGTTGTGTCCAGTCCTATCGAGGGTCGTTCTAGTTTCTTAACCCGCGAAATATTGGGGTGACCACAAAGTATCTCCTTTCTGAGCTCAATGTTTTTCTTTTGTAGCTCCACAAGTTGCTGCATTAATTTCAAATATTCTTGTTCCATAGTGACTGGCAGTGGGTAAGCATAGTGTTCAATGTAGTTTTGTTAAATTTTCCGCTTTACAAATCAAATCCTGCTCGCAGCGCCATGTAGAATTGGGAAGATGTGATCAACCAGTTTGCCTCTGTTTATTTTCCTTATAATACAATAAGGGGGCATAAAGCCTCAAGAGTTTTGTTGGGGATGGGGAAATGGAGCGGTCATGCTGTAACTATATGGTTCCCCAGCTAGCTACATTCGTTGACCTATTCAACAGTACAATTTATAATCAGCCATTCTTCACCAAGCACGCTGCAACTACCAAAATACCACACTTGCTCTGTGAGCTACTTAAAACCCCGAATGGAATATATGATTTTATTTACAAAAAATGATTTTATTTACAAAAGTGTTGTGTGATGGGAATCAGAGAAAAACCTCAAAAGAGAAAACAAAAGCGAATAAAACCGAGAAAAAAATTCCCCGTTTGGTTGCCCTCCCATCCCACCTTCTACGATATGGAGGCCGACTGTTTTCCAGTGTCCGAGAACACTGAAAACAAGCCGGACCTACTCTAAATGGGAGGGGTTTCCTAATCTAATGGAACAAAAGAAAAAGACAGGATCGGAGGCGGTAAGGACAGGTAGCATGAATTTATACAAGTGAGATTCCAAGATCTTCAGAAAAAGCAAGCTGGAGTAAGGGTTGAGGTATAAAAAGAACAGGGACGAGGAAGACCTTGGAGACTAACAACTAGAAGACGGGGAGGATGACCCACAACATACTACTAACTAGGGTTGAAAAACAATGAAAAACCTACTTACCCGGACCGTAGACGCCATGCGCAGGAAGAGGAAGGAAGAATGACTCCAAAATTGCCCCTTTCGTACGACCAGGCTCGCTGCACTCACCCACCTTTTGTCGAATGTTATGCGATCCTAGCGTTTTCTATCGTATCTGATCTTAACCCTAAGCTGATGCCTAAAGAACAATATCAGATCACGATGAGAAAAGTTTGCATCGTCATACAATCCCTTCTCTTGCGTCGTCCCAATCACCATTCTGGCTACAGCTAGGATCACGAGAAACACCACATGCTTCTCACCCTAAAACGGAGGTAAGACATTGTCCACAACGTAACTAACGTCGAGCAGCACAAGCTGCTTGGGTTTGATGCGAGCCGCCCACTCCCCAGCGTAGTCCCAAAACGGGCGAACTCGCTCGCAGTAGTAGATGGTGTGCTCAGCCGTTTCTTCCAAGCCACTGCCGCAGCGAGCACAATCGGGCATGTTTGCCAGACCCGCTCTGAAGCCCAAGCTGAAAAGGGGCAACGCGTTCCGTGTAAGCCACCAGGTGAGCGAGACCTTGAAATTGTTCAAGAAGCCCGAACCTGGCGCCCAATTCCAATGGGAGCGGTCCTCCTCTCCTGTCCAGCTGTGCCGCTCACGGAGCCCACCACTAGTTCCCGATACAGTTCCTTCTGAAGCTGTGAAAGGTCACTGGACACTGAAAGGTTACGAAGGCCCGTGCGGCATTCGCTGACAAATGGTGTTTCGCCCATCGGCCTACGTCGACCTTCGGCCTTTGGGTCTGACTTGAGGCGAGGAAAAGTCCTACTCGCCTTTCGTCTCCACACTGCGTCTCCTGACAAGGATCGGTCCAAGTATGCAAGTCTTTGAGCAAGCCTGTGGCTCTCCAGATCAGGCATACCCAGAACCCCACTGCGCGTACACTGAATGCAGACCTGTCTACTTACCATCGGCCTTCGACATCCCCAGAGTGATCTGGTGAGGGATCGTTGCAGCGCCAGCCGACGAACCCTAGGCAGAAGTACAAACAATCAGTAAAGGATCAAGGAGAAGATGTACACGGCGCACACTTCCACCCTGCCCTTTAAGGACAACCTCCTTGGAAGCCAGATTCCCACCTGAGCATCCACCTTAGCATGTACCTCCGACCAATTTCGCTCCAGTTGGAGGTCGGGCTCGAACTAGTCCACGAGGATGTGGACGGGTCCGTCGCTCCAGCGGAAGGGCACTGGCTAGGTATCGCTACCCGTCCAGGCACCGTGCCGCAAACCTTCACTTTTGTCAAAATTGACCTTGGCTCCTCCTATTCGTTCGCCTTCTGCACAACCTATGCCCAGGGAATGGGACACAAAGACGGTCATATCATCGGTGTACGCAGAAACACTTGCTGTAAGAGGGCCAGCAAAAAGGATACCGCATAGGGCCGGATTTACCCCCTCATCCCTAAGCCTTCGGAGCAGGGGCTCCAAAGTAAGGACATAAAAAAGAGGAAACAGGGAGCAACCCAGCTAGACCGACCACTCGATCGCGAACGCCCCCGAACGCTTTCCGTTTACCTGCACCCCTATCTGGAGGTTGTGGTACACCATGCTAATCCATCTGCGGGACTCCGGTTTGAATCCGGCAGTCTACAAAATAGATGCCAAAAACCGGTGTAGCTTCTGCTGCTGCAGCTATCTTGTAGATATGTTTTTGTTTGTCTTTTGAGTGCAGAATCGGGTGAGATGCCCTAGCTGTTTATAAGTCCAACATAGGAACCTCTTGCCTTCGACCACCACCATGATTGTTTGATCCTCGTATTGAATAGTACGAGGGATGGCTTGAAACCCCTCTCTGACGAGGCACATGGTGAGAAAATAGTCCCCGTGTGTCGTCCCACTTTTGGATTTGACAATATTTACATCTTCCACGCTGCCGTACCTGCTTAGGTAGGCGATGAGAACGTCTCCGTTAAGCTGCAGGGGAACATTGTACACGGTGACTTTGATCCTTCTTTTGCCTTTGTATTCAGGCTGAAGCCGGAAGAATCTTGATGATACGTTGCTTCCGGCCAGTTTCTCTGCAAGTTCTTTTGATGGTAGCAGGAAATCTCAGGTGGCAAAGCTTCTACAGCAAAAATCCCTGCCTGGAATTGCAGCAATTTTTGTAGTTCTTCGAACGTTTCTTTTTTTAATTCCGGCCAATCTCCTGGTCCTTAAGTCAGTGACTATATAGGACAGGGTCTTTGGCTCGACGACCTCCACTAATTCTGGAGTAGGTAATATCTTGTTTTTTTCGAAATATTTGGCATATTTGCCAATCCTGTCCTTTTCGTAGTCCTCAGGGGACTTTGGGGTGGTGCTGAGTCGGCTGGTATTTCTGGCATTTTTTTGTGCTGGCTGAATTGAACTGGCCGGAAGCGAAGATTGTTCAGATGCTATAGTTGAAACCGGTGTAGATGGAAGCGAAGGCCATTTTTCTTCCGGCTTCTTCGAGGGGGAGGGTCCCAGGCCAACAAATAAATCTGTTTGCGTGTTTGAATTTGGTTCCTCCATAGTTGATTAAGGCAACTAGGAGGGAGGTCGAATGTTACTGAACTTGTGCAAATGGTTGAAGGACGAATGAGGATATGAATGATACGTTTTTGAAAAGAAAAAAATGTAAGCAATGCAAAAAGTTAAAGAAAAAATAAATGTTGATTGTCCCACCCCAAAACAAAAAAAATGAAACAAGAACAGTCGTTTGGGGAGGGTCACTGGTGAGCAAAAAACTTAAGAAAAACTTACAAATTTAGTACGTAGTTTTAAAAAAAATACCGTGTAAATCCGAAGAGATTTTTCAGGACTGACCTGCCCCGAGTCAGACGGTCATGAAAAATGGCTGCTTCCTCTCTACTCGTTTTATAACAGTCAGAGATAGATAACTCAAAGTTACTGCCCGTCCTGCAAAGGCAGATAACTCAGTCATCATCTATACATGTATAAAGAGGATTTAGGATTAAACAACCTACAAGGGTTGATATGCCATAAAACCAAACCAGCAAACGAACTTTCCGACATGCACACTTCTATCACTCTGTATTTTCTTTCTTGTATGTTTTTTGTCGATTTTTTTTTCTCTTTAGTTTAGAAATTTAATAAAACTTGTTCAGTTTTAAGTATTATGTTCACTTATTTTTCAACAACCATAGACGAAAAAATAATCAAATGAATTTAATTTTACTCTGTGGTCTACCAGGACGGCAAAGTCCACTATTCGACTGGTTCCATTTTCTTTTCTTTTTGTTGTTGTTGTTATTGTTGTTATTAATTATCACAAAGTCTGGTCGTCTGGCCGAGATAAGGTGATTTATTTGTGTCTCAAAATCACAGAGAACTTTGAGCGTCTCATTCTCCAGGACAGATTCTGGGGTGTGTATATACCACTTGTTCATATGATTAAATTTAAATTTCTTGCACAATTCCCAGTGGATCACTTTTCCCAACCAGTCGTATTATTGTTGGTGGTGGTGTTGTTGTTCTTATCGTTATAATAATAATAATAATAATAATAATAATAATAATAATAATAATGCACAACCCGGTACCTGTCCTTGAAAATGACTCGCATAAAATCCTATGCGACTTTAACGTACAAACGGGTCACCTAATCCTGGCCAGAAGACCAGACCTCATAATAATCAACAAAAAAAAGAGAATCTGCAAAATTGTAGACTTTGCTGTCCCGGCGGACCACAGAATAAATCTGAGAGAAAGTGAAAAAAAGGATAAGTACCTCGACCTTGCTAGAGAATTGAAAAAGCTGTGGAACATGAAAGTAACGATTCTGCCAATTGTGATTGGTGCGTTAGGCACAATAACTAAAGGATTATTAAAAGGCCTGGAGGACTTGGAAGTTGGCAGACGGGTAGAGACTATCCAAACGACAGCATTGCTAAGAACGGCCACAATTCTGAGACGAGTCCTGGAGACTTGAGGAGACTTGCTGTCACTCAAACTCCAGTGAAAAACCATCAACTAACACTGATGTGAAAAACTCTAAAGGAGTAAATAATAATAATAATAATAATAGACTTTCCAAACTGCAGCATTGTTAAGATCAGCCAGAATACCGAGAAGAATCCTGGAGACTTGAGGAGACTTGCTGTCTCTCAAACTCCAGTGAAAGACCATCAGCTAATGCTGATGTGAAAAACTCTCTGGGAGAAATAATAATATTAATAATAACCCCTAGTGATAGTTTGTTCAAAAAGAGAACTTGCCAAATAGGGAACTTTGCCGTCCTGGCGGACCACAGCGAGAAAATAAAAAATAATGAAAAGAGAGATAAGTACTTAGACCTTGCCAGAGAACTAAGAAGGTTATGGTACATGACGGTGACGGTGATACCAATTATAAATGGTGCACTTATTCTCCCTCCAGCTATGGGTAAATAGTAAGGCAGACTGGGTTCTTCAGCCTTGGTAAGGCAACTAGTCTAGGAGAAGGAAAACTCTGAATTCAAACCTGTTAAACTCCGCTTAAAAATTGACCTTGTGTCATATCCTGCCCAAGCGGAGGGGTTGGTAAATATGATAAATGGTGCACTTGGAACGACCCGCAAAGGAAAAGGGAGCTGGAAAAGTTGGAAATCGGAGGACGAGCTTGGAAATAAGAGGACAAGTGAAGACCATCCAAACTACAGCATTGTTGAGATCGGCCAGAATATTGAGAAGAGTCCTGGAGACTTGAGGAGACTTGTTGTCACTCAGACTCCAGTGAAAGTAAAAGACCGTCTGCTAACGCTGGTGTGAAAAACTCGTAAGGATTAATACAATGCAGCAAACTAACACAAAGATTTTAAGACTGAATAAGACTGGTTAGGGAGGGTGATCCACTGGGAATTGTGCAAGAAATTAAAATTTGACCATACTAGCAAATGGTAAATACACAAACCAGAACGATTTTGCAATCTAGTGGAACGCAGAGTGAAAATAAAAGAAAACGGAAAGATAAACAAATACATGGAACTTGTCAGAAGACTAAAATAATGTGGAACATGAGAGTGACGGTAATACCAATTGTAGTTGGTGTACTTGGAACGGTCGCGAAAGGCTTGGATAAGAGACTGGAAAAATAGAAAATCAGAAGAAGACTCAAGACCATCCAGACTGCAGCAATGTTGCGATCTACATTTTCTTTTTTTTAAGTAAAGTAAAAAGTAAAGTTGTCTCCCTTTAGTCGAGGACGACTAGAAGGCTCCCTTTTCAATAGCTACTACACTGAAGTGTAGGGGAGGGCGCTACTCCTTTCCTTGGATTGCTCCACTTTACCCTCGATACGTACCTTATATTGCTGAGTGTTAAGCAAGGAGGTATCAAGTGCCATTTTTAAAGTCTTTGGTATGACGCGACCTGGGATTGAACCCAGGTCAATCGGACCATTGGCAAACACTCTATCCACTATATTCACTATATAATTCCTCTACTCAAAAAGAAAATGTAGATCTATATCCTGGCCCTTGAGGTCATAATAATTATGCAGATGCGTATTTCCAATCTTCTTGGGAAGTCTTGACCCTGGAGGTGACCGTGTCTTCTGTAAAGAGTACGGATGTAACTTGCAAGACACATTCAGGTTAATTGGCCGCGCAATTACCATGGCTAGTTGGCTTGGAGTCACTTGAGTACGATATAGACTGATGACTCACTTCTAGAGTTTCGGCTTTACAATCTGTTGTCGCTGGTTCGATCTCTATTGGTAGAGATCACAGTATACACTGCTGATGAGACCTAATCAGGTCGAAACAGCTGTCGTACGTTGGTGATCGCCGGATTTTCTGATCATGATAATTCAATTCACAGCAGTGTTAAGATCACCCAGAATACTCAGAAAAGTCCTGGAGACCCGAGAAGATATGCTGTCACTCTGTTCTTCGGACTCCACTGAAGTGCCACTAGTGTGGCAAACTCCCAAGGAGTAAGGTAATAATGAGTCGTAAAGAGTTATAGTTTCTAGTAAATATTCTTTGTATAAATAATTTGCCCAGTTATAAGGTTTCAAGTAAAAGTAAAGTTGGCGACCATAGTCGAGGGCGACCTGAAGGCTCCCTTTTCAAGAGCTACTACACCGAGGTGTAGGGAAGGGCGCGACTCCTTTCCCAGGATTGCTCCACTTTACCCTTGATACGTACCTTATATTGCTGAGTGTTAAGCAAGGATGTATCAAGTACCATTTCTAAAGTCTTTGGTATGACGCGATCTGGGATTGAACCCAAGACTCCTCTCTAATATTTGGTTTGGTTTGTTTTTATGGTACATCAACCTTTGTTGGTTATTTAATGCCAAAGCCAGCTTTCTAGAAGAACAGAAGAGCTACTATTTAACCCACAACCGGAGGTAGGGATAAAAGTATTCATACCCTTCCGAAAGTGGACGTAATTGCACGACAGGAGTTCGAACTAGTTTACTACGGTTTGGTTTGGTTTCTTTGTTTAATGGCATATCAACCTTTGTAGGTTATTTAATGCCAAAGCCATTCTCCTAGAAAAACAGTAGTGTTACTATTTAACCTATAACTGGGAGGATAAGGGAGTTCATACCTTTCCCAAGGGTATTTGCCCGAAAGTGAACGTAATAGCGCGACTGAAGTACGAACTCACTTACTACGATTCCGCAGTCCATCGCTTTAACAATTACACCACAAGGACACGCCCTCGCTTACTACGATTCTGCGGTCCAGTGCTTTAAACATTACATCACAGAGACACCCCCTCGCTTACTATGATTCCGCTGTCCATCCCTTAACCATTACACCACGAGGACACCCCCTCGCTTACTACGATTCCACGGTCCAGTGCTTTAACCATTGCACCACGAGGACACCCCCTCGCTTATTACGATTCCGCAGTCCATCGCTTTAACCATTACACCACGAGGACACCTCCTCGCTTACTACGATTCTGCGGTCCAGTCGTTTGACCATTACACTGCGAGGACACCCCCTCGCTTAGTACAATTCTGCAGTCCAGTGCTTTAACCATTACACCGCAAGGACACCCCCTCGCTTACTACGATTCTACGGTCCAGTGCTTTAACAATTACACCACGATAATACCCCCTCACTTACTACGATTCTGCGGTCCCGTGCTTTAACAATTACACCACGAGGAGAGCCCTTTCTTATATTTATCATTATATGCCTTCGCGTAATTATTCTTATGCAATAATAGTTATTTGTTTGACCATAGTTGTATGGTTTCAAGTAATCTAGTCCAACACTTATGATTTTCTAATAGGTCTGTTAATCTGTAGATACTACTACTCTGGATCAGTGTGAACCAGGGAATAATCGTAACAAAAGTGTGACTCCACTCTCGCCAGATCAGGAAGCACTCGAGTCTTCACACCAGATTTGGAGTCTCTACACAAGATCTGGAATCAGTGCACCAGATCTGGTATCTCTACACAAGATCTGGCGTAGAGACTCCAATGTGCACCAGGGAATAATCGTAACAAAATGTGTGACTCCACTCTCGCCAGAACAGGAAGCGCTCGAGTCTCTACACCAGGTTTGGAGTCTCTACACAAGATCTGGAATCAGTGCACCAGATCTGGTATCTCCAATGTGCACCAGGGAATAATCGTAACAAATGTGTGAATCCACTCTCGCCAGAACAGGAAGCGCTCGAGTCTCTACACCAGGTTTGGAGTCTCTACTCAAGATCTGGAGTCTAAAGGCCAGATGCCGTATTGTATCATACCCAAAACATGTGATACAATATACGTATACGAATATACACGGGAACATAATCAACTGATAATGACGACTTTAAATACACTTCTTTATATAAATCTCTCACACTTTATTTTCGAAAAAGTGATGTTTGTTGTGTGTGAGAAATGAGTGGAGACAAGGACGGACTGCTATATTGACCCAATTTCTCTCTCGACCATAGCAGCACTTCTTTCGCGTCTTGGCTTGTATTGCTCAACCGAGGGTCACTAAGGGCCCAACGCCCTCTGTCTGCAGCTGGTTCTCACTTCGGCATCCTGTCTCCAACTGACTCGAACCTCCCAGGCACCTGGTTATATTATTTTCTAATGTCCACCTGTTTCCACTGTTCTTCCGCTTATTTACACAGGTGCATCTCTTGATTGACGGCTCGGTCGAGGGACAATATGTAACACACTCTCTCTCTAGATCAGGAAGCACTCGAGTCTCTACACCAGATTTGGAGTTTCTACTCAAGATCTGGAGTCTATAGGCCAGATGCCGTATTGTATCATACCCAAAACATGTGATACTTCCCCGACTTTTGGGGGGGCGTCTAGCTTTCGTGCTGGATGGGGTATCGAAATCAATGGCAGATTCGAGGATGAAAGGCTCCCAGCTTCGGTTGGACCACCTTCGGGTGGGCGAGCTGCAACCTCTGTCCCCTATGTATAGCACTAGACCTTGCTGTCTAGTTCAAGCTATAACCCGGCTAAGTGCCCGGATCCAAATTTGGATCCGTGTAACTGCTTGCCTCATTAGACCCACATTGCACTTAGTGGGTCGATGAGTAGCACAGACCAGCAGGGTTCGAGTCTCGGCTCGTTCTCGACCTTCCCTTCCCCTTTATCCCCACTTTAATTGGCCTTCGGGCTTTTGACCTTGTGTCAAGTCCTGTCAGGTGGGAGGCAGCGACAAATATCATACCCAAAACATGCGCACGCGTACATATTTTCCAAAATGAAAATCATTGCAACCACCACTCTCAAAAACCTAGCCGACCAGGCTGGTTCTGTATAATATAGTGACTGCACCTCTGCAGAGGGGTAATAAGACACGAAATATGATGAGGCTCCAGTCCTGAAGTTCTCGGGAATGTGGAGTTCCCCTTCATTACAATTGTTCCCAGGTCCACTCTGACTCAGAGCGGTAGTACCAGATAGGGTCCTATCTATGGGTCAAATGGAACTGTTTGATATTTACCCTGTGTGTAAACATATGACTTATGCTAAATTGAATTGTTAGAAATAGCAACAAATGACTGATGTCTGTTTAATGGCATGTCAACCTCCTTGGATTATTTAAGGCCAAATCCATCCTTCTAGAAAAACAGTAGTGACACTATTTAACCCATACCTGGGAGGATAAGGGGGTTCATACCTTTCCCTATGGTATTTGTCCGAAAGTGAATGTAATTGCACGATTGGTGTTCAAACTCGTTTTTTACGATTCCGCTGTCCAGTGCTTTAACCATTACGCCCCGAGAAGTTGATATAACATCAATTTAAAAAATTATTGATTTGATGTCTCTAGCTCAAAGGGTGCATTTTTTACAAGACGTGTTCCAAATGACGGCCATTGTGCTTGTCTCAGTAATAAATCATCATATTAATGGGTTGTATCTATTTTGAGACACTCTGTATTTAACATATATGTATAAACAGGATTTGGCATTTAATAACCAACAAGAGTTGATATGTCATAAAACCCAACTGAACCAAACCAATCTCTAAAACAAAATCAAAACTTTTCAAAATATCAAGTGATATAAATATTTTTCGTCCTTTTTATTTTAAAGAATTAGGTGATCGGTCTGGCGATTGAATAGTTATGAAACATTTTTTTATATAATACTCTAAAATCAAGTAAGGACTATGGTAAGAGGGCATGAATTTACATATAGATTTCCAAGGCCGGCAAGTCCTCACCCATCGTCGAAATACGGAAACTATATTACGTCATATTACGTCAGCCTTACAACCAAGCATGACGACATTGATTCAGAGACTAAGTGTTATTTCGTCAGCTGCCTTTCAATCTTTTCCCACGTCTCCGTTACCTAAATGAAGGCATTGAGAGTGATCTGTGCCACTGGACCAAAACAGTAATTAGTCCCTTTTTCCATCTCACTCAATCATCAATTCTTTACAGATATGAACAATATTTTCGAATGATCTTCAATCTTGAAAAAATGGTTAGGTTTGCTTTGGTTTGATTTTAGTTTGATTATATTTGTTTAAATATTCTTGATTTTAAAAATGAAATAAATCTAAAGTGGTCAAAAATTTAGCAGTCAGTTTACAACCAAGTTAAAATACCAAAATGATACCTCACTTTACATCAAGAAGCACCAATGCCTAAAAAGCATTTAATCGTCCTATCAGCGGGACTTAAAATACGCTTACTAAATGATCTACAGGGGAGGGGTAATTACCCCGACACGAAAAAAAAAACAGTGTCCTGGATATAACACTAAACTACAAAAGATGGAGAACCTCCAGTTCTACATCTCTCGAGAGTGTGGAATAGCAATTTTTTGCTATTACTCCTGGGTCTAATCTGACCCGCAGTAGTAGTATGAGGAATGGGAAGGTTTAGTTGGTTATTTGTTTCATTTCGTAGGTTGTCGTCGTTATTTTGGGTTTAAGTATCTGACTCCTTTGTTCTTCTTTTTACCCTATTATCTTGTCAGCTTCTTTGTCCCTGGAAGGCTGTAAGAGAATTTAAGGAAAGAAGGAAAGAGACTAAGATACCGTTTAACTCAAACTTTATTTTAGAGTTTAACAACTATTTTATGGCGTGGAAAGTTTTGCTTGACAATAGAAATAGACGCGTCTTCCAGACAAGGTATTAAAATATATTAGAGTCATTTTTGGTGTGATGGGGGTGATGTCTATGGTTATATCCGGTAGGTATTTTCAGTGAGGTATGTTTTTTCAGTGGTAAAAGTTTGTATTTTTAGCTGAGGCGGCTTGCTAGCAGCAGACATGGCTAAGTATTATGCTCCGGGGCCCAAATCAGCACAGGCTCTCACTTCTAGCAGTCAAGAAAAAAGAGGGTCCCATCAGTCCCAGCGGTACGGGTAAAATGAGAAAGGATTTCTTTTTGGTGGCAGGAAGTCTATATTTCAGATATAAGCGGATTTCGCTTCCTGTCATAGACCTCTTATACTACTTCTGTGCTAATTAGCTGCGTTCGCTTATTATGTAATTGATCGTTCGTCTCTATATTATTATTATTTGTTTAAATGATTTAGTTTTAACCCGTCCTCATGATTGGTAAAAAACTGTTTTAAATAACTAACTTACTGAATAAGCTAGTAATATTTTTTTCTAGAAAAAGAAATTTGTTCGTTAAACTTTCTTTAAAACAACATATTTTTACTTAAGTTCTTGATTTGAGATGCTTTTTCACGAACAGTGTGAAAAAAATGTACGTCGTGAGAAATTGGTTACGTCGAAAAACAAATCTACATAAAGATAACTGTTTACGCAAGATAATCAAGCGAAGTAATCTTTAATTCTTCTTCCTTTTATTCAAAATGATTTGAAATAAATTGTAAATAAAAATATTAAAAGTTTCATTTTTTTTAATAATGGCATTGTTTTAAGTGTGAGGATACGGGATGTAGCCCTGAAGACCTGCCAGAGGCGATGAACGATAGGGAAAAGTGGCGAGAGAGAGTCAGGGATATCTGTGCTAGCGGCACGACATGATGATGATGATGTAATTTTAAACGTAAAATTCAAATTATAAAATTCTCATTATTATTAGCTTATTCAACTCTACCATAACTTGTTCCCTCCCAACTTCAAAAATATCTTTTATTTATAACGCATAAATATTTCAAAATATCATATAATTAAAATGTCGGAAAAAACGAGAGTATGAAATTAATTTTATTATAACACCTTTGGTCATCCATAGATCCTAAAAGTTTTGTTTTTCCAATATATTCTATTTATCTGCCATCTACAAATTTCTCAGCAACTATCTTTTGATAGAATACTGCTTTTTAATAGGATTTTCTATAAAGTTATTTTTAATACAAAATAAAATAAAATAAAATAAATAAAAAGTGAACTATAACTCTGATGAAGAAAAAACTTTTTGGACAGGTGCAGTTGACAGAGTATAGTTCCGCACAAAATAAATACAAGTTCTGCACTAAAGTGATAATTTTTAATTCAAGAAATTAAATACATTTTTAAATATTAATTTATTTCCTTTTAAATTGTCTACTTAATTTTTTTGTTAATATTTAGATTATAACCTCGTGGTTATTATAATTGATTTTGCTTTAATATTAACATTGGGATTTTAATCGGGATGGCCACGTGTTTTTAAGAGCCCACCATGTCATGTTTATAGCTGACGTGTCTTCTCCCTGTAAAAACAACTCAGGGGTTGTGATGCAATAATCGTAAAAATTACCGTATCCCTTAAGTATATATAAGTACTCGAAACTACGTACTCGTTTACTGTTCAGTAAATTCTGCTATAAAGAGTGTACATGAAAATTATTTACCTCTAAAGAAAAATCGTTTACTTCATACAACCATAAGAAATTTCTTCGACTTGATAATTGTTGACAGTTGTAGTTTCACTTTTATCTTTAGAAAATATAATTTCGTGAACTATTATTTATTTATTTTTACAAAGACGAAAAAAAAAAAGATAACTGATTTAAACAAAGTTATAAGGTAAGACATTTATTTTTATTTTTTATTATTGTTTTTAATTTTTAGTTTTTCTTAAAGGTATTTGATAGTCATACTCCTGTTTTAGAGATCTGGGAAGGGTAGAGTACCCCTCATTTGCCATTACTCCCAGGTCCACTCTGACACGGAATAAACCTGTTAAGGTCCCATCTATGGGTCAAATAGATCTGTTTAAAAAATTATTCGTATTCGATAGGAATACTTAATGCCATATAACAGTAAATTATTTGTATTAAGAATCGTTACTTAACGCTATAATTGTATACAATTTATTATTATTACATTACTCTTTGCGAGTTTTTTTTACCCCAACGTTAGTTAAATGTCTTTCACTTGAGTCTGAGAGACAGCGAGTCTTCTCGGGTCTCCAGGACTCTTCTCAGTATTCTGGCCGATCTTAATAATGCTGTTATTTGGATGGTCTTGGCTCGTCTTCTGATTGCCAACTCTTTCGAATCCCTATCAAACCTTTTTTTTTTTTCAATAGTAAGGTTCAAATTTTATCGATAAAATTCAAATACACACACACACACACACACACACAAGCTTAACAATTTTTTTACAATTTACCATTCTTCAAATTATTTAAGCTTAAATCTAAAGATTCCGAAGTTGAAAGTTATATTCATCTTACATAAACAGCCACTTTTCTTTGTTTTGTTTTATTGACGTAACCAAGTTTTGATGACGTACATTTTTGTTACAGACTGTTTTATTAAAAAAGCAAAAAAAAAAAAAATCACAAATCAAGAGCTTAAGCAAAAAATAAATTGTTTTGAAATAAGTTTGAATGAATTACAACATTAATTTTCTTCTAAATAATTTTAGACTACCTTATTTAACTTTACATACTCTTTTGGTTAATTTTTTTTAGTCGCATTGATAGCTGTCTCCTAAGCAATTCCACAAAGTACTTTTTTTTTTAATTCCTTGTTAACTGGGACTGCCTGGTATCTTGTTGATGAAATTATCTATCCCTTCCTTGATCATACCCTGGTCTTCCACTATTACTGGCACGAAAGTAGTTTTAAGGTGCTAAATTTTTCCAGGTTCTATTTCTAGGTCTTTGAATTTATTATCATTACGTGAGTTTTCACACCAGCGTTAACTGATGTTTTTTCACTGGAGTTTGAGTGACAGTGAGTCTCCTAAAGTTTCCAGGACTCTTCTCAGTATTCAGTCCGATCTATATCTTCCAGTCCATTTACCAAGACTTTGGGGATTGTTCCAAGTGTTCCAATTACAATTGGTATCTCTACCACCTCCATGTTCCATAGCGTTCTTTGTTCTCTGGCAAGGTCTCAGTACTTATGTCTCTCTTTGATTTTCATTCAGGCAAAGTCCACTATTCAGCAGGTTTTCTTTTTTAGTTGAGTATCATTAGATCTGGTCATCTGACCGGGATTAGGTAATAAAAGTATCATTAGATCTGGTCGTCTGGCTGGGATTAAGTAATAAAAGTATCATTAGATCTGGTCATCTGACCGGGATTAGGTAATAAAAGTATCATTAGATCTGGTCATCTGGCCGGGATTAGGTAATAAAAGTATCATTAGATCTGGTCATCTGGCTGGGATTAAGTAATCTGTTTGTATCTCAAAATCCCTGAGATTTTATGCATCTTATTCTCCAGGACAGATTCTTGGTTGTGCATGTACAATATGGTAGTGTGGTCAAATTCTTGCACAGTTGCCAGTGGATCACCTTCTTATACTGTTTTTGCACTAATTTGCTGCGGAACCTCTCTGAAACTGGTAGACAAGTTCACCTACCTAGGTAGCAGTGTCTCATCAACCGAAAAAGACATCGACACGCGGCTAACGAAGGCATGGACAGCTATCGATAGGCTATCGATCATATGGAGATCTGACTTGACTGATAAAATGAAACAGTTTCTTCCAGGCAGCGGTCATATCAATACTGCTGTATGGATGCACTACTTGGATGCTAACTTAACAAGTCCTGGCAGCAACATCCAAAAAGGTACCAACTATACGGCCACCTGCCTTCCATCACAAAAACTATCCAAGTTAAACAAACCAGACATATAGGACACTGCTGGAGAAGCAGGGACGAGCTCATAAGTGATGTACTCCTATGGACCCCCACATACAGCCAAGCAAAAGCAGGACGACCAGCGCGAACATACATATAGCAGCTATGTGAGGATACAGGATGTAGTCTTGAAGACCTGCCTGAGGCAATGAACGATAGGGAGAAGTGGCGAGAGAGGGTCAGGGATATCTGTGCTAGCAGCATGACATGATGATGATGATGACTCCTGATGAGTTTTTCCAATCAGTTTTAGCTCATGGTTTTTCACTGGAGTTTGAGTGACAACAAGTCTCCTCGCTATTCTGGCTGTTCTCAATAATGTAGTAGTTTGGATGGTCTCCACTTGTCCTCCAGTCCTTTTAGTAATCCTTTGGTGACTTATTACATCGATTTTAATTAGTGATTTTTCACTGAAGTCTGAGTGATGGCAAGTCTCTTCAATTATTTGTATTAAGAAAAGTGACTTGAAGGTATAATTGTTTACTAAGAATTATTAGTCACTTGAAACCTTATAACTGCCAAATGACTTATTAAATAGAAATAATTACTTGAAATCATATAATTATTAGATAGGAATACTTGAAGCTATGCAACTGTGCAAATTTTTTGTATTAGATAAGAATACTTAATACCATATAACTGAAAGAAAACATTTTTAAAAATAACTACAAAAAATGTATATATGAATATACATTGAACATAGTTTTCTAACCTCTTGGCATAAAATAACCCAAGATGGGTTGATATGCCATTAAAATTAATCATTGATACATTGTTTGGTCAAGTGTGAAAATAATGAGACTGGTATTACTACTATTACACAACTGAATTATCCTCCAAATGTTACTGATATCTGAAATATCCTTGCTTCTCTTCTATTTCTGTATACAAAATATATATAGTAAGATTTTTATATTTTTTATTGGGGTACATCTTGTCCAGAATATCCTGCTTAGGAAATATATGTAGTATCATAGAATTATATATACATATAATAATTATATATACATATAATAATTATATATACATATACATAATTATATATACATATATATAATTATATATACATATATATAATTATATATGTGGTATCATAGAATTATATATACATATAATTATTATATATACATATATATAATTATATATACATATATATGATTATATGCAGGACACTGCTGGAGAAGCAGGGACAAACTCATAAGAGATGTACTCTTATGGACCCCCACACATGGCCGTGCAAAAGCAGGACGACCAGCACAAACATACATTCAGCAGCTATGTAAGGATACGGGATGTTGTCCTGAAGACCTGCCTAGGGCAATGAACGATAGGGAGGAGTGGCGAGAGAGGGTCAGGGATATCCGTGCTACCAGCACGACATGATGATGATGATGATAATAATTATATATACATATATATAATTATATATACATAATTATATATACATATAATAATTTTTTTTTATGTGGTATCATAGAATTATATATACATATATAGAATTATATATCCATACAATAATTTTTTTGACCGGCCCATTGGCCTAATGAATAGAGCCTTTGCCAATGGCCTGGGAGACTGGGGTTCAATCCCAGATCGCTTCATACCAAAAACTCAAAAAATTGTACTTGATACCTCCTTGCTTAACACTCAGCATTATAAGGTATGTATCAAGAGTAAAGTGAAGCAATCTAGGGAAATATTTTTTCAATTTATTGAACATTTTAATCCCAAAGATTATTTATCATTTATCAGCTGTAAGTCGCCATGTTCTTGAGTTCTGTCAGAGATGTGGATCACCCTTTATGCATTTACCCTACAGGCAGGATGTGACACAAGGTCAATTTTTTAAGCTGAGTACAGCTGAACTGAATTCAGTTTTCCTTCTCCTAGACTGGTTGCCATACCAAGGTTAAAGAGTCAGTCAACCCTGCTATCTCCCTATAGCTGGGAAAAGAGAGATGGATTCATTCCTTTCCTAAGGGCATTAGCACAAAGGAAGATCCAAACAACTTCATCCTAGATTTGAAATTAGGTTGCTTAGTCTATTTCCTCTAACAATAACTTCTATGTTATGTGCACCCAGTAAGAATCACATTCATCAATGATGATCTGCTAACTGAGCTCATAAACCATTATATCGAATGAGATGCCTAAATATCATTAACTAGTTGATTTTTAGTAGATTTTTAAATAACTTTCTTTCTCTTGAATTGATTAATTAATTTAAGAGCATGTCAACTATTGGGGGTTATTCTATGCCAAAAACATTTGTTTTTTGCACAGTTAAACAGATCTATTTCACCCATACATAGAACCTTAATAGATACTACCACTACCAGAGTGGACCGGGGAGCAATGGCAATGAATGCGATACTGCAAACTAACCAATGCAGGTCAGTGTCCTACCCAGGATACCCTTTTTTATGGGAGTGGGGGTCGAACTCCTCTGTAATAACTATACTTAATACAAATAATTTGCATATAGTTAAATTGCCCAGTCGGCTGCGGCTGTAGAATACACCGACTGCTTCTCTGCAGAGGGATAAGACCCTCCTAATCAGTGTCTTGAATATGACACTAAACAATCTGATGGTGAGGTTCCAGTAATACTGGAGCTTTGGGAAATGTGGAGTACCCCTTCATTGCCATCACTCCCAGGTCCACTCTGGTCCCAGAGTGGTAGCACCTGATAGGGTCCTTTCTATGGTTGCCCAGTTGGCTGGGGCTGTAGAATACACCGATTGCTTCTCTGCAGAGGGGGTAAGACCCCACACACACACACAACGAGTATCTTGGATATGACACTAAACAATCTGATGGTGAGGTCCAGTAATGCTGGAGCTTTGGGGAATGCAGAATACCTCTTCAATGCCATCACTCCTAGGTCCACTCTAGCCCAGAATGGTAGCACCTGACAGGGCCCTATCTATGGGTTAAATAGAACTAACTGCATACTTATGCTAAACTGAATTGTTTGAATTAGAACTGTTTGACTAAACTGAATAGCTTGAAATTGAAATATTTTTAGGCAAATAGTCATTTCTATTTCAAACAATTCAATTTAGCATGTATACTGGTTTAATTGTCAAAAACATTTCTATTTCAAGCAATTCAGTTTAGTCAGACAGAGCTAATTCAGTTTAATATAAGTACAGATTTTGTTTACACACACTTAAATGTCAAAACAGTTCTATATTAAACAATTCAGTTTGGTGTTAGTACACTTTCAATATCAAAAACAGTTTCATTTTAAACAATTCAGTTTAGCATGTAAACATTCTATTTAAATGTAAGTACAGTTTAATTGTCAAAATCATTTCTATTTCAAGCTATTCAATTTAGTCAAACAGTTCTAATTCAAATAATTCAGTTTAGCATAAGTATGCAGTTTAGTTCTATTTAACCCATAGACAGGTGCTACCATACCAGGCCAGAGTGGACCTGGGAGCAATGGCACTGAAGGGGTGCCCCACCATCCCCAAAGCTCCAGGATCACTTGAAACTCACCATCAGATTGTTTAGTATCATATCCAGGACACTCATTGGGGAGGTTTTACCCCTCTGCAGAGGTGCATTTGGCGTATTCTACTAGGCAATATGTGATATGGATATATACTGCTAGTTCAATCAATTTGCAATGCATTCCTTTTGTAAAATAATTTACTAATCATTTTTTTTTTTTTGATGAAACAATTTCCATTGAAGCTTTAATATTTGTTGTCACCACAACTATATTTCTTTAAAGAGAATAAAAGCTTTGACTTGTTTAATAAATTCTACCTATGATATCATGTATGCTGTAAACAGCAAATTTATTTAAAATCTGTATTTTGTCTGTTCGACAGCTTCACATCATGATGAGGAAAATCATCTGTGCTGATTCAAAATCTTTGCTTTGGTTCAGCCTGTTAATATTGACAATTGGAACATGTGTTTTGATTCTGGCAGAGCCTCCCAATTCTAGAACTGGTGCCTTGACTGTTGTTGACAATCCAGATGATTCAGGTAAGTTTATTCTATTTTCAAGGAAGTACTGAAAAGTTCTCAGCTCAACCAAGAAGAGGATGATTCTGAACTTTTGTGGTGAGAGTTAAAGAAATTTGAATTACTAAGTGCAAAAGTTGGTTGGTTATTTGGGTATTATGGCATATCAACCTTTGTAAGTTATTTAATGCCAAATCCATTTTTATACAAATAATCAGTTCTATTTCAAACAATTCAGTTTAGCATGAGTACACTGTTAAATTGTCAAAAACATTTCTATTTCAAGCTATTCAGTTTAAACAAACAGTTCTAATTCAACCAATTCAGTTTAGTATCAATATAGATTTTGTTTATACACAGTTAAATGTCAAAACACTGCTATTTGAAAAAAAATTCAGTTTAGCATAAGTACAGTTTCAATGTCAAAAACAGTTCCATTTTAAACAATTCAGTTTAGCATAAGTATACAGTTTACTTCTATTTAACTCATGAATAGGACCCTATCAGGTGCTACCACTCCGGGCCAGAGGAGACCTAGGAGTGATGGCTATGAAGGGGTGCACCGCATTCCCCAAAGCTTCAGCATTACTGGAACCTCACCCTCAGATTGTTTAGTGTCATATCAGGACACTCGTTGGGTGGGGGTTGTACCCCTCTACAGAGAAGCAGTCAGCCCCAGCTGACTGGGCAAACTAAGTGCGAAGTGTGTTGATAAATATATAGAATAGCATGTATGAGGTGTTTTAAAAAAGTTTCAAGACTGAAGCTGTATTTACCAAGACAGAAATGAACAATGAATGAAACATTCATTTTCTTCATTATATGAGGTGTTTTTAAAAATTACTGAGTCTAAGGCTGTATTTACCCAGATAAAAATGAATGATGAATGAAATATTGATTTCCTAAAACCCTCTTGTCGTATGTTTTATGACTTTCACATCTTCAAATCTTACTGTTAACTATTGAAACTGGAATAAAATTATTCCCCCTTCCCAATTTAATCATATTTACCAACCCCTCCGCTTGGGCAGGATATGACACAAGGTCAATTTTTAAGCGAAGTTTAACAGGTTTGAATTCCAAGTTTTCCTTCTCCTAGACTAGTTGCCTCACCAAGGCTGAAGAACCTAGTCTGCCCTACTATTTACCCATAGCTGGAGGGAGAATAATTGGATTCATACCTTTCCCAAGGGTATTAGTGCTATGTGAAATGCAATCAGTCTCGTCCAGGATTTGAACTCGTTTCGCCGTGTCCATTTCCTATGACGATAACCATTACACCACGGGCACCAATTTAATGGAATGCTGCTGCAGCTGGAGAATAGACTTGAATAGTAAGTAAGTAAAGTGGGCAACTATTGTTATTTAAACAGTTATTATTTGTCCCTATGACTTTCCTGGAGGCACTATACAAGACCTTTACAACTATCAATGGTAGCAGAGCATTGACGATGACTACATACAAGCATTCACCCACAGTTGGAGGAAAAGACTATTCACAATGGAAATTGGAGGTCAAGTTATGGCAGATGTTAACTGAGATGGATAAAACAAGACAGGAAATAGCACTGGCACTCTCCTTGGAAGGAAAAGCACAGGAAATTGCCATATCCATTGACAAATCTCTACTAACAACTGAGGATGGTGTCACAAATGTTCTAACCGAGCTGAATCAAGTATCATTTACCCAGAAGCGGAATTTTCAATTTAGGAAGCAGGAAAAGTTACACAAAACTAGGTCTGCAGTGAGGTAAAACTCTATCCACCACCACCACCACCAAAAAATGAGGGAGTGGTCCTGGATATGTACTGACTGTATCCCCTATAGAGGTGTAAGACTCTCCAAAAAAGGAGAATATACTGGGTATGACATTAAATACATCTGATGGTGAGACTCCAGTTCTGGAGCTCTAGAGAGTTTGAAGTACCTCTTTATTGCTATTACTTCCAGGCCCACTCTGACCTGGAGTGGTAGTATCTTTTAGGGTTCCATCTATGCATCATATAGATCTGTTTGAAAATTATTTGTATTAGACAAGAATACTTAATGCCATATGACCATATATATATATATATATATATATGTTAAGAATGGTTACTTGAAGTTATAATTGTTTACTCAGGATTATTAGTTGATTGCAACTATATACAAACAAATGATTATTATTAAATGAATACCAACAAATTATTATTATTGAATATAAATCATTACTTAAAGCAGTATAATTGTGTATAAATTATTGGTGCTAGATAGGAATACTTGAAACCATACAATTGTGTGCAAATTATTTGTATTAGATAAGAATACTTGATACCATACAACTGTGTGCAAATTATTTGTATTTAATAGGAATACTTGATACCATATTACTATGTATAAAAACAGTCTTAAGAAATAATTGCACAAAAAATGTAAATGTAAACATACAATGTACATGATTCCTTAACTTCTATGTATAAAATAACCCCAGTTGGGTTGACATGCCATAAAAGTCAATCAAAGAAAATGTTATTGTTGAAATAGGCTCAGCTATAGTTATTGAATAAGCTCACCTTAGTTGTGGCACAAGGCTAGAAGTGTGGGGAACCCAGTGAGAATCAAACTCCTTAACAATGATCTGCTACTCAGCTGTAAATTCATCTATGCAGCTGACTCTACCAGTTTCGAACAAGGGAGATAATTCCCTGTTTGTTCTTACATTTCCACTCCTCCACATGTGGGCAAGGCCCTACAAGGAGCAAACAGTTTTTTAGGGAATATTCTGGACAGAGTCTGAGGAATTCTTGATGGCATGCATTGTATAAGTGCCTTTTGTTGGGTATCCAACAGCTGCATCTGAATCATTACTGGCAGAACCTATGGAGCTCGGGCAATGCACTAGATATGGGAGTAGACATGGTTTGAAATTCTACCTTCCTCAAGAAACAATGATTTCTAATTCTCCCTGATCTATCAACTCTGATTTGATATTGGCAATCTGGAAGGACTGTAATGAATTTGCTTGTAATGTTCCACCAGCAGTTAAGATGAGTTGATTTTGTATCGCTACTGTATCATCCTTCTGAAGGTTATGGGTATATTTGTTATGCCTCTTCATTGTATATTAACAATAAAACTTATAAAAATCTATAACGAATAAAACTTAAATAACAAAAGCGTTATTTATCTTTTAGAATGCACATGTTGCTCTAAACAATATGTAGAGATATCAGATCTGACTTTCTACAGCATTTTTAAGATTGGCTAGAACACAGAGAAGTCTCCTGGAGACCTGAGAAGAAGACTTGCTGTGAAAGATCTTTGGCTACTGTTGGTGTGAAAAACTCTCAAGGAATGACAATGATAATAATTCCCCAGAAGACGGTCAATTGTTGTGATTGAGAGGACTTTGGAGCAGAACCTTGGGCAACTTCTCGATCAATTAAACACTGATACAAAAAAACAAGCAAGAAAGCCAAAGAAAAAAAAATTAAGATAATGAATAAGGAAAGTTCTGTAGTCTTTAATCAAACATGTATAAACTATATATTCTGACCTACCTGATAAAATAAAATGCAATTTCTTCTAAGAAGCAGTTGTATTAATTCTACTATAAAGCATATTGAGAAAAAACTCGACTGGAACTTCACAAGAAAGTTACAAGCTATACTGAATAAATCCTGAAAGCAACACCCCACAAAACAGCAGCTGTACAGCCACCTACCTCTCATATCTAAAACCATCCAAATCAAACAAACAAGACATGAGAGAAACTGTCAGAGAAGCAAAAAGGAACTCGTGATATTCTCCTATGGACCTTTTCTCATAGACATGCTAGTGTTGGCAGATAAATAAGAACTTACCTACAACATCTCTGTACAGACACAAAATATAGTCTAAAAGACCTGCTGCAAGCGATGGATGAAAGGGATGAATGGCGAGAGAGAGAGTCAGGAAAATCCGTGCCACCAGTGTGACATGATGATTGTATAGGGGAATCGGATCTGCTTTTCAATTTTAGAATAGTCCTTAGTCAAGGGTGACCCGAAGGGTCTGTTTGTGATAGCTACTACACTGAGATGTAGGGAAGGGTGCTACCCCATTCCCTGTATTGCTCCAGTTTACCTTTGATCCTTACCTTATAATACTGAGTGTTAAGCAAACCGGCATCAAGTACCATTTTTTTAGTTTTTGGTATGACTCGACCTGGACTTGAACTCTGGTCTCCCGGACCATTGGCAAACACTCTACTCATTTGGCCAATGAAGCAATTATAACTATTTGTATGGTACTCAACATTTGCCAGAATATGACACAAGGCCTTTTTATGTAAGTACCAGGCATAGGGCTGAAACTCACACATGCCTGGCAATCCCCAAAATTTGTCTGGCTCTGTTGGCATTCCGCTAAAAAGGGGCATCAGGTGATAAACCTAGCCCCACTGAAGTGCATTAGAGTCTGGAGGAATTGTCAGTCTTGTCCTCAAGATATGACTGCTGAGCACCCTCAACATCCGTGTCAAGCTGTCTCAACCAACTCAGACCTAGAGACCAAGACACACTCGACCAGAATAAACAACTATAGGTGCAGAATTAAATATCCGAACTACAACAAACTTCTCTCAGTAGAACAACATTTCCACTTAACAGACCATAATTTTAACTGTGGAACTAAATTCATTAGAATAGAGAAGATTGAAGAAAAAAACACATTAATTCTAGAAACTCATGAAGTTAGACATTATGTATTGAAACCCTACAATGAATCACCATTGGCTGGGGCTGTAGAATACTCCAACTGCGTCTCTGCAGAGGGATAAGATCACACCTAATGATTGTCCTGGGCATGACACTAAACTACATCTGATGGTGAGGCTCCAGTCTTGAAACTTTGGTGAATGTGGAGTACTCTTTCATTGCCATTACTCTTAGGTCCACTCTGACCCAGAGTGGTAGTACCTGTTAGGGTCCCATCTATAAGTCATATAGAATTATTTCATTTTTTTCTAAATTTAAAACCATTTAACTGCTGGCAAGCAAATTACTGATATTAAATTATATTATTAGCATTATATGGCAAGTCTATGGGTCATATAGAACTGTTTGATATTTAAACTGAATGCAAACAAATGACTTATGCAAAACTGAATTATTTGAAATAGAACTGTTTGATCACTTAACTATGTGTTAACAAATAACTGATGTCTAATTGAATTGTTAGTGATACATAGCAATACTTGGAACCATTTTACTGTGCGCAGAAAAATACACTCAGGCTCATTTAAAAATGTTATCAATTCATATATATTTAATATCTATCTATAAAGAGGATTTGGCATTAAATAACCTACAATGTTTGATATGCCATAAAACCCAACCAAACCAAATCTTATATATTTAATATATATGTATAAAGAGGATTTGGCATTAAATAACCTATAATGTTTGATATGCCATAAAACCCAACCAAACCAAATCTTATATATTTAATATGTATGTATAAAGAGAATTTGGCATTAAATAACCTACAATGGTTGATATGCCATAAAACCCAACCAAACCTAATCCTATATCGTTGATTTATATGTATGAAGAGAATTTGGCATTAAATAACCTACAATGGTTGATATGCCATAAAACCCAATCAAACCAAACATACTTAGAAGAGATTACAAAATAATCAGTTTTGAAAAATGAACATGAATGTTTTTATATGAATTCAAAGACAACTCTCATCAACAGGTTTGCCAGTCTGAAAAATAAGGTAAAAAAAAAACACTCTCATTACTTTCGAGACAAACCTTATATATAAGATATGATTGTTTGGTTAAATTCAAAGCAATCCAATAACAATCAAGACTGATGGATTTTAAAACCATTTCAAGTGGGACAAATCCTAGTAACCTTGCCAGTAATTCGTAATTTTTTTTTTTTTTTTTGTAGATGATCGCTAAAGTTTCCTCTCATAAAACAAAATGGGCAAAAAACTTAGTAATTTGTGAAACCCATAAAATAAGGCCAAGGCGACTTAGGGTGGGTAATAACAACAGAAAATAATGGGGTGGTAAGGATTACTTACCTGCCAATTCCAGTGGAGGTGTGAGAATGGAGGAAGGGTGTGATGGCTCGTGTTGGGGGGGATAATTTGCTGAAAGTTGGGGGAGGAAAAGACAAATTGATCTGACATAAGTTGGTAGAGATAATTAGTAAAAAAAAAATGAGAGTGAAACTTTTTCTTTTCTTTTTCTATCATATTTTTTTTTCAGTTTTTTTTTCAGTTTTTTTTTCATTTTTCATTTTTCTTTTCTTTTTTTTTCTTTTTTTTTTTCAGTTTTTTTTTTCAGTTTTCTTTTTCGTTTTTAATTTTTTTTAATTTTCTTATTTTAATTTTTTTCCTTATTTTCATTTTCTTCCTTTTTCTTCTTTTTTTTCATTCACCCCCTTTTTCTTTTTTTTTCTTCTTTTTGTTCATTTTTTTTTTTTTTTTTTTTTTTCTTTAAGAAGAAAATAGCATCTCTGCATTTTCCATTACCTTGCAAGGTGATCTGACATGGCCCAGCACAAGATAACCCATGTTTCATATCTTCTCTTTTAACATTTTTCTTGATACGTTCTCATTCTACCCACTGATTTTACCCTTACACCACCCATTTCCTAATTTGCTTTAATTATTTTCTTTATGAACAAACTAAATGATGGGAATACAGCACCAAACTCTCTCTCCCGCCTCACCAAACTCTGTCCACCCTCCCAAACCAAGATCAAATCAACAAAGAACCTTTATTCCTTAAAGGAATAATATTCTTGTACAGAATAGCACATCAAAGAAAATTTCCATTACTTCAGCGCTAACATACAAGTAATAATAAATAAATGTAAATCCAAATAAAAATTTCAGTCATTTGCTTCACTTTTAATTATACATTTACGTCCCAAAATTACTTCACCAACTAGCTATAATTTTGATATCCACCATATTTAGTCTCTTTCTTCTCCCCCCTTCTAAGGTTTTAAGTTATTATCAATATATATATATATATATATATATGTATATATATATATGTATATATATATATATATATAACCGGCTCATTGGTCTAGTGGGTAGAGTGTTCGTCAGTGGTCCGGGAGACCTGGGTTCAATCCCAGGTTGCGTCATACCAAAGACTTTAAAAATGGTACTTGATACCTCCTTGCTTAACACTCAGCAATATAAGGTACGTATCGAGGGTAAAGTGGAGCAATCCAGGGAAAGGAGTAGCACCCTCCCCTACACCTCGATGTAGAAAAGGGAGCCTTCTGGTCGCCCTTGTCTACGGTCGCCAACTTTACTTACTTATATCTGATAGTCATTCAAAAATTTCTAAGCCTCACCAAGGTTTTAGATTCATTGCACACCTCTCACATTTATATGCACAAAATTTTGATAAGTTTTTCTTGTTTTTTAGAAGTGGTAGCATGCTGCCACTATATAAATATTCACCCATGGCTCTTCTTTCTGGGTGAGGCTTTTTGAACAACCCTTGTGTGTATATATATATATATATATATATATATATATATATATATATATATATATATATACTAGTAATGGTAGTCATTTTTTTTTCTTTTCTTTTAGGTAATTTTCAAAACATTTGGTGTATAAGGATTTTATGTTGAGACTGGCTAAAGATTTGTTTTTCCATTTATGTTCTATCTATTTTGTTGGGTAGATCACAGGAGTTTAGTTTTATGGCATATCAACCATTGAAGATTATTTAATGCCAGATTTGGTTTTTACATCTCTCTATTAGATATGTATGATTTGTATATACGTTTTGTTGATAACATTTTTAATTGAGCCTGAGATTTCTTTTTTGCACA
Organism: Sepioteuthis lessoniana; assembly: GCA_963585895.1. NCBI lineage: Eukaryota > Metazoa > Mollusca > Cephalopoda > Myopsida > Loliginidae > Sepioteuthis > Sepioteuthis lessoniana. The sequence goes on from OY757944.1 coordinate 19,665,729, forward strand.
CTTAAAGGGTTTCAAGTATTCCTATCAAACACAAATAATTCTATTGAATATTAATGATTTGTTTGCACATGGTTAAATGGTTTCAATTGTGGCTGTCTAACACTTATAATTCTATTGAATATTAATCATTTCTTTGCAGACAGTTAAGTGGTTATAAGTATTGCAATTTAACTTTAATTATTTTCCACATGATTCAGTCATTTGCATACAATCAAATGGCTTCAAGTATTGCTATGTTATAGCAATATTTCAATTTAGGCACACAGTTAAAGAGTTTCAAGTATTGCTATTTAACACTAATAATTCTATTCCAATTACTCATTCATTTGCACACAGTTAAATGGTTGCAAGTATTGATTACCTCGACATTGGCATGATGGTTAGAGCGTTCACAAATGACCCAAGAGACCTGCGTTCAACCCCAGGTAAAGTCATACCAAAGACTCAAAAAATGGTACTTGATGCTACCTTGCTTAATACTCAGCATTATAAGGTAAGGATCAAGGGTAAAGTGGAGCAATCCAGGGAAAGGAGTAGTGACCTCCCCTACACTTTGGTGTAGTAGCTATTGAAAAGAGAGCCTTCAGGTTGCCCTCAACTACGGTCACCAAGTTTACTTATTGACATGTATCACTAACAATTAAATTAGATAGTTGTTTACACACAGTTAAATGTCAAACAGTTCTATTTCAAATAATTCAATTTAGCCTAAGTCATTTGTTTGCACACAATTTATGTGTTAAACAGTTCTATCTGACCCATAGATTGGACCCTATCAGATGCTACCACTCCAGGTCAGAGTTGATTTGAGACCAATAAAGGAGTACTCTACATTCCCAGAGCTCTAGGACTGGAGCCTCACCATCGGATTGTTTGTATCATATCCAAGATACTCGTAGGGAGAAAGGGGTCTTACCCCTCTGCAGAGATGCAATCAGTGTATTTTATAGCCCCAGCCAACTGGACTGATCACCGGAGTTATTGTGCGAATTGCTAATTGTGCATAAAAGAAGGGGTTAACATTTTGGCAAAAGATTTTTCAATGGTATGTTAGGTGGGCAGTTCCAGGTCTAGAAATATCACCTTGAAAAAACATTGCTCTTACCTTTCAACATAATAATTAAAATTTGTACATTATGCACTAAATGTTCCTTTTTTTTTCTTATATATATATATATATATATAGTTTAAAAGGAATAGGTCTGCTAGTGAAATTGGTTATTTGGATTTTATTTTATAGGCTATAAAATAAATTCTAAAGAAACAAATTCACATGCAGACCTATTCATTTTAAAATATTTACTTTTCTCTCATTGGACCAACAAAAAGAAGAAAGAAAAAAAAACATATATATATATATATATATATATATATATATACTTTCAACAGTAAAAAAATATATATATAAGATGTTGAAAATGTAAAAGTAAGACATGTTGGTTGGTTGTATTTTATGACATATCAACCCTCATAGATTATTTAATGCCAAATCCTGTTTAAACATATATATCAAATATATATGATTTTTATATGAATAGTTAGTAAAGAAGAGCTCATTTGTTTGCACACAGTTAAATGGTTTTAAGTATTGCTATTTAACACTAATAATTCAATTTAACATCAGTTAAATGGTTTCAAGTATAGAAAAGGGTTAAACATTTCTATTTGACCTATGGATGGGACCCTAACAGGTATTACTACTCCAGGTCAGAGTGGGCCTGGGAGTAATGGTAATGAAAGGGCACTCCACATTCTCCAAAGCTCCAGGATTGGAGCCTCATCATCAAATGGTTTAGTGTCATATCTAGGACACTGGTTTGGGTTGGGATCTTATCCCTCTACAGAGATGCCTGCTCTGACTGGACTTCAGTAAGCCAGGGTAAAAACTCACTACTCTGAGTTTTACGGTTATGATCTTCAGGTGAGCTAGTAATCCACATATCTGACTTATTCAATTGAACTACTATACACTTCTTAGGAAATAGACACAGCCACCCAAGTTTAAAATCCTGGATGAGGCTGTTTGCATTTCACAAAGTGCTAATACCTTTGGAAATAGTTTGAATCCAGATATTCTCCTTCCCATAATGGGGAAATAAAGTAAAAAAGTAAAGTTGGTGACTGTAGTCGAGGGTGACCTGAAGGGTCCCTTTTCGATAGCTACTACACCGCGGTGTAGGGGAGGGCGCTACTCCTTTCCCTGGATTGCTCCACTTTACCCTTGATCCATTCCTTATAATGCTGAGTTAAGCAAGGAAGCATCAAGTACCATTTTTTGAGTCTTTGGTATGACTCGACCTGGGATTGAATCCAGGTCTCCCGGGCCATTGCCGAACACTCTAACCATTATGCCAATGTCCAGTTTTACACCGGACAATGGGGAAAGAGTAGGGCAGAATTGTCTCTTTAACCTTGCTATGACAACCAGTTTAGAAGAAAAACCCTGAATTCAAACCTGTTAAACTAAAAAACTAACCTTGTGTCATATCCTGTTCATGTGGCGGGGTTAGATAAATATATAATATGGTATTTTTCTTTCAGGCACAGCCTACAATTTCCCAGGGATACACTCTTTTTAGAAGTGACCACTCATTTTCAGATTCCTTTTCCATATGGGAGAGTCCGTATGGTATTGTGACTAATGTTCTGGACTGCAACATTGTTGTATGCAAGTTCAAACTCTAGCCGTGTTATTACATTCACTTTCAGACTGATATTCTTGGGAAAGGAATTATCCTTCCTGCCATGGGTTAAATAGTATCACTGCTGTTCTTCTACAAGGATGGCTTTAGCAGTAAATAAAAAAGGTTAAAAAAAAACTTCCTGTTTTCTTTTATAATCCCAGATTCTTTGGATAGTATATTGTACCATTAATATTATGTATGTATTTTTGTATGTAACTGTAAACCAATGAAAACGGCACATCCTAGCAAGATTTTTTATTAGAGCAGTATTTTTAAAATATTCTGAGAAAATAAAGCAATTTCCAGTTCAAGTAGCAACTGAATGATAATTTTGTATGGTCTTCATCCACACTGAACATCCTTTTTTCTTTCTTTCTTTTTTTAAACATCCAAATTCTTTAGATAATAGTAATAACTGTCGAATGGCAATTAAAATCCTTCACTTCTTCCTAAATAGAAAAATTAATATCATTGTGGACCCAATGGTAGTACATGTTAGCATTCCATCTATGGGTCAAAAAGATCTGTTTGAAAATTATTTGTATTAGACAAGAATACTTGAAACTGTATAATTGAGCAAACAAATGATTATTGTTATTAGATAAGAAGTTTTACTTGAAACCATATAATTGTGTATGGATTATTGGTATTTGATAGGAATACTTTAAACTATATAGTTGGAAATGAATTATTTGTATTAGATTATGTAAAGAGATTATAAAACAGTTCATCTTTAACCATTAAAAGTTAAAGATATTTTTAGATAATTTCTCTCTCCTTTCTCACTCTAAGGACCTTGACTTATAAGGACTGTATATATACCATGAGGAGGAGTTTTTTCCCTTTACACAATCTTTGCTAACACATCAGATTCTATCCTTTCTTTATTGTTGAATCTAATCGGTTGGAGCTGTAGAATACACTGACCGCATCTCTGCAGAGGAGTTATAGACCCCTCCCCCACCAACAAGTTTCCTGGATATGACACTAAACAATCTGATGGTAAGGCTTTAGGGAATACGGAGTACCCCTTCATTGCCATTGCTCCCAGGTCCAATCTGGTCTGGAGTGATGGCACCTGATAGGGTCTCATCTATAGGTCAAATAGAACTGTTTGACATTTAAACTGTGTGCAAATAAATGACTTACACTTAATAGAATTGTTAGAAATAGAACTGATCATTTAACTGTGTGTAAACAAATGGCTGATGTTTAATTGAATTATTAGTTATACATAGCAATAGTTGGAACCATTTAACTTTGTTGACTTATGTTAAACTGAATTGGTAGAAATAGAACTGTTTGATTATTTAACTGCGCGTAAACAAATGACTGATCTTAGTGATACATAGGAATACTTGGAACCATTTAACTTTGTTGACTTTTGCTAAACTGAATTGGTAGAAATAGAACTGTTTGATTATTTAACTGCGCGTAAACAAATGACTGATCTTAGTGATACATAGGAATACTTGGAACCATTTAACTTTGTTGACTTATACTAAACTGAATTGTTAGAAATAGAACTGTTTGATTATTTAACTGTGCATAAACAAATGACTGATGTTGGTGATTCATAGGAATACTTGGAACCATTTAACTTTGTTGACTTATGCTAAACTGAATTGTTAGAAATAAAACTGTTTGATTATTTAACTGTGCATAAACAAATGACTGATGTTAGTGATACATAGCAATACTTGGAACCATTTAACTTTGTTGACTTATGTTTACAAAGCATATTTATCTAATATATATATATGAATAAACCAGTTTTGGCATTAAAAAACCTACAATGGCTGATGTGCCATAAAACCAAACCAAACAAAACGTTTCTTTATTGTTAATAAATTTGTTTATAAAATATATTGACCCTTTTGTCCATTTACTTTGGCTTATGCTATCAATGGGGTTTAAATGAATAGTTGTCCTTATTCAGCCAATGAAATCTAATTCATATTTACCAGCCCCTCCGCTCAGGCAGGATATGACACAAGGTCAATTTTTAAGGGAAGTTTAACAGGTTTGAATTCAGAGTTTTCCTTCTCTTAGACTAGTTGCCTCACCAAGGCTGAAGAACCTAGTCTGTCCTACTATTTACCCATAGCTGGAGGGAGAATAATTGGATTCATACCTTTCCCAAGGGTATTAGTGCTATGTGAAATGCAATTAGTCTCTGCCAGCATTTGAACTCGTGTTGCCGTGTCCATTTCCTACAACGATAACCATTACACCACAGGCACCTCCCAATAAAATCTAATCTATGCTTAAATCCAACCTTCAAAGGCAAACAAGTTTGACACTCCTCGTCAGTGCATTCAGATTGACTTGACCCATAAGCCATTGCTGGATTTGTTTAAACTAGAATCAGGTTTACTCTACTTCTTATTTGTTATGCTTTCTTGGGCATCTTCACTTTTTACTATCTTCTCACATCAACCATTTAAAAAAAAAACCAAAAGGAGATTCTTTGTACAGAATATATACACTATTAAAACAATATCTATATACAAATCAAATTCACTTGAGTAATTCCTATGAAAGTTTCCAAAAATGCTCGCTTCAATTCTGTTTCGGTTTCTTTGTTTAATGGCATATCAACTCTTTTTAGGTTATTTAATGCCAAAGCCATTCTCCTAGAAGAACAGTAGTGGTGCTATTTAACCCATAGCTGGGAGGATGAGGGGGCTCATACCTTTCCTAAGGGTATTTGCCCGAAAGTGAACGTAATAGCACGACTGGAGTACGAACTCGCATACTACGATTCCGCAGTCCATCGCTTTAACCATTACACCACAAGGACACCCCCGCTTCAATTCTTCTTGGTCATCATTTTCTATTAAATGTTATGTTGCTAAATACAGAATTAAATCTCCGAATCATAATAAACTTCACCCAGTAGAATAACATTTCTACCTATCTGACCATGATTTTAATGGAGGTGTTAAATTTCTGTGAGGGGAAGACCTCATGAAATCATGACTCATACGCTGGACTGCAACATCTTCAAAAGCAAGTTTTAACTCCAGTCATTCACTTTCTGGCTCAGGCAGCTGGGGCTGCTGAATACACCCACTGCATCTCTGCAGAGAAGTTAGACTCTCCCCGAACAATTGTCCTGGATATGACAATAAACAATCTGATGGTGAGGCTTCAGTAAATTTGGAGCTTTGGGGAATGTGGAGTACCCCTTCATTGCCATCACTCCCAGGTCCACTCTGATCCAGAGTGGTAGCACCTGATAGGGTCTTATCTATGCTCCAAATAGAAGTTTTTGACCCTTAAACTGTGTATTTATGCTAAACTGAATTGTTTGAAATAGAACTGTTTGTGTAAACAAATGCAAATACTTGAAAACATTCATCTGTATGCAAACAAATGATTAATAGTAAATAGAATTATTCGTATTAGATAGAAATAAGTGAAACCATTTAACTGTGTGAAAAATATGAGGTCAGGCTCATTTAAAAATGTCACTTACAAAAGGTGTTTAGAAATTCATTTATTTAATATATATGTATAAAGAGGATTTGGCATTAAATAACCTACTATGGTTGATGTTCAGGACTTGTTCAATATTGCTCGCAGCATTCTTGTGTAATTGCCGTCTAGCTTCTTCTCCAGCCGTTTAGTTAGCGTCCTAGTAGTGCATCCATACAGCAGTATCGATACGACCGCTGCCTGGAAGAAACTGCATTTCATTTTATCAGTCAGGTCTGATTTCCATATAATCAATAGCCTGTCGATAGCTATCCATGCCTTCGTTAGCCGCGTGTCGATGTCCTTTTCGATTGATGAGATGCTGCTTCCTCGGTAGGTGAATTTGTCTACTAGTTTCAGATGGGTTCCGTCTAGTATGGTGATGTCGCCTGTTTGATTATAGCACATCTGCCTCCCATCACAAAAACTATCCAAGTTAGACGAACCAGACATGCTGTAGAAGCAGGGACGAGCTCATAAGTGATGTACTCCTATGGACCCCCACATATGGCCGGGCAAAAGCAGGACGACCAGCTCGAACATACATTCAGCAGCTACGTGAGGAGACAGGATGTGGCCCTGAAGACCTACCAGAGGCGATGAATGATAGGGAGAAATGGCGAGAGAGGGTCAGGGATATCCATGCCTGTGGCACAACATGATGATGATGATGATTGATGTGCCATAAAACCTAATCAAACCAAACCATTCACTTTCTGACTAATACTCTTAAGAAAGGTATGAACCTTTTTATCGCCCTTGTTATGGGTTAAACTGTACCACTACTGCTTTAGCATTAAATAATCCACAAAGATTGATATGAACATTAAAAACAAAGAAACCAAATTAAATTCCCTAGAATAAAGAAAATTTTATATATAAATAAGTTGTAACAAAATATTATCAAACCAATCAGTTCCCTGACATTGTCATGTGGTCTAATTCGCCAAAAATGTGTTCTCCTGGTGGAATTGACTGTCCCCTGGGTGGAGAACACAGAGGAGACACAAGATTGGAAGGCAAATCAGTATGAATCTCTTTGAACTGAGTGGGAGGGGTTGAGTATGTCATGTGTTACCAATTGAGGTTGAATACCATGGTTTTCTACAACATTCAACTTCTTCCTTTTTATTCAAAATAGGCATGATTGGCCGGCCCCTAAATGAAGCCTTATAAAAAAATACAGGCTTCAACGTGAATTTGGTCTGTAACTGAGAGGGAGCCAATTCAAATATGGGAATTGAATTTTGCATGAATGTTCTTTGGAATCATTTGTGCAAGATTGTCAAGAGATATTTCTATTTGTAATGGAATAAAATTTCACAGACACTCCCAAATGAAGATGACTTAATGAGAACATGACGTTAAACTTCAATGGAAATACTACTCATTCAATTCCTCATCATTAACAGAAATATGAGGTCAGGCTCGTGGTGTACTGGTTAAAGCGATGGACTGCGGAATCGTAGTACGCGAGTTCGTACTCCAGTCGCGTTATTACGTTCACTTTCGGGCAAATACCCTTGGGAAAGGTATGAACCCCCTTATCTCCCTCCAGCTATGGGTAAATAGTAGGGCAGACTAGGTTCTTCAGCCTTGGTTAGGCAACTAGTCTAGGAGAAGGAAAACTCTGAATTAAAACCTGTTAAACTCCGCTTAAAATTTGACCTTGTGTCATATCCTGCCCGAGCGGAGGGGTTGGTAAATAGGATCATTAACAGAAATAAGAGACAAGCAGATGCATAGCACTACAGATAGGACAAATAATACTCTGTCCTGATGGCACCCAAAAGTAGCAGTACCACCTTAGTAACTAAAACTGTGGTATCACTCCTGGTCAGTGGCTGATGAGGACAGGTTAAAGCCAATACAATTGCATGTTAAATGCTGAAAAAAAAAATTAGCACTTTAAACATTGTTCAATGGAAGATAAATATATCCAAATCTGTGATTCAAGGGGAATTTTGGGGCCAAAAATATCTTGCCCATACAGTTTGCTGAAATATTATCAACAAACAAGTTTTATACATCAGCTCAATAGCTACTTAAAGTAAAAATTATTGATAATTATCTCAGAAATGTTGACTGATTTTTCTTTGAGTCTTTATATTATGTTAACTTCCTAGCATAGCTTTCAAAACAAAATTTAACAAATTCAAGCTTATACCAGTAAATGATATTAATTATATTAATTAATTATGATTATTAATTATATTAATTTCTATTAGCTTTGTTTAAGTTAATGCCAAGAACTATGATAATAAGTAAAGGATTTAACTGAAGAATAGATAAAATATCTGTATTGGCCCACTTCTTTTTCACTAAATCAGTAGCAGCTGCATAATGCCCTGCATACTAGCTTATTGTAGTCTTTACCTATATTCAATCCAAGATTTTTTGGGGAAGGCTGGTATCATTTTATTATTCAAGTGATTTCTGCATATTGATTTTTGTGCATATATAGTAAAAGTATTGGTTGTCACTAATTCACTATGTGGGTTTGTGGTGAACCAAGTGCTATATAATTTGGAGAATGCTCAATATTTGTGATAGAGCTATTATATGATAATAATGAATAAATATATATTGGATTTATATATTTAATGCCAAACTTCCATGGCATTAAATATATAAATACAATATATATTTATTTATTATTATAGATAGATACATATTATATATATATATATATATATATATATATATACATACATACTTTTGATACTTCCTAATATATGATGACATTAATAAAACAGGTAAGTCTTTCGACATATACCTGAAATTATAACTGACGTAAAGGTCCTGTTAAAAATGAAACAAAAATACTTTTGATCCCCCATTAATGTATTGTAGATCTCTTAGTGGATATATTCCTCTACACAGGTAAACATTTATAAGTACAAACAGACATATGTAGTAACCTGGGTAGTTACATGTTTATTGGCTAAGAAAAAAAAGGTAAATAGATTGAGCATTTGATTTATAGCCTTTGGTTCCTTTCACTCCAAATCTGACTATCCTCCCAACACACCTAACCAGTTTTTCTTTCTTGTTTTCATTTTTGATTATTTTTTTTGTGTGTGTGTTTTCTTTTTTATTCTGTCTCCTTTTTCACAAAGAAGTGTGTGGCTGGGATGTAAGAGGTTGAAAACTGAAAAAAATTGTGGCTAGATAATAAGGGTTAGCTGCATGGAAAGAAGAGTAGTGTGTAGTCAGATATTCCTTTCCTGGTTTGCTTTTGATTCTTTTATATATATATATATATGTATATATAGGTAGAACCGGCTCATTGGCCTAGTGGGTAGAGTGTTCGCCAGTGGTCCAGGAGACCTGGTTTCAGTCCCAGGTCGCGTCATATCAAAGATTCAAAAAATGGTACTTGATACCCCCTTGCTTAACACTCAGCAATATAAGGTATGTATCAAGGGTAAAGTGGAGCAATCCAGGGAAAGGAGTAGCGCCCTCCCCTACACCTCAGTGTAGTAGCTATTGAAAAGAGAGCCTTCTGATCGCCAACTTTTCTTTACTTATATAGGAAGAATAAAAAGAAGCTAAGAAATGAAAATATAAAATTTTTCATATTACAATTTCTTTTTTTTGGGTTAATGTTTAAAATAGTATTTTAAAAAACATACCCCTTGGTTTGAAATATTTTCGAGATTTTTTTTAGCACTACAAAAAAATTTTTTTTTTTTTTTTACAATTAGTACTAAATTAAAAAACAAAAAGAATTAAATTCAAATTTCACTGATAAAATCCATATGATATTTAAACATGGCTGGTCTTCAGAAGAACTGAACAGTTTGTTTTTTTTATTTATTTGTTTATTTATTTTTCTACTTACTTAGGAAGAACTGTGTTGAGTTCCACAAATCAATTGATATTTTTTTTTTTTAATTAAATCATTTAATCTATATTAATCAAAAACCAAATTTTGTACTTTTTCTTATTATAAACATATCAAAGTGTATATGCAATTTTAATGCTCAATGACATCTCTTTGCTGTGTTGACATATACAAACTAAAATAGACACGATTCATATATATTATATATATATATATATATATATATATATATATATATATATATATATATATATATACACATGCAAACACTGACCAAGATACTGTCATGGAATATGACCAAATGATGTTTACTTTTCAACATAGTCCCCTTCTGTGATCTACACATTTCTTTCATTGGTGTTGTAGTGCTTGGATTCCATTAGTCAAAAAAGTCATTGACCTCAGATATGACATCATCATATGAACTTTTCAGCCCAACCTTATATATATATATATATATATATATATATATATATATATATATATATATATATAGAAAGAGAGAGATTATAAAGATTAAAACATTAAAAACAATTGAAATCTCAGTTTTATTTCATTAAAAACAGTTTTGTTTGTTTTCTATAAAGCAGAAAACTTAATATAAACAAATGAAACGTTCTTCAGTTTCATCTGACAATTGTGTGTGTGTGTGTGTGTGTGCATATATATATATATATATATATATATATATATATTTCAAATAGCTAATAACATATATAGTTTCATCTGACTATAGTGTTTTCTATTTCATAATCAAGAATGCTGTGAGTAATGAAACAAAACTAAGAAGATGATATTTTAGTTTTTTTTTCATTTTTATATTCCTTTGCTGGCAAAGATTACAGTGTTTTCAGGTGTTGTGTTTGCATACATATATATATAGAGAGAGAAAAAGTAAAACGGAAGAAAAATATGTTTGATGGAGTAACGTTTATTTGCCAACGCGTTTCAACTTCAATTTTTTTTTTAATGCAAAAGTGTTTTATCGAAATTATTTTAGTATGAGAAATAATTATGATAGATGAATTTTGAATCAATTAGAGGTCTTCATCAGGGCTTGTAGATCTTGCTATGTGAAAAAACAGATTAATACTTGTTGATATGTTCAAATTGCATCATGTCATGTAATGGAATATTTTTGAAAAGTAAATGACGTTTTGTGGTTTGAGAAACGGATTTGTGATGTTTCATTGTTTTGAAGGTTTAGAGAAAGAGGAGCTAATCTATAAGTGTGAATTTTGAATTCTTTTAATATTATTTTTTGTTTAGATGGTGAAATCTTGAAAAAAAACCTTGTCACAGTGATATTGTGTTGTGGTGTGCTATGGAACATGCTTCAATAATTCTTCTTTAATTTTTGTCATGAATGAAAGCAAATATGGCAGAATTTTGAAAGTTAACATTTTTGCTTCCATTTTACCTTTTCTACATACATTCTGTCAGATTCAACTCATTTCTTCCGGCATATATATATATATATATATATTATGAACCAGGTGTGTCTGAAAAGTAACTAGTCCGGTATCACAGACTATTTTAATACCAAACAACAGACTACATAGTTTCTCCTTCAAAATAATCCTTGTCAAGTTTAATGCCCTTTGCCATGACTCTCCACCACACTCCAATGCACTGCTGGAAGGATTCTTCTGGGATGCTCCTCAGTTCTATCATTATGGCTCTCTTGATGGCCTCCATATATTCAAAATGGGTCCTCTTTATTCCCTTGAGCTTGGTGGAGAAAAAGTTACATGAAGCAAGATCAGGTGAATAGTAAGGTTATTCCAATATAATGGTGTTCTCCTCTGACAGGAACTTTCAGATGCATTGTCATGGTGAAGCAACCATGATTTGTCCTGCTACAACTCTCATCTCTTCTTGCACACTATTCTCCTTGTAGACTTGCCGATTAATCTTCTGGTTCTGTGGCAATAACTTTCGATGGACAGTGCCTCTCACATCAAAACATGTGATCAACATGACTTTGACTGTTTTACTTTCTTCGACCCCAATGGAGAACATTTCTACTGACTGCTCTGGCATTTGCTTTCTGGGTCGTACTAAAAAAATCCATGTCTCATCATTATTGATGACTCTATGAAGCAAGTCTGCTTCAGTTTGAAGATGCTTGATGATGTCCTGACACACTTGCTTGTGGCACTCCTTCTGATCATCATTCACTTATTTTTGAGAACTTTTTTAGGTGAATGATTTGATTATCAACGAGGATGACATTGCTGCTTTGCAAGGTCAAGGTTGATAACACAATCAGAGCCAAAAATTATCAAACCTATCAACAAAACAATCTCTTGTTAAAAAACTGGTTATTAGAAAAAATAAGTTTGAAAATTAATAACTTTAATTTTAGTCATTCATTTTTAATTTCGATTTTTCAAATGAATTTCTTTTTTTATCTTTTCGTATGGAATGTTTTTAAAGCAAAATTTGCAAATTAGCTCATCTCATTGGCAAAAAAATTGCCACCTTTGTTATGTTATGTAGCAGGATACTCCAAAACTTACAACTGAGAAGGCATTCATAGCATGACTGTTATCATTGTATAAAATAGGTTCAGCAACCTGGGTTCAAATCCTGAACAAGGCTTCTTGCATTTCACATAGTGCTAATACTCTTGAGAAAAGTATTAATTCTATAAGTAAATGATTGCTTAAATGCAGACATCAAATGAATAAACTTCATTTAGGTGGTAGTGCTAATAAATTAGAACCCCAGCACTTACAATTATTTTAGTTGGTGTTTGATGGCATATCAACCAATATCTATAGCTTGTAGGTAACTATTTTTTATTGGGTAGTTAAAAACGTATTTGTTTGCACAGAGTTAAATAGTATTCCTATATATCACTAATAATCTTATTTAATGTTAATCATTTGATTGCAGACTGTTTAAATAGCTTCAAGTACTGTTATTTAACATTAGTAATTCTATTTATCAAGTATTCCTATGTAGCGTAAATAATTTGAATACAGCTGAATAGTTTCAAATAGCTAATAATAATAATTCTTAGTAAATGATTGAACAGTTCAATTTGACCAATAGGTGGGGGCACTAACAGTTTCTATCACTTCAGGTCAGTAGACCTGGGAATACAGGTATACCACACCTTGCATCTATAATTCGTTCCAGGATAGGTGACTTAAGTTGAATTTACTTGTTACTCTGTTTAACCACAAATAACCATTCCCAATTCTGTGTTTTATTTGTAAATGTATTTTTGATAATATATGATCAATAAGAATCTATTTTAAGCTTATAAACAAATAAATTTTTAATAGAGTACAGAAAAAAAGTAATTTAAATTAAATGAATACAGGTATGTAAGTAAAAAAGTAAAGTTGGCAACCATAGTCGAGGGTGACCTGAAGGCTCCCTTTTCGATAGCTACTACACCAAGGTGTAAGGAGTGGTGCTACTCCTTTTCCAGGATTTCTCCACTTTACCCTTGATCCATACCTTATAATGCTGAGTGTTAAGCAAGGAGGCATCAAGTACCATTTTTAAAGTCTTTGGTATAACTCGACCTGGGATTGAACCCAGGCCACCCGGGCCATTGGCAAACACTCTAACCATTATGCCAATGTCTGGTGTATGTACATACTTGTAAATGTAGATGTTTACAATTTGGCAATCTCAACTGTACGTTGTGAACTCTTTATTTGTGAATGTGTTTTGCTCTAAGACATTATAAAATAAAATGATTTTATAAGGTTAAATAACAAATACAATTATTAAAATTATTTTGCTAAACTACTTCTGCTAAAATTAGAAAGACTGATGAAAGAAAGACACTCCCACTGAAAGCAGTTATGTATGTATTTACCCAACCCCTCCACTATGAGGAGGATGTGACACAAGGTTAGTGTTTAAGCAGAGTAAATCTGATTTGAATTCAGTTTTCTTTCTCCTTAACTGGTTGCCTTACCAAGACTAAAGAACCCAGACTGTTGAAGGACAGATGGCTTTAAGTTCATCTCCTTAGAATGAGGAATACAAAATGAACCACTGCTCATATGAAATCTCCATGGAAACTCGTTGATCTACTGAATCTACTGATAATTTGTCTTTATTTTTATTTATTATGTATAAGTAATTATTATTGATATTATATATATAATTTATTATATACCATATTTATATATATTTATACAGGGTAGAACGATAAAATTGTCATCCTAACGAAAACAATACTACAGCTTTATTTTAAAACTTTTATTGAAAAAATCAAGTCAGGTAACTTGATTATGTACTAGAGCTGACATCTATTCAATGTAGCTGCCTTCAGCCTCAATCACCGCCTCGATACAGATCCAGAACTGGGAGCATGCCTTATCCACAAGCACCGACGGGAGCTCGGCGAATACCCGGCATATGACGGTGATCAGGCTGGCTTTGGTGTTGTGGGAGGTCATGTTGGTGATGTTCTCGACATATGACCAAATGAAGTAGTCCAGCAGGTTCAGGTCATAGCACTCCTTCTGAAGCCAAGCCTGGGTCTCTTTGGACTTGTGGGCCAGCGCCATGTCCTGCTGCCACACCCAGGGTCTGCCACCGGCCACCTGATTGCACCAGAGGATCACCACACTCTTCAGCACATCCAGGTACACTTTGGTGTTGACTTTCAAGCCGACTTCAAAGATATGAGGTGGCATGATGTGGCCCTCACTTGAAACCACACCAAAGACCATAACCATAGCCGGAAACTTTGTTTTCATCACCCTGGGCACATCCATGTTATTTGTGGCAATCCAGATTTGCATTTTGAGGGTGCTGGCAATGGTCCTGTTGTCATAACTTGGATCGGTAGAGAGTATGAGTTGTACAGTGGCGCATCTCCGATCTCGCTCGTTGAACATTGTGTCACTTTCAGACATGATAGAAGGCTCCTATTGCTCTTGGGATTTGTACACAACTAGCCAACTAGTAGATGGTCTGCAACAAAAGAAGAAAACCAGTTTTCATTAAACGGAAATGGAATCATGTCATCTTTTCTAGGGCGACAATTTTATCATTCCACCCTGTATTAATTTATTATATATTATATGTATTATATATATGATTTATTATATATATATATATATATATAAATTATGTAAGTAAAATTAAAATGAATAAGTAGCTTATGTGTATAATATAATGAAATAATAAATATTTGTCTTATAGGGCACCTTTTCTTTCTTTTTTTTCTCTCTCTCTCTCAGTTCTATAAAGTAGAAAGGGAGTCTCTATGGTGTTGTGGTTAACATGCTAGACTGTGATATTATAGTTAATGAGTTCAAATCCCAGTCACACAATGACATCCGCTTTCACACTAATATCTTGGGGAAAGGTTTGAACTCCCTTATTCACCCCAGCTATGGGTTAAATAGTTCCACTACTGTTCTTCTACAAGGATGGCTTTGGCATTAGATAACCCATGAAGGTTGATATGCCATTAAACTCTGTAGCCATACTGAAAATTAGGCACTACTCATTTTCTCCTATGGAGTCTAGCCCATTGGACTGTAACATCATAGTAAGTTTTTCCCATCTGTTGAATTATTTCAAAAATGCAGCCAACAGATTCCTTTGTGCAATACCATTTGTGGTTGGATTTCCTGGCGACTCAAAAGGAAGGAAGTGTTGAATGGTGGGATTAAGATAGATTTTTGTTATTTACTAAGTTTTGATTAGTCTGACACACTCAGATTGCTTACAGTATCTGCTATTCCTATGTGGTCACCCATTTCAGAACTGAATAGAGTCATTGCTGCTTAACTTTGACAGTTATTTACTAAGTTTTGATTAGTCTGACACACAAGCCTCAGATTGCTTTCAGTTCCTGCTATTCCTAATTTCAGAATTGAATAGGTTCATCACCTATTGATCTCATGCTCTGACTAGTCGCAATGCCTTCAGCACCAATTGAACTTATGACTAAGTCAATTGAATTCCTGATCATTTAATTTGCTTGAGATCCCAGTCAGCTGGAGACTGTTGAATACATCAACTGCATCTCTGCAAGAGGGGTAAGATCCCCTCCTAACAAGTGTACCTATATAACACTAAATAATCTAATGGTGAGGCTCCAGTAATGCTGGAGCTTTTGGGAATGCCAAGTATCCTTTCATTACCATATCTCGCAGGTCCACTCTGGCCTAGAATGGTAGTACCAGATAGGGTCCTATCTATGGGTTAAATAAAATTGTTTGACATTTAAACTGAGTGCAAAAATATAACTTATGCTAAATTGAATTGTTAGAAATAGAAGTGTTTATCATTTAACTGTGTAAATAAATGACTGATGTTTGAATTGTTAGTGAGATAGCAATTCTTGAAACCATTTAACTCTGTGGAAAAGAATAAGCTTAGGTTCATTTAAAAATGTTACCAACAAAATGTGTTTACAAATCATATATATTTAATATCTATCTATAAAGAGGATTTGGCATTAAATGACCTATGATGGTTGATATGCCATAAAACCAAACCAAACCAAATCCTATATATTTAATGTATATGTATAAAGAGGATTTGGCATTAAATAACCTACAATGGTTGATATGCCATAAAACCAAACCAAACCAAATCAAATCAAATCATATGTATTTGATATATATGGTTAAAAAGGATTTGGCATTAAATAACCTACAATGGTTGATATGCCATAAAACCAAACCAAATCAAATCAAATCATATGTATTTGATATATATGGTTAAAAAGGATTTGGCATTAAATAACCTACAATGGTTGATATGCTATAAAACCAAACCAAACCAAATCCTATATATTTTATGTATATGTATAAAGAGGATTTGGCATTAAATAACCTACAATGGTTGATATGCCATAAAACCAAACCAAACGAAATCATATATATTTAATGTATATGTATCAATAGGATTTGGCATCAAATAACCTACAAGAGTTGAATGCCATAAAACCAAACCTAATCTACTCGAATTTGTCTGTGATCTTGAGTCATCACTATAGAATTTATTTGTTTATTTATTTGCTTAAAAAAAAACTCTTGAATGTTTTTATATATTTTATATTATGCTTGTTTACAAAAGAAGAGAAGAAGCCGAAATATCAACTATGTAGCTATATCTCATCAACTGAAAGCAATGACAACATATGCATAGGTAAAGCATGGACTGTTATCAATCATATGGAAATATGCTGAAATAAAATGGGAATTCTTCCAAGCTGTTATCATGTCAGTACTTCTGTATAGTTGCACCACTTGGACTCTAACAAAATGATTGGAGGAAAAGCTAGATAGGAACTACACAATAATACTGCGTGCTGTTTTGAACTAATCCTGGAAGCAGCAACCTACAAAACAGCAGCTGTGCAGCCACTTACTCCCCACTTCACAAACCATCTCAATAAGACATGCTGGCCAGGTAAGGACAAAGTGGAATTCTCCTATGGGCTCTTACACATGGACATACAAATGTTGGCTGACCAGCAAAACCATAAATTCACTAGCTCTATGTAGACCCTGAATGCCATCAAGAGGACCTATCCAGAGTGATAGCCAGTGGAGATGGATAGCAACAGAGAGTCAAATGAGTCAATGCTATTGTCTTAACCTTGGTGATGTTAATCGAAAATGATATCTGAATTACCTATGCATATGTTGTCATTGCTTTCAGTAGATGAGATAAAGTACTTAGCTATTTTACATTTGGGTTTTAAGATATTTCCATCATAGAAAAACCTCTTGTTAGGCTAAACTACATGTGATGTATTTGTTCTTCTTGTTTGATAAAGAAAATAAATAAATTTTACAAATCCATATTCATGGAGACATGCTTAGCATAATAGTTACCATTATAAGAAATAGAACCAGCAAGTCAAGTGCAAATCCTGGACAAGGCATTTTGGAGTCCGGTCGGCTGGAGCTATAGAATACACAGACTGCATCTCTGCATAGAAGGTAAGACCTCCCTCCTCCCTCAAAGAGTGTCCTGGATATGACACTTAGCAATCTAATGGTAAGTCTCTAACCTTGGAGCTTTGGGGAATGGGGAGTATTTATTTATTACCATTGCTCCCAAGTCCACTCTGACCTAAAGTGGGAGCTCCTGATAGGGTCCTATCTATGGGTCGCATAGAACAAACTGTGCAAACAAATGACTGATGCTAAATTGTGACTGTTATATAGAAATACGTGAAACCATTTAGCTGTGTGCGAAAAAGTGCTCCAGCTTTTTTAAAAATGTTACCTACAAAATGTTTTTACAAATCATTTATATATTTAATGTATATGTATAAAGAGGATTTGGCATTAAATAACCTACAATGGTTGATATGCCATAAAACTAAACCAAACCAAATCCTATATATTTGATATATATGTATTTAGAGAATTTGGCAGTAAATAACCTACAATGGTTGATATGCCATAAAACTAAACCAAACCAAATCCTATATATTTAATATATATGTATAAAGAGGATTTGGCATTAAATAACCTACAATGGTTGATATGCCATAAAACTAAACCAAACCAAATCCTATATATTTAATATGTATAAAGAGGATTTGGCATTAAATAACCTACAATGGTTGATATGCCATAAAACTAAACCAAACCAAATCCTATATATTTAATATGTATAAAGAGGATTTCGCATTAAATAACCTACAATGGTTGATATGCCATAAAACTAAACCAAACCAAATCCTATATATTTAATATGTATAAAGAGGATTTGGCATTAAATAACCTACAATGGTTGATATGCCATAAAACTAAACCAAACCAAATCCTATATATTTAATATGTATAAAAAGGATTTCGCATTAAATAACCTACGAAACTTGATATACTTTGACCACTAATTATAGAATTAGCCTTGACTGATACAGAATGTTTTGCTTGAAAATAACATTTATTTTCAAAGGAAGAATTTTTAGCTAAGGAATGCTTTTTCTGGCAAAGAACAGCTTAAAGCCAAATTGATGAAGAAAAGTTCAAAGCTGAAAGAGCTTTGAACTTTTTTTCATCAATTTGGCTTTAAGCTGTTCTTAAAAATGAATTTTTCAAAAAACAAAGACTTTTAAAAATTATATCTATCTAATATGTGTGTGTGTGTGTAAAGGGGATTGGCATTAAATAATCTACAATAGTTGATATGCCATAAAATCCAGCCAAACCAAATTGTATATATCTAATAGATATATATAAAGAGGATTTGACATTTAATAACTTACAATGGTTGATATGTCATAAAACCGAAGCAAACCAAATCCTATATATTTAATATATATGTATAAAGAGGATTTGGCGTTAAATAACCTACAATGATTGATATGCCATAAAATCCAACCAAATCAAACAAAGGCTGTTTGTATTTCACTTTATACTAATACCGTTAGAAAAGGCATGAATCCATCAGTTCCCCTCCCAGCTGTGGGTAAGTAGGAGGGCTGACTATGTTCCTTAGTCTTGCTTTGGCAACCAGTCTAGGAGAAGGAAATCTCTGATTTTAAACCAACTTAAAACTCTTGTTGACTTTGTGTTACATTTTGCCTGTGAAGGATGGGTTGGGTAAATATATACTAAAGTATCTATTTTTGTAATAGGGTAAGTACTACTAGTTATATTGCATTTAAGAAATCTTATCTCAGAGCTTTGAAAATGACATTGGTTCTTTTTGAATACGAGATGTATAATTGAAAAATCATTGTATTAATTTTGGGTATAACTTTAAGTTTAATTGGTATAGGAAGTAATTTCATTTTGGTCTAATACAATTTAAAATCTTCCCAGGCATGACCCTAACAATTCCTGAAAGTTTGGTTGAAATCTGACCTAAAATGATGAAGCTTTGGCTGTATGGATAGACAAACATTTTATTAATTATGTTTGAATTGCTTTCTTTGTCTAATGGCAAATCAACCTTTGTGGGTTATCTAATGCCAAAGCAATCCTTGCAAAAGAACGATTTAACCCATAACAGGGCAGGATAAAAGTGTTCACTTCTTTTCCTAAGATATTAGTCTGAAAATGAATCCTATAGCATGACTAGAGTTTGAACCTATTTACTATGATGTTGCAGTTCAGCACATTAACCACTACACCACAGGGGCTTCCCTCTTTCCATGTTTTGTTTGTAGTCATTCTAAAAGACTCAAACTAGAAACTGTCTATATTGTATGCCAAAAGAGAAACAATTTGTCACTGAGAACAATAGGAACATGTAGCACAAATAGCTTTTTTACAGCAAGATAGTAAGATAGAGAAGATGAGAGACTGATCCCACCAAATAAACAGTCTGAGATTGTTGTGGACTAGTAAAAGTTCAAGAAGAAAGACATGAACTCTGTAGCCATACTGAAAATTAGGCACTACTCATTTTCTCCTATGGAGTCTAGCACATTGGACTGCAACATCATAGTAAGTTTTTCACATCTGTTGAGTTCCGGAAGAAAGACATGAACTCAGGATTATGTGAAACAAATATATTGAATGAAAGTATAAATACAGCATAGGTAAAAGAGTGTTGAACATCAGTCTGACTGCCAAAGGGTTAGGCTGGAGTTAACTCAACACCGAGATGAATATTCTCCCAGTATTCATAGTAATAGGAAGAGTTCATTATAGTCCGTAAGGTTGGTACCATAACAGAGACGGATCACAAAATCTAGTTAAAAACCTTTTCAGGCATGACCCTAACAGTTCTTGAAAGTTTGGTTGAAATCAGACCAAAAATGCTAGAGTCTTCGCTGTAGGAACTGATAGACATTTAGTGAATTAGATTTAGTTTGGTTTGGTTTCTTTGTTAAATAACATATCAATTTTCATGGGTTATTTAATCCCAAAGCCATCTTTGGAGAAAATGAGAGACTGATCCCATCTAATTAACAGTCTGAGATGAATCTCAAAATCTAGTTAAAAACCTTTTCAGGCATGACCCTAACAATTCCTGAAAGTTTGGTTGAAATTAGACCAAAAATAGTTAGCCTTGGCTGTGCGGACAGACGGGTATTTGGTGAATTAGGTTTGAATTGGTTTCTTTGTTTAATAGCATATCAGCCTTAGAAGAACAACATTAGACACACAGTTGAACCTTGGTTGTTGAACATAATTCATTCCAAAATTATGTTCGACTACCAGTTTGTTTGAAAACTGAAACAGTGGTGCTTGGATAAACTTGGCCAGCTTTTTGGCTGTGTTTGGTAGTCATTTGCGTGTGTTCTGTTTTCATCAGCTCAACTTGTGTGTTTGAATTTAAAACTTTTTTTGATCACTAAGGCATTTTTTACTCAAATCTTTTGGTCTGCCTCTGAATTGTTTGACTTGAGAGTTGTTTTATAACCAAGGTTCCACTGTACAAATATATGTGATGATGCAAGCATTTATCTATTCTCTGCCAAAATAAACTTATAATGACAACTTAACCAGGTTTGAGTTTCCATCCGATTACACTATTTACACTCTGAATGTGAATTTTGTTATATCCCTGCGAAGGAATAAGGGATTAACAATAGCCATACATCAAGCACTCACATAGATTTATATGATATTCCTCATGTATTCTATAAAAGAATAATCCACACCC
Source organism: Sepioteuthis lessoniana (assembly GCA_963585895.1). Taxonomy (NCBI): domain Eukaryota; kingdom Metazoa; phylum Mollusca; class Cephalopoda; order Myopsida; family Loliginidae; genus Sepioteuthis; species Sepioteuthis lessoniana. Next base: position 19,687,314 of record OY757944.1, read on the forward strand.
ACTGTCTTCGGACGCTGACTGGATATTATATATATATATATATATATAAAACTAACTTTAGAAGCAATCTCAATATGCAGGGTGTGATGGGTAAATTGTCACCATTTTGAATTTTGTGCATACGCATGAATTCAAACTTGTTAAACTTCTCTTAAAAATTGACCTTGTGTCACACCCTGTTCATGGTAAAGGAATTGGGTAGATATATACAATGGCAACCTTATTGGTTTTCTCAGTTTTACTTATACATGCATATACATTTATTTTTAAGTTTTTGATTAGCTTGCTTGACACCATATTTTTTTCATGGGGTTTAAAGGGTTGATAACTTTTCTCTTTTCTGCTTTGCTGGGCTTTTTAAAGTTCATGCCTTTGTAATGAATAATGTTAGCAATTAGAAGAATGGAAATTTCACAACAGTCACCATTTTAATTTTCAGGACCACCACAACTTTATGAGTTTTTGCTGTGAATAGATGAGACCCCATGGGACAGGGGCTAGTGGTGGTTATAGAAGCCCCACCCTCATCACCTGCTACAACAAATACCAATTTTCCTTATCTCTGAATTTGGTTACAGGTTGGAAAAAGAGACCACTCCTTCTAGTAGTCCCACCTCATCCTACCCCTGCTTGTAAATTGTCTCCACCCCAATGATCCTACCTGAAATTGCCCATCCTCAAGGTCCTTGTAAATAAGGGGGCTAAGGTGAAGAGGTAGAGGAAGGGATGTTGTCAGTGTTGTTAAATAAATTACTTAAGTGAACTGCCCTACTTGTTTGTACTTAGCTAGAACTCTCCAATCAGTGAGGAGAGAAATTACTTCTCCTAAACCTCCCTACCTGATTAGGGCTTTTTGCTTTATGGGGGCTCAGTTTATTGTTTGAAGGGGGGATCACTTTAGGTTAAGAGTGGTAAAAAAGTGAGTCTATCATGACCTGCTTGACTTAATCTTTTTTTATCTTTCTCTTTTTTTAAATCCTTTATAGACATAATTTATCTTTATTATCTGGAATCCATTTGTGTCTTGTTCATCTCTTGATTAATATAAGTTTTATCAATATAATGTGTGTGTGTGTTTGATGTGTCTATGTATATACTATGTGTATGTGTGTATAAATGTATGTATATATGAGTGTGTGTATATATATATATATATATATATGAATGTGTGTGTGTGTGTGTGTGTATATATATATATATATATAGAGAGAGAGAGTGTGTGTGTGTGTGTGTGTATATATATGATGTGTGTGTATATATACACATACACACACACTTACATATTTATATATTCATGTGTCTGTATTTATATATGTATGTCTGTATTGTGTGTGTATCCATGAAACTTCTAACATCAATTTATAATTATGTCCAGCTTTCTACATTAGATCCCCTGTTTTCACCTCAAGGGATATCCAATGCCAAAAGACATAAAAAACAAAAAAAAGCAAGAAAATAATTTAAGTAAATAAAGTCCAAAATTTTACTTATACAGTATAGAATATGCTAACTGCATCTTTGCAGAAGGGTAAGACCCACCATCCACCAACATGTGTCCTGGATATGACAATAAACCATCTGATGGTGAGGCTCCAGTCTTGGAGCTTTGATGAATGTTGAATACCTTTTCATTGCCATTACTCTCAGGTCCACTCTGACCTAGAGTGGTAGTACCTATTAGGGTCCCATGTATGTGTCAAATAGAACTTTTCAATCATTTACTATAATTAAAACCATTTAACTGTGTGCAAACAAATTATTGGTATTAGATCACAATACTTGAAACCATTAACTATGTGTAAATAGAATTATTAGTATTAGATAGCAATACTTGAAACCCTTTAACTGTGTGCAAACAAATGAGTTCTAGCTCATTTAAAAAATATTGCCTACAAACTGTTCACTTAACAATCATATGTATAAACATGACTTGGCATTAAGTAGCAGACAAAGTTTGATATGCCATTAAACCAAATAACCTAACTGACAATTATAACACCTCACGAAACAGCAGCTGTACAGCTACTTACCTCCTATCTCTAAAACCATCCAAATAAGACAAACAAGACATGCAGGACATTGCTGGTGATGCAAGGATGGACTCATAAGTGACATTCTCTTATTGACCCGTTCACATAAACATGCCAGTGTTGACCAACCAACAAGAACCTGCCTACAACAGCTCTGTACAGATACAGAATATAGTCTGTTCCAGACTACATTAACTGTGTGCAAACAAATTATTGGTATTAGATCACAATACTTGAAACCATTAACTATGTGTAAATAGAATTATTAGTATTAGATAGCAATACTTGAAACCCTTTAACTGTGTGCAAACAAATGAGTTCTAGCTCATTCAAAAAATGGCAAGAGTGATTGATGATAGGGATAAATGGTGAGAGAGAGTCAGGGAAATCTATGTTAGCAGTGTAACATGATGATGATGATGATAATTACTAATACCACTTTGATGACTTATAAACCCATTGGCTTGATAGCAGTCTACAGTAATATCAATACTTACATTTTAGCAGAAAATGAAGGATTCTAATTAGTATTTTATATTTTTATCTCTGGTGTGAGTAGACACTAAACCGCATCTAGTTGTCAGGCTCCAGTTTTAGAATTTTGGAGAGTGTTGAGTCACCCCTTCATTGTCATTACTTCCTGGTCCACTCTGACCTGGAGAGGAAGTACTTGTTAGGGTCCCATCTATGAGTCAAATAGATCTTTTTTGGAGTGATGTTTGAAATGATTTTAAACTATATTTGCTCTTTAAACATTGAGATAACAACATGTTTATCTGTTTAAAATGATTGTGAAGATACATTTTTGTACCATATATAAGTTGTAAGTTGGCCAACCGTAATTGAAGGCAACCTGAAAGCTCCCTTTTCAGTAGCGACTTCACTGAGGTGTAGGAGAGGGTACTACTCCTTTCCCTGGATTGCTCCACTTACCCTTGATCCATAACTTACAATGCTGAGTGTTAAGCAAAGGGGCAGCAAGTACCATTTTTTAAATCTTTGGTATGACTCAACCTGGGATTGAACCCTAGTCTCCTGGACCCGTAGTAAACACTATGACCGTTATGCCAATCTGTAAACTATAGTTGTTAAACTTACTTCAACATAAGATAACCCAACAAGAGCTGACACACGGTAAGACCCACAAATTTTATCAAGAATTTAGATGATTAAAAATATTAGGGTCAGTATGAATGAAGTAATAAGAAAAAATTCATCATTCATTTTCAAATTATTCTGTATCTGTAACTTGTTTTATTTTCTAAATTTTAAATTTACTATTTTAAATCAAAATCTCACTAAGTTGTGCTGTTTTTGCTGGGTTATAGCTATATATGCAAAATCCACAAAATTATCCTTTGCAAATTAAACTGGAAATCACTTTATTCTCTAAAATAGAGCATTTTAAGTGTATTGCTCTAATATAAATCTCTCTATTATGTGCCATTTTTGCTAGATTAACTAAAAATGCCACTCTTTGTCTCTAGCTACCCACACCTTGTTCCCCAGGGGTGAATGAGAGTTCAGGTAAAGTTGACAAATCTCTTGCCTCTTGGGGTAGTTAATAGAATAGGGGGAGAGGTATGTCCAATCTAGATAACTGGGTGGGTGCTAACAAGTACTGCTCTTAAAATATCCCTATTATTGAGTAACAACCACCACCATGGAGACTCCTACCTTGTCCTTAGTGTTACCTTTTCTACTCCCACCATCCCTAAAGATGAAGATCTCCACTTCATACATCTCCTTAAAATGGAGGAATGGGCTGGGTGAATGTCTTTTTTGTACATCTTTTGTCTTTATAATAAGTAAACCATGTGAGCATTTGAACTAGTGAAGCATCTTAAAACAGTACTTACTCACAGTTCTCGAGAGGTAACAAAAGGATAATCTTGTTCAGTGATAGAAAAATCCAAAATTTTGCCTTGGTTTAATTTGGTGTGTATGTGTATGTGTGTGTGTACTTTTAGCCATGGTGTGTATATGTATATATATATATATGTATTTTTTTTCTTTTGTCTAAAGATGCCAATCTAACATTTTAAAAAATATAGTCTGCTGAAATAGATATTACAGTTAATATTTATTTCAGCAGACTCTATATTTTATATATGTGTATGTGTGTGTGTGTGTGTAAGAGTAGAAATGAGTTGAATCCAACTGAATGTACGTAGAAAATGTAATACGGAAGAAAGATATATATATTTGATGGTTTGTTTATTTGCCAATGCATTTCGACTTCAATCTTTTTTTCTTTTTTTTTTTTTTTTTCAGACTGTAAAAGTATTTTATCTAAATTATTTTAGTATGAGAAGTAATTATGATAAATTTTGATTCAATTGAAAGTCTTCATCAGGGCTTGTAGATCTTGCTATATGAAAAAACAAATAAATGAATAATATATATATATATATATATATATATATATATATATATATATATATACGTATATAAAATAAAGACAATTAAATAATAAAGACAAATTTTGTCTGTATAATTTATTCAAGATCCTTTCAAGTTTTCTGATATATATATATATATATAGGGAAATTTATCTACCAATTCCCACCTGAAACTAAGACACTTATCAGAAAACTTGAAAGGATCTTGAATAAATTATACAGACAAAATTTGTCTTTATTATTTAATGCAACATGCTTAAATGAACGACTGCTGCCTAACTACACACACACACACTACCAAAAGTTTATCCGCCCCCTAAATTGTTTCTTTAAGTTCATGATAAAGGCTAATTTTGCTATTGATCCTAAAGTTTGAAGTAAACTGCCCAAGAATAAGCAAGAGTTATTTACACATATACCCTCTGCTTTGAAACCACTTCCACAAACATACTTTTACAAGTTACAAGAAAGAATGCTAAGAATTTGATTTGTAGTAATAAATGCTTGTGGTGGATTCTTTGATGAAAAAAAAATATATAAATTGACTTTAATTAAACTTATAATTATTCTATATTCCTTTTGATTTAAATTATTGCATGATCACATGCAAACAGAAAAAAATCAATGAGATCCCAAAACTTTTGGTCAATCCTGTGTATGTATATGTATATATGTATATGATTAAGTTGGCTAACCATAGTCGAGGGCAACCTGAAGGCTCTCTTTTCAATTGCTACTACACCAAGGTGTAGGGGAGGGCACTACTTTTCTTGAATTGCTCCACTTACCCTTGATCCATGTATTATAATGCTTAGGGTTAAGCAAGGAGGCATCAAGTAACAATTTTTTTAGTCTTTTGTATGAATCGACCTGGGATTGAACCCAGACTACGGACTATTGGTGAACACACACACACATACTTATATATATATATATTCCTCTTATTTATTGAATGACTCTCATGTGTACATTTTTATATAAAGTAAAACAGAAGAAAGATATATGTTGGTATAAATACCAACATATATCTTTTTTCCATTGTACATTTTTCTACATACATTCTGTCAGATTCAATTCACTTCTCTCACACACACATGCATATATATATATATATATATATATATATATATATATATATGTATATATACATACATACACACACACATACACACACAGGTCATTCCATGAATAGGGGAAAATTTTAAAAAGCAAAATACATTTTTTTTTTTCAGAAATATTTTAGATATTTGGAATTTGTTTATAGCAAGAATCATTCTAATCTTGCAAAAATATTTCTTTTAAGACTTTTCAAAATAACTGTAAATCATATCCTCCAAGCTTGAACAGAGGTCTATGATAAAATTTTTGGTGGCTAAAAAGTGCAAACCATGTGAAATATACAGAAGAATGTGTAATGTGTATGAAGATGCATGTTTTGATAAAAAAAATGTTCACAAATAGGTTTAACATGAGTTTGCCAGTACAAGCTTGAGTCTAAAATAAAATCTACTAAATGGAAACACACTTCAGAGGTTTTAATGTCATATCCAGGACACTTGTTAAGGGTCCTACCTCTCTGCTGAGATGCAGTCGGTGTATTCTATAGCCCCAGCTGACTGGATTTAGAAAATTGCAATTGAGTTTGTCAATATTTCAATGTCTATTTTTATCCTCATCAGAAGCCTATGATTAGAAGTATCTCCTTTATTGGAAAAAATAATAATAAATAGATTAAAGATTAAAAATACGAATAAAATAAAGAAAAAAATAGGTGGATATTCTTAAAGGAGGCAGTGTATTGATATTAAGATTTAGTCTGGCACGTGGGCATTGATATGGAGCGCCCAGTAAAGCTCGATTTTACTTTAATAGGAATAGTTTCTTCAATGTTCTTACTTAACGCTTCTTCAGAAGTTGGTAAAAAAAAAATTACTGCAACATAAAGAAATAAATTATTGATTGTTTATTAATAGGATTATTGATGTTAGAGAAAAAAAATACATATTCGAATGCTGATTTTCAAGGCAAGCAGCTTACCCCACTTTTAAAATGTGAAATTTCATTCGTCTTAGACATTTTGCTATATACTAAACTAAACTTAAAATCAACATACTCAGGAAAGATAACTGTTAATGGGTAAATTTGCTAGAGTTATTTCCCTTGATTCCTACAAGGCGTTTCAGTAACTTTACAAAAAACGGAAAATCTTATAAAAGAAAGGATTATATGTTCAAAACTCACATTTTTCAGATATTCATCCTCTCGGCAGAGCTTAGAATACACCAGCTGCATTCTCTGCAGAGCAGTAAAACCTCTTCAAAAAGGGGTGCCCTGTGTATGACACTAAACTGCATCTAGTTCTGGAGCTCTGGGGTGTGTGGAATACCCTTTTATTGCCATTTTTTCCAGGTCCACACTGACCTGGAGTGAAAGAACTTTTTAGGATCTAATTTATGGGTTGAATAGATCTGTTTAAAAATTATTTGTTGTAGATAGAAATACTTGAAACCATTCAACTGTGTGTAAATCATTTGTATTAGATAAGAATATTTGATATCACATAAGTGGGTACAAAAAACAACTCTTAAGAAACAACAGCACAAAATATGTAAATTTGAACATGCAGTGAATGCGTTTCCCTCACTTCTATACATAAAATAACCCTGGACAGATTGAGATGGCATTAAAATCAATCAACCAGAATAAAGGGTGTGTCAACAGTTCTCAGACACATTCTTAGCCTAGTTGGCTGGGAAATGGGTATAGAATATGTTGACTACATCTCTACAAAGAAGTAAAACCTCCCCCCACCAACAAGTTTCTAGGATATGACTCCCCCCACGCCAACAAGTTTCTTGAATATGACACTAAACAAATGAGTCTTCAGTCCTAGAACTTTGGAGAATGTGCAGTACCCCTTTATTGCCACTACTCCCAGGTCCACCCTGTCCTGTAGTGGTTGTACCTAATAGGGTCCCAGCTATGGGTCAGATAAAACCATTTAATCATTTTCAGCACTTGAAATTATTTAACTGTGTGCAAACAAATCACTGATGTGAAATTAAATTATTGGTATCATTTGGAACTATTAATGGTGTGCAAGGAAATGAATAATGCTAAAATGAATTACTAGTGTTAAATAGCAATTCTTGAAACTATTTAACTGTGTGAAAATAAAACTATTTGTGTTAGCAATACTTGTAACTATTTAATTGTATGCAAACAAATAAGCTCTAAGAATCAATTTTTATTTATTGCGGACTTTTTGTTCTCATCTTGGTAGTTTTTGTGTTTTTACCAAGCCGGCCTGAGGTTTACTTGGTCAAAAACGTGGTGCGATAGACAACAACTATGGAAGGCAGTAATTACTGGGGATACGGTTACAAGACTCAGCATTCCTATCTGAGGTCGCGGTAAATCACCTGAAGAAGGCCAGAGGTGAAATTTGGCCGAAACGTAGTGAAAGAAGAAAAAGAAAAAAAAAAACACAAAAACTACCAAGATGAGAACAAAAAGTCCGCAATAAATAAAAATTAATTCTCAGATTAAGAAGCCTCATCTCAAAATGATTCCAATTAAAGACAAGTACAAATAAGCTCTAGCTTGTTTAAAAATTGTTATCTACAAACTATTCGTTTACAGATTATATATATATATATATATATATATATATATATATATATAAACAGGGTTTGGTATAAAATAACTTACAAGAGTTAATATGCCATAAAACACGACCCACCCACCATGAAGCATACTATGCTCAAGTTAAAATTTTCTTCATTCTTTAAGGCTGTCACCATTTATTTATTTTCTCTTAGTGTCTATATATTTAGACAGATATTATTTTAAAAAATATCTTATCATATTACATTATTATATCATTACATCATATTTCATTATTATATTATTTTATTATTAGTGTGTACATATCTAGACATGTATTATTTTTAAAAATTACATACTTACAGTGTCATTCACAAAGAATTCTTTTTGCACCATATTTACTTGTTTCCACAGTTGTTGGCTTGTAAAATAAAATAAAATCTCCCCTAAAATGACGCTATTTTATTTACCATTGAATAATTTTTAAATTTCATTCTTGAAGTTTAACAGAAAATTCTATTTCTATGAAGTCATCAGAAAACTCCATGATATAATACTTCAGTTTTCTAATGATTTATTTTAAACTTCATGAATAAGATTTCAAAATTATTCATTGGTAAATAGAATGTTGGAATTTTCCAGAGATATTTTATGTTAGCAAAACATCAAAAGAGGGAAGTTACTGTGGTGTAGTGGCTAACATGCTGAACTGCAACATTGTAGTAAGACAAGTTCAAACTCCAGTCACATTATGTTCACTTTTGCTCTAATACCCTTAGAAAAGGTATGAACTCCCTTATCCCTGCTGGTATGGGTTGAATACAAGGGTTATTCCAAAAGTTCTAAGCTTCATCCAGGTTTTAGATTTATTTATCTCACTTTTGGTTTGGTTGGGTTTTATGGCATATCAACCATTGTAGGTTATTTAATGCCAAATCTTCCTTATACATATATATTACATATATAAGATTTGCTTTGGTTGGGTTTTATGGCATATCAACCATTGTAGGTTATTTAATGCCAAATCTTCCTTATACATATATATTAGATATATAAGATTTGCTTTGGTTGGGTTTTATGGCATATCAACCATTGTAGGTTATTTAATGCCAAATCTTCCTTATACATATATATTAGATATATAAGATTTGCTTTGATTGGGTTTTATGGCATATCAACCATTGTAGGTTATTCAATGCCAATTCTTCCTTATACATATATATTAGATATATAAGATTTGCTTTGGTTGGGTTTTATGGCATATCAACCATTGTAGGTTATTTAATGCCAAATCTTCCTTATACATATATATTAGATATATAAGATTTGCTTTGGTTGGGTTTTATGGCATATCAACCATTGTAGGTTATTTAATGCCAAATCTTCCTTATACATATATATTAGATATATAAGATTTGCTTTGATTGGGTTTTATGGCATATCAACCATTGTAGGTTATTTAATGCCAATTCTTCCTTATACATATATATTAGATATATAAGATTTGCTTTGGTTGGGTTTTATGGCATATCAACCATTGTAGGTTATTTAATGCCAAATCCTCCTTATACATATATATTAAATATATAAGATTTGCTTTGGTTGGGTTTTATGGCATATCAACCATTGTAGGTTATTTAATGCCAAATCCTCCTTATACATATATCTTAGATAATATAGGATTCAGTTTGGTTGGGTTTATGATATATCTAGCTTTGTAAGTTATTTAATGCCAAAACTATTTTTATACATATAAACTGTTCTATTTTAAATAATTCAGTTTAGAAAAAGTATTTAGTTTAAAGGTCAAAACCAGTTCTATTTCAAACTATTCAGTTTAGCATAAGCATACAGTTTAGTTTTATTTGACTCAGAGATAGGATCCTGTCAGGTGCTACCACTTCGGGCCACAGTGAACCTGGGAGCAGTGGCAATGAAGGGGTACTCCGCAATTCCTCAAAGCTCCAGCATTACTGGAGCCTCACCATCAGATTGTTTAGTGTCATGTACGGACACTTGTTTGGGGAAAGGGGGTGTCCTCATGGTATAATGGTTAAAGCGATGGACTGCGGAATCGTAGTACTCCAGTCACGCTATTACATTCACTTTCGGGCAAATACTCTTGGGAAAGGTATAAACCCCCTTATCCTCCCAGCTATGGGTTAAATAGTACCACTACTGTTCTTCTAGGAGAATGGATTTGGCATTAAATAACCTACAAAGAGTTGATATGCCATTAAATAAAGAAACCAAACCAAACCAAACCAAACCATCGTTTGGGGGTCTTACCCTCTGCCGAGATGCAGTCGGTGTATTTTACAACCCCAGCTGACTTTGGCTACTCTTACTTTTGTATTAGCCTTATCTGTACAGAAATTAAGACAGAAGTCTGAATTAGTTTTGCTAGTTTAATAAAAAATGGTATTATGTTGCCACAACAACTACGTCTCCTCTTACTGGGTTGGGCTTAGAACATTTTGAACGACCCCTATAGTACCACTACTGTCTTTCTCCAAGGATGTCTCTGGCACTAAATAACTAATGAAGGTTGATATGCTATTAAGTAGAGAAACCAAAATTGATAACATCAATAAATCTGCTGTGAATTTAGGTTGCATAAAATGCTAACATTGTAATATAATTAATAATGGTAATTAATTATATTAGTTAATCATTTTATTTGTATTAATAAATCTTTGAGTTGAAGTGTAGGTTGCATTGAAAAGGTCATACATGTGCACATGCCACTACCAGGTTGTCTCCTCATGTCAAAATAGGGATTTGTTTTAAAATCGGTCGTAGACAGGAAGTTTAAAATCAGCAATTTGAATGCAATGACAGCTGATTTAGCGGTCTCATGTTTATGGAAAATTTTTAGTAATTACGTAAGCAGTAATTAAGAGAAATATTAGAAGAAAATATAAAAAGAAGATTTTGAAACGAATTCCATTAGTTCAGATAATTAGGTGAGGCTAATATCTTTCACTCTATCATTCTCTCTCTCTCTCTCTCTCTCTCTTGTTTTGGATGTGAAATATTGTGGTCAGCAAATAAACTTTTCATATTTAAAACAACTGGGTCTGCCTTGTATTTGAGAAATCTAACACCCATTGATGTCAATGAGGTAATGTTGCTCACTTCTATTTGATGCCAATCTTGTAATTAAAACATAAATCATTGATTATAAATATATATATTGATTATAAAGTATATAAAGCATCTACAACTGCTTCTCCTCTATAAGAGTGGCTTCTATAGAAGAGAATAAAACAGCCATAGAAAGATAACCATGACCCACACTCAAACCACATACACAAACCGCATCGCTCTTCGCACGGGTAAAAAAGGGGCGCGTCCTGCTGAGGTTAGAGCCCTGGCCACAGTGTTCAAAAAATCAGCTACAGAGCTCAAACAACGAGCAGCTGCAGGCATAGGCCTCTATGTCAATGCACACAAAACGGAATATATGTGCTATAATCAAACGGGGGACATCTCCACTCTAGATGGAACCCCTCTTAAACTAGTAGACAAATTCACTTACCTAGGAAGCAGCGTTGCATCAACCAAAAAGGACATTGACACGAGGTTAATGAAAGCATGGACAGCTATCAATAGGCTATCGATTATATGGAAATCAGACCTAACCAATAAAATGAAACGCAGTTTCTTCCAGGCAGTGGTCGCATTGATAATGCTATATGGATGCACTACATGGACTCTAACAAAATGGCTGGAGAAGAAGCTAGATGGCAATTACACAAGAATGCTGCGAGCAATCTTGAACAAGTCCTGGCAGCAACACCCCACAAGACACCAACTATACGGCCACCTGCCTACTATCACGAAAACTATTCAAGTTAGATGAACCAGACATGCAGGACACTGCTGGAGAAGCAGGGACGAACTCATAAGTGATGTACTCTTATGGACCCCCACACATGGCCGTGCAAAAGCAGGACGACCAGCACAAACATACGTTCAGCAACTATGTGAGGATACGGGATGTTGTCCAGAAGACCTGCCTGAGGCGATGAACGATTGGGAAAAGTGGCGAGAGAGGGTCAGGGATATCCGTGCTACCAGCACGACATGATGATGATGATGATAAAGTATCTGGAGGTGCCCATGGTGTAATGGTTATCATCGTAGGAAATGGACACGGCAACTTGAGTTCAAATCCTGGACGAGAATGATTGTATTTCACATAGCACTAATACCCTTGGGAAAGGTATGAATCCAATTATTCTCCCTCCAGCTATGAGTAAATAGTAGGACAGACTGGGTTCTTCAGCCTTGGTGAGGCAACTAGTCTAGGAGAAGGAAAACTCTGAATTCAAACCTGTTAAACTCCGCTTAAAAATTGACCTTATGTCATATCCTGCCCGAGCAGAGGGTTGGTAAATAGGATAAAGTATTATATACTTTATCCTATTTACCAACCCTCTGCTCGGGCAGGATATGACATAGGTCAATTTTATTTTTTGGCTACCAATTTTATTTTTTGGCAAAGTTAATTTTCTTTTGAAGTAAAGATACCAAGATTATTTCTCATAAAACATTATACAATAAAAATGGATATTATTAGGTATTATTTATTCCCACACTCTATAGCATGGAAATTCTGTCACCAATTATAAAATTACAACATCTCTTTTTCCAAAATAGAAATCTAAATATATCATCATCATCATCATCATCATGTCGTGCCGCTATCACGGATATCCCTGACCCTCTCTCGCCACTTCTCCCTATCATTCATCGCCTCTGGCAGGTCTTCAGGGCTACATCCCATATCCTCACATAGCTGCTGTATGTAGGTTCAAGCTGGTCGTCCTGCTTTTGCTCGGCCATATGTGGGGGTCCATAGGAGTACATCACTAATGAGCTCATCCCTGCTTCTCCAGCAGTGTCCTGCATGTCTGGTTCGTCTAACTTGGATAGTTTTCGTGATGGGAGGCAGGTGGCCGTATAGTTGGTGCCTTGTGGAGTGTTGCCGCCAGGACTTACCAATCCAAAAATAAGCACTTTCCTTATATATATTTATGTAAATTAATTTTTGGATTAAGAAATTAAAGAAAATGTCACATGAAGTTAGAGAGTCTAGTGTGTATGGAGGGTATTGCACTTGAACAATCTTGTGTTTCATGAAAAACTGCTGTTTAAAAATATTGAAACTTTTTTTGGAGTGCTTTTTGTGTTGGTTTTTTTTTTTAATTGGCTTTATTTCATCTGAACAAAGTCTTGATTTTAATTTTTTATCATATTTTTATGATTAAAAATTTTACTTCATTATTTTATTAAAAATCTATTTTATCATTATTTTATAAAAAAAACACTTATCTTATTAAAAACATTTATTTTATTATTTTATTAAAAATTTCATTTTATCATTATTTTATAAAAACACTTATTAAAAACTTTTATTTTATTATTTTATTAAAATTTTATTTTTATCATTATTTTATTAAAAAAAACTCTTATCTTATTAAAAACATTTATTTCATTATTTTATTGAAAATTTTATAAAAAAAACTCTTATCTTATTAAAAACATTTATTTTATTATTTTATTAAAAATTTTATTTTATTAAAGCTTTTACTTTTTATTGAACATTTTATTTAGAAAATTTATTCTATTATTATTTTATTAAAACTTTTTTTTTTTAAAATTTTTTATTCTTTTTTTAAAAAAGATTATATTATTTTATTTAGAAAATTTACTTTATTATTATTTTATCAAAACTTATTATTTTATTAAAAACTTCTTTTAAACATTTTATTATATTATTTTATTTAGAAAATTTATTTTATTATTTTATTAAAAGTTTTATTCTTTTTTTTTAATTATATTATTTTATTTAGAAAATTTACTTTATTATTATTTCATTAAAACTAATTTTATTAAAAGTTATTTTATCTTATTTTATCATTATCTTTTTTAGAAAACTTACTTTATTATCATTTTGTTATTATTATTATTTTATTATATTTTTTATTATTATTTCATTAAAAAAAATTTTATTATTCCATTGCTCTGCTATGTGCATGTTTTTATTTGAATTTGAAATTAAACAATTTTTTAAGCTTCTGTCTCAATACTTTTTGAACACATCTTGTTTTGTTTTTGTTTTTTTAGATGGAGTTTCTATTGCTGTAGAATCTGATAACAAAGAACAAACATACACACAGTTTGAACCAACAAAAGAATGGAAAACAGTCCAAGAAGGTGATTTTTTTTTTAAACAAGCTATGAAAATTTGCCAACATTATTTGTGATTCTGAATATCAATTTCTACTTAATTTATTTAAATGGTGTACATAACCTTGTCAACAGGGATAAAAATATGCTATATCCCCTAAAAAGGGATAAGACCGTCTCTGTAAAAATATGCTATATTGCCTAAAAAGGGATAAGACCCTCTCTGTAAAAATATGCTATATCCCCTAAAAAGGGATAAGACCCTCTCTTTGAAGATATGCTATATCCCCTAAAAAGGGATAAGACCTTTTCTGTAAAAATATGCTATATCCCCTAGAAAGGGATAAGACCCTTTCTTTGAAGATATGCTATGGCAGCAATAGGAATGAATATACATGGAGGAAGAATGACCATAACACTTGATTATATTAAAATATAACCAGCTCATTGATGTGACCTGGGTTCAATCCCAGGTCGCATCATACTAAAGACTTTAAAAATGGTACTTGTTACCTCCTTGCTTAACACTCAGCAATATAAGGTACATATCAAGGGTAAAGTGGAACACTCCAGGGAAAGGAGTAGCGCCGTCCCCTACACCTCAGTGTAGTAGCTATCGAAAAGGGAACCTTCTGGTCTCCCTCGACTACTGTCGCCAACTTTACTTTACTATGAAAAATATAACTTTTATACTTTATTCTCGCAGGGGATCAATGCCTCCATGGTGTGAGAGACAGATGGACAGAGGAAGACCAAGACAGACTGCCACACCAACCCATAACTTCTTGTTCTCTTGAAAATATCACGTTGTGTTATCTTCAAGGCCTTATGTCTTCTCTTTTGATGAGACGTACTCAACCAGTCCTTGCCAGGGAGCTGCTTGAGCCTCCAGCGGCCATGGTCCTCTATCTGCCAACTCAACTGGCCACTGCAAGCTGAGACTGCCTCAAGACTGAGACTTCCTGGGTCTCACATGGGCATCTGTATATATCATTTCATAACACCCACACATTTCTGTTCAACCATGCTCACTTTCGCAACTATCATAACAGACAATCGGGTCTGTCCTTTCCACCTTCCATGTCAATTCACTCGTCCACTCTGTCCAACTGTCAAACTAGTAGTCTGCAAAACCGCAACAACCACCCAGCTACTGACATTCCTCCTTTTATGCCAGTTCTGGCTGGCCAAAATTTGCATATGTTACAAATCTCGTCTCGCCAGAGACGAGACAGGTGACTTAACATCATACCTCCCAAAACAGCTATGTTTCTTACTGTTGGCACCCTGCATGCAAGATAATGTTCATGCTCGCTTTAAACTACAAACCATTGTAACTGCTTCTGCTTATTTTCACAGGTGCGTCCTGTGTAGAGAATCTCTGAATGACGGCTTGGTCAAGGGTCAATATACAACATTTGCATAATGCAAAAACTAACATTCATTATCTCTGTGTAGAAATCCGACGAGAGAACTTGCCAGGAGCGATGACTGATCGATACAGATGGCAAGAGAAAGTCAAATATGCTTTGATGATCATGATGTATCCACCACTCTGCATTAAAACACTTTTTTTTATTCATTTCAGGTCAAGCTCTCCCTTCTGGTCTGCATGTTCGACTGAATTTAAATACTGGAAAAAAGGAGGCGAAATTAATGGAAGGAAATGAAGGTCTAACTTATTGGAAAAAGGCAGACAAAGAAGGTAAGCATCACCAGCCCAATTGTATTTGTCTTCACATTTTTTCTTTTTCATGTTTAAAATGTCACATTGAAATTCATTGTCTACAAAGAAGACTGTACTCAATAAATTTTTAGTATGTTTACACCACTCTATCA
The DNA here is from genome assembly GCA_963585895.1 of Sepioteuthis lessoniana. Lineage (NCBI taxonomy): Eukaryota > Metazoa > Mollusca > Cephalopoda > Myopsida > Loliginidae > Sepioteuthis > Sepioteuthis lessoniana. The sequence continues at coordinate 19,703,389 of OY757944.1, forward strand.
GCTAGGACTGTGGAATATGCCAACTTGCACTTCTGCAGAGAGAGTAAGACCTCCCCTTCCTAACAAGGCCACCTGCTGGCTATGTGTGAGGACTTGTAATGCTTAAGGATGGCTGGTAGCTGAGCTGTCCATGGCCTGGCAGCCAAAGTGGACCTGAAACACTCCGTTCTGGTCCTTGCTGGGCTGGATGGACAGTTGGAGAAGCCTGATTCGATTAATTGGCTGGTTGTATCCAAACTGGTACCTATATGATTTTTCCAAACATATTCAAATTTCTCTTGTGATAAAGACCAACCCTATTTATCTTAAAAGTGCTAGAAGGTGGTAGTTGAGGTTCAATTGCACTGAGATAACAATACTTGAAACCATTTAAACTGTGCAAACAAATATGAAATAAAATTTTTGCTGTTAAATAGCAATACTAGAAACCCTTTAACTGTGTGCAAACTAGAAATAATGTTACCTACAAACTTTCAATTATAAATCATATATATATATATATATATATATATATAAACAGGATTTGGCATTAAATAACTCACAAAGGTTGATATGTCATAAAGCACAACCTAACTAAACATATTTACTATAAAATCTAGTTTTAATTAAGTTCAACCTTAATCAATGTATACTACTTATACCTTCTGTAGCATAATATTGAGCGCACTAGATTAGCAGACTATTATTAGTGAGCTCATTTCTTCTGGTCTTGTGCCACATCTAAGCTAAACTTAGTAAATAGCTACACTACTTAAAAGATGAAAAACTTTACTTACCTTTAGCATCTCCTTTCTGACTTTCTCACCTTCATTCCACTCCTCAGTATTACGAGCATGATATATACACAGGGTTTTCCTAAAATGCTCCATTAGTTTTAAAACAATGATGATAGGTATATAATTGGAACTTTAATTAAGAAATATCATTTAAAACCTTTTCAGAGATGACCTTAAACTTTGAACATTTGGTCAAAAACAGCAGAGACTAAGCTGTTTACAAAGACAGATCAATGGACATTTGGTGATTTATAATTAAGTAAAGTTGGCTACCTTAGTCGAGGGTGACCCGAAAGCTCCCTTTTCAGGTGGAGGTGCCCATGGTGTAATGGTTATCATCGTAGAAAATGGAAAGGCGAGTTCAAATCCTGGACGAGAATAATTGCATTTCACATAGCACTAATACCCTTGAGAAAGGTATGAATCTAATTATTCTCCCTCCAGCTATGGGGGAATAGTAGGGCAGATTGGGTTCGTCAGCCTTGGTGAGGCAACTAGTCTAGGAAAACTCTGAATTCAAACCTATTAAACTCTGCCTATAAATTGACCTTGTGTCATATCCTGCCCAAGCGGAGGGGTTGATAAATATGGAAAGCTCTCTTTTCAATACCTACTACACCGAAGTGTAGGAGAGGGCGCAACTCCTTTCCCTGGATTGCTCCACTTTACCCTTGATCCCTACCTTATATTGCTGAGTTTTAAGCTAGGAGGCATCAAGTACCATTTTTTGAGTATTTGGTATGACTTGACCTGGGATTGAACAACACTCTAACCATCATGCCAGACAAAAACTTATCAGCAGAGACAGCCAGAAATGATTTCTTAATCAGAGTGCACAGGTACTTCACTATGATCTTAGGCAGAAGTTATTGATCAAATAGATCTGGGGGGAGGGGTGTCTTCATGGTGTAATGGTTAAAGTGCTAGACTGCGGAATCATAGTAAGCGAGTTCGTACTTTAGTCATGTTATTACGTTCACTTTCGGGCAAATACCCTTGGGAAAGGTATGAACCCCCTTATCCTCCCAGCTATGGGTTAAATAGTACCACTATTGTTCTTCTGGGAGAATGGCTTTGGCATTAAATAACCTACAAAGGTTGATATGCCATTAAACAAAGAAACCAAACCAAACCAAATAGATCTGAGATCATTACTGAAGGGAGTATGAACAGTTATTATTAACTACTTGTTTTGGTATCAGGAAGTTTGTTTTATAACTTCCCACTCACCAAGTTCCAATAATGGTATTAATATATCCATTAACGCACTAACACTGAATAAACGGAAAGAAAAGACGAAATTAATTCATATAAACAATTAACATTTAATAGGTACATATGATAATAATAATAATACAAAAAATTAATAACCTGTCCCTAGACAAATGAATTATGCATATTACTCCATGAACAAGCATGTCTGAAGATAAGAGAAAGAGTAATATAAATGTCTTACTTCTGGTTTTCATGCTGAGATGAAATCGAAAACTTTGCTGGAGTTGGAGACAAAGGTCTCTATTCTGTTCAATAAACAGAAATAAAAAAACATTTCAATTACTGCATCAGATTTCAAAAATTACATCTTTGTAAAATGAATAAAAATGACTTTATCATTTATATATTAGTTACTACCTTTAAAACCATGATGTGCTCACTGAAATTTTTGTGAGATGATTTATTTTTCAAGAAACTAAATAACATGTATTTATATATTTGTATCATTTAATGGATATTTCAATCTTATTATGATTAATTAGATGTTCATCAGGCCCAGTCAGCTGGGGCTATTGAATACACCCGGACATTGGCATAATGGTTAGAGTGTTCACCATGGCCCAGGAGACCGGGGTTCCATCCCAGGTCGAGTCATACCAAAGACTCAAAAAATGGTACGTGATTCTGCCTTGCTTAACACTCAGCATTATAAGGTAAGGATCAAGGGTAAAGTGGAGCAATCCAGGGAATAGAGTTGCGTCCTCCCCTACACTTTGGTGTAGTAGCTATCAAAAAAGGAGCCTTCGGGTCACCCTCAACTATGGTCGCTTCTCTTTACAGGGGTAAGACTCCCTCAACAAGTGTCCTGGATATGACACTAAACAATCTGATGGTAATGCTTCAGTAATGCTGGAGCTTTGGGGAATGCAGAGTACCCCTTCATTGCCATCACTCCCAGGTCCACTCTAGCCCAGAGTAATAGCACCTGATAGGGTCCTATCTATGGTTCAAATAGAACTAAACAGGGTACTTGTGTTAAACTGAATTGTTTGCAATAGAACTGTTTATATGTAGGAAAATGAATTTGGCATTAAAGAACCTACAATGGTTGATATGCCATGAAACCAAACCAAACCAAAAAATGTTCATCCACCTGTACAGCTAAAGTTTTGCCATTTTTGGCCTGATTTCAGTCATCTTTTCAGAAATTGTTAGTCATGCCTAGAAAAACTTTACTAGATCTACTTAGATTGGTTTTTAGGTGAGATCTGTCTCTTGCCAATTGGATTTTTTTGTTAATAGAGTTATGTATTTTTAAAACAATTTTTCTAATCATATCAAAAACAGTAATAGTGTCAAAAAAATTCAGGTTTAAACTGTATGATTTCAGAAATGCCGGTAAGAAAAAGACTCTAAAAGGTTTGGTTTGGTTTCTTTGTTTGATTATATTTACCCAACCCCTCCGCTCGGGCAGGATATGACACAAGGTCAATTTTTTTTAAGCAGAATTTAACAGGTTTGAATTCAGAGTTTTCCTTCTCCTAGACTAGTTGCCTCACCAAGGCTGAAGAACCTAGTCTGCCCTACTATTTACCCATAGCTGGAGGGAGAATAATTGGATTTATACCTTTCCCAAGGGTAATAGTGCTATGTGAAATGCAATCAGTCTCGTCCAGGATTTGAACTTGTGTCGCTGTGTCCATTCCCCTATGACGATAACCATTACACCACTTTGTTTAATGACATATCAACCTTTGTAGGTTATTTAATGCCAAAGCCATTCTCCTAGATGAACAGTGGTGGTACTATTTAACCCATAGCTGGGAGGATAAGGGGGTTCATACCTTTCCCAAGGGTATTTGCCCAAAAGTGAACGTAATTGCGCAACTGGAGTACAAACTCGCTTACTACGACTAAATATTTAGGAACTATCAGATGAAATACTTAACAGAATTTGATCTCTATATAGATATTGTATTAATGCTGTATATTTTCTGTGCAAATTTCTTCCTCTTTTTTTTTTTTTTCTTTCAAGGTTTATGAAAATAGTAAAATGTAGAAATGCCAAAAGAGGCATAATGAACAAATAAACAGAAAAATCAACAAAGGTGCTTGTAGCCGAACTTTTATTGTTATAAGAAATGTGCCTGGTGACTCTACTTTAAATCAGGTGGCAGGGCAGTCTGTTTGCAATTTACTTAATGCTAATGTCTTGTGAAAGGCATGAATCCACTCTTTTCTCTCAGCTATGTGTAAATAGTTTGGGCTCTTTAGCCTGCATACAGCAACCAATCTAGAAGGAAAACACTGAATTCAAACCAGCTGTACTCTCCTTAAAATTAAGCCCTGTTGGTAGGGCTTAGAATATGGTGACAGTAATCTAAGTATTCCCTTCGGAAAGATAAGAGCCTCTCCCCTAAAAAAAGGGTGTCCAGGTTATGACATCCAATGATGAGGCTCTACTTCTGTGTAGAAATGTGGCATAGCCCTTCATTGCCATTACTCCCAGATCCACTCTAACCCAAACTAGTGGTACCTGTTAGGGTCCCATCTATGAATCAAATACATCTGTTTAAAAATTATTCTTGTTCAATAAGACCATGTGCAAAAAAAACACCTCTTTGGAAACAACTACACAAAAAATTTAAATATTAAACTACAATGAATGGAATTCCCTAACCTCTCGGCATTATATAGCTCTAAACAGGTTGACCTGCCATCAAAATCAATCAATTGACCTTGTGTTTTCATCCTGCCTGTGGTAAAGGGGGTTGGCTATATATATATATATATATATATACACTCACAGGTACAAATCAATCACACATTAAAATAGACTCACAAATACATACAGTATATTGCACTAATTAAGCCAGACGTTCAACTGTATACACACCCACACACTTCACTACCCCTACCCCACCCAGGATATAATTAGTTTAATTAATCTTCACAAATGCAGCAATCAAACCAGACAATTGACTACAATCAAGTAATGAAATTCCCTATGCACACACACACACACACACACGTCATCATCATCATCATCATTATGTCGTGCCGCTAGCATGGATATCCCTGACCCTCTCTCGCCACTTCTCCCTATCATTCATCGTCTCTGGCAGGTCTTCAGGGCTACATCCCATATCCTCACATAGCTGGTGTATGTATGTTTGAGCTGGTCATCCTGCTTTTGCTTGCCCATATGCGGGGGTCCATAGGAGTACATCACTTATGAGCTCGTCTCTGCTTCTCCAGCAGTGTCCTGCATGTCTGGTTCGTCTAACTTGGATAGTTTTCATGATGGAAGGCAGGTGGCCGTATAGTTGGTGCCTTGTGTGGTGTTGCTGCCAGGACTTGTTCAATATATATATATTTATATATATATATATTTGTCAGTCATTTACAAGACGTCTTGAGGACAAGGTGTAAGGAAGGAGAGAGTGTTGGTTTAACTAAAAAGAAGGCAGGTATTTTCTATTATCCAGCAGAGTTGGCCAATAGACTTCATGTAGTTTGATACAAGACCACAAAATAAGGTTATGGGAAAAGCCACACCCTTGGAAAATATACAGGGTTCTGTCTGTCTGGTCTCTGATCTTTAAAAATGAGTACTTGACCCAAATTTGCAGAGCAAAGGTGTGTGCATGTATTGTGGAGGGGTTCTTTTCTTCTTTTTTTTTCCGTTTTTTTTTTTTTTTTTTTCAAATATACCTTACATTTAAACAAATTTCTGAAGGTACAAAATTTAATAAGTACTTTGTTTGCCTTGTTAGTGCGACTTAGAATATGCTGACTGTGCCCCCTACTAAGAGGTAAGACACCTCTTCAAAGGGTCCCAACTGTGACACTAAACCTTACTGATGGTGAGGGACCAGTCCTAGAAATCTGGGGAGTATGGGGTACCCCTTCATTGGTATTACTCCTTGGTCCACTTTAACCTTGAGTGAAAGTACTGGTTAGGGTCCCATCTACAGGTCAGATACATCTGTTTTAAAAAACCTTTGAAAATATAGTTTTGATTACAGTCAAACCCTCTTAATGAATCCAATATCCGCTTTAAATAACCCATAAGAAGTTGATGTGCCATTAAACCAATAAACTAAACCATATCTCTCTCTCTCTTTCATATTTGCTTTCTTTTTTCTCTATAAAGTGTTGCGTCTTCTTTTTCTTTCGTCACAAACAAAACGGAATAGTTCATTATGTATCTGAGGTGATGACAGGGTGTAACATTTAAACACAAACATTTATGTCCTATTCTAATGATCTTATAGATTATTATTTTATTTTCATTTCTCTGATTTACATTGTGATCTTTTTTTTTTTCTTTTTCTTTTCTCACAATCAAAATGGAATGATCCATTGTTTGAGGTGATGACAGGGTGTAACATTCAAACACATTTGTTCATGGCTTATTCCATGAATATTATAAAAAATTTGTTGATTTTATATTTTATAAAATCATTTGAATGAAAATGGAAAATTATGATATAGATTTTTAACTAGAAAAAGTTTCTTCGTAAAATGAATAAAAAAATTTTGGTAGAATTTCAATCAAACTCTCAGGAATTTCTGAGAGGAGGTACTGTTACTGTTATACATTGATGCTTTTGGACTATTCTCCTTATCTTTGTTGTCTTTATTCCAATATTTTAGCTGTAATACTCTCTGGTCTTATTTCTACTTGAATTTCTGAAATGAGATATTGTTACTATTATACATTGATTATTTTTTACTAGTTTCCTTATCTTTGTTGTCTTTATCCCAATATTTCAGTTGCTATATCTGCAGGTCTTCTTTCTATTCAGATTGATGAGATGAGATATTGTTACTATTATACATTGGTTCCTTTGAACTATTCTCCTTATCTTTGTTGTCTTTATCCCAATATTTCAGCTGCTATATCCTCTAGTCATCTTTCTATTCAGATTGATGAGATGAGATATTGTTACTATTATACATTGATTCCTTTGAACTATTCTCCTTATCTTTGTTGTCTTTATCCCAGTATTTCAGCTGCTATATCCTCTGGTCTTCTTTCTATTTAGATTGATGAGATGAGATATTGTTACATTGATTCTTTTGAACTACTCTCCTTATCTTTGTTGTCTTTATCCCAATATTTCAGTTGCTATATCCTCAGGTCTTTTTTCTATCTCAATTTCTGAGATGAGATGAGATATTGTTACTATTATACATTGATTCTTTTGGGCCAGTTTCCTTATCTTTGTTATCTTTATTGTAATATATAGTAGAAAAAACTAATTATTGATAAACACATATTTCAGTGGCTATTTCTCTGTAGCAGTATGAAACAGAAGTGTTAGTTATACATTAGTTAGTTTGAAAAACAGATATAAGTTTCTTTCAGTCATGCCATCCCAAATATAGTGACACGTGACTGAAAAAAAGGAAAAAGTAATATTTAGTTTTCCTGTATAATACAAACCCTTAGTTTTCAAGGTTTAAAATCTGGAGAAAAGTACCTATTATATGCAAATGATTATGGTAAATATATAATTATAGATATATTTTTAAAACTTTTTTTCATCTTTTTATCATTAAGGGTTTTCGTACTATTGTCTTCATCTTTATTGGTATTTCCACGTTTCGGACGATATGTCCTCCTGCCTTTTTCAGGTGTTTGTTGAACTTGGGAACCTTCACGGAACTTCAAACTGGACAGCAGGACACATAGTGTAATGGTTATAGGTGTTGATTCTCTTAGCTTCTAAAGAGACAATCATCTTGAGGTTGCAGGTTCAATCCTGACTGCAGGCGAGTAACAATACAGGAACACTTAACTCTTGTACCCAGTTATGGCTAACGGAATCAGAACAGTGCGACCCCCGTGAATTCAATAAAGGATGTAGTTTGAAGTTCCGTGAAGGCTTCCGAGTTTGACAAACACCTGAAGAAGGCCAGAAGACATATCAACCAAAACACTGTGCAAATAACAATAAAGATGAAGACAATAGTCCGAAAACCCTTAATGATAAAAATCAAGCTTCGTCTCAGAAATTTAAACAACTTTTTCATCTTGCCGCTAAGTTCTGTTCAAAGTCTCAAATATGGCTCTTTTTCTCTGAAAGGTTACTGACTCCTGCCTAATAAAATCTGTTTTGCTTGTATCATGTTCCAGTAGAAATAAAAAAAATCTTGCCATATTTGATTGAGAAGAATGTTATCTTTTATAAAAAGAAATGTTTAGAAATACGTGAATTCTACCAGAAAAGACATTAAAATCAATGTTTTATATTTTATTGGAAAAATGTCAGGGATATTTCAAAGCTTTATTTCTCCATTAATTCTTAGAATGAGCCACTTGATTTGGTAGCATTGAATTTTGGCAGAAAAATCTGATAAATTGCATTAGTCATTCAATAAATCAGGGGAATTTTTTTTAAATTCTTTTTTTTTTTTATCTTTGTTGTAAACTCTGCATTGTTTAGAATAGGTTTATAGCAAAAATTATTTTGATCTTGCAAAAATATTTCTTTTGAGGCTATTCAAAATGGCAGCAAATCAAACAGGCTTGAACAGAGATCTGTCATCAAATTTTTGGTGGCTGAGAAGTGCAAACCATGTGAAGTTTACAGGAGAATTTGTGATGTGTGCACAGAAGTAAAAAAAAGTTTTTATAAATAGGCTAAACATGGTTTTGCCACTACAAGCCTAAGTGGAAATGACAGTCCATGGAGTGGAAACATACTTACTCTCCAGTAAAGAAAAGGCTCTGGGCACAACTGTCAATGAAGAAGATCATGCTGTGACATGTTTCTGGGATATGAAAGGAGCCATCAAAATAGATTTCTTTGAAAAAGGTGCAATTGTAAATAATGCTTCCTATTACCATCTTCTTGGGCAAAATTCACCTTATCTATCGAATGACTCTTTTTATTAATGATTAAAAATAAGTAAAGTTGGCAACCTTTGTTGAGAGTGACCCGAAGGCTCCCTTTTCAGTAGCTACTACACCAAGATGTAGAGGAGGGGGTGCTACTCCATTCCCTGGATTGCTCCACTTTACCCCTGATACGTACATTATAATGCTGAGTGTTAAGTAAGGTGGCATCAAGTACCATTTTTTGAGTCTTTGATATGACTTGACCTGAGATTTAACCCTGGTCTCCCTGATCATTGGCAAACACTCGACTCATTAGGCCAATATAATGTGTGTGTTTTGTTGTTTTTTTCTGGTACATCTGAACCAGATTGGTTGCTCCTAAAAAAAATGAATAGAAAACTATCATTATTATTATTATTATTATTATCATCATCATCATCAATTCTTGTTACTTAGCATTCAGAAGACCATATAGTATTTAGGCAATTTTTCAGATTTGAAAAATATTGATTTCCTATGGTTTTTAGATGGCAGGGTCACTCCAATTTTTGGACCTGTTTCCTTGTCTGCATTGTATTTATTTTATTTTAGTCCAAAATATCCACCTGCCATCCACCATAGTTACCCTCGTAGGAAATGTATACAGTGATCCAAGTAAAAATCCTGGACAAGGCTATTTACATTTCACATAGTGCTAATACTCCTGGGAAAAGTATGAATCCAAATAATCTCTCTCCAGCTATCGGTAAAAAGTAGGGCAGACTGGGCTCTTTAACCTTGGTATGACAGGAAAATTGAATTCAAACCTGTTAAACTCCACTTAGAAATTGAGCTTGTGTCACATCCCACTTGTACAGAGGGGTTGGGTATATATATATATATATATATTTAAGCATGTTTGATTAAATAATAACAACACATTTTGTCTGTATAATTTTATTAAAATCCTTTCAAGTTTCCTGATAAGTGTCTTGGTTTCAGGTTGGCATTGGTGGATGAATTCACCAAAATTGTCCTGAGCACTTTTGGACCTTTCATAGGCCTTCATCAAGGCTTACTTGCAAATGTAAAGAGTGTTTTTTTTTAAGAGTTTTGAAAGGGTTTTAGCATTCTGTTTTTTAAATTCATCAGCATCTCAATTTTATACAACTCTGCATTTGCGTAGTTTTGTTATGTTATAAAAACCAAAAAACTTTCAAAACTCATTAAAAAACACTCTTTATACATGCAGGCATCCCCTGATGATGGCCTATGAAAGGTCCGAAAGCACTCGGGACAATTTTGGTAAATTTATCCACCAATTCCAAACTGAAACCAAAACACTTATCAGGAAACTTGAAAGGATTTTAATAAAATTATACAGACAAAATGTGTCTTTATTATTTAATCAAACATGCTTAAATGAAAGACTGCTGCCTAACTACACACACACACACATATATATATATATATATATATATAACTGGTTTCTTTATGATTTTATTGTCTATGCTTGTAAAACCTAATCCCCCCTCCATACACACACACACTAGGTCATTTAAGAGAGATTTGGTAAGAAAGTTAACACCTTTCAACTTTAGAATAAAAACAAAAGTAATGTTTATGATTCTTTTTAATACAAGGAGTAGGAGGGGGGTTCCTGCCAAGTGGGTCAGTTAAATTTTGGTTAAACTATTATTGTAAGACTTTGATTAATTATACATGTGTTATTGGTGGGGGTAAATTTTCTATTTATTTTATTTTTAAGGAATAAAAGGTGTGGGAAAAACAAAACAAAAAAATCAAATTTCCCCCAGAAACATTAGACTTGCTAGTTGACAAGTGGAGTGGAATTCCTACCTCCTACCCCCACCTCCTCTACACCACCCCTTACCTGGACACACCTGCTTTTTGAATTCACTGAAATAGGAGTGTCAGGGTGGTGACTGGTACCTCTACAAAAAGTTAATTAGTGAAGTTAACCCTTTTGATCTCAGGGGTACAGGAAAATACTTTTAAAATGTCTCTTGGATTTCCTAAATTTGAACACATATCCTCCTTCCCACCCTCTCACATTTACACCCACTTTATATCTAAGATAAGAATCAAAGCTTATTACCATAATTATTCATATATAAAATCCACCTCTAACTTTGGCAGCTCAGTTGGCTGGACCTATAGAATACACCGACTGCATCTCTGCTGAGAGGTAAGACCCCCCAACAAGTGTCCTGGATATGACACTAAACAATCTGATGGTGAGGCTCCAGTAATGCTGGAGTTTGCGGAATATGAAGTACCCCTTCATTGCCATTGTTCCCAGGTCCACTCTGACCCAGAGTGGTAGCACCTGATAGGGCCCTATCTATGAGTCAAATAGAACGATTGACATTTAAACTGTGTGCTAACTAATGTCTTATGTTAAATTGAATTGTTAGAAGTAGAACTCTTTGACTCTTAACTGTGTATAAACAAATAATTGACACGGCGACACGAGTTCAAATCCTGGACGAGACTGATTGCATTTCACATAGCACTAATATCCTTGGGAAAGGTATGAATCCAGTTATTCTCCCTCCAGCTATGGATAAATAGTAGGGCAGACTAGGTTCATCAGCCTTGGTGGGGCAACTAGTCTAGGAGAAGGAAAACTCTGAATTCAAACCTGTTAAACTTCGCTTAAAAATTGATCTTGTGTCATATCCTGCCCGAGCGGAGGGGTTGGGTAAATATAATAAACAAATAATTGATCTCTAATTGAATTGTTAGTGATACATAACAATACTTGGAACCATTTGACTGTGTGCAAATGAATGAATAGTGTTGAAAAGAATAATTAGTGTCAAATAGCAATAATTGAAACCACTTACCCATGATTGCTTTTACAAAACAACCAATCCTAAATCTACAGATACTACACTTACATATTAAGACATTAAAATGTCAGTGATGAAACAGACCTAAACACCTACAATGAGCTATCTTCCCTTGTCTATACAATGTTATAAACATCGGTGAAGACGTAAATGCTCAAATAGGTAAAGATGGAAACAACAAATTCTGCTTACATAACTCGTCAAATGGAAATTGGGAACTTCTAACAGAATTCTCATTTGCAAACAGACATGCCTGAATACTAAATTCCAGAAAAGGGTGGGAAAACAATGGACTACACTTACCAGCTCATTGGGCTAGTGGGTAGAGTGTTTGTCAATAGTCTGGAAGACCTGGTTTCAATCCCTGGTCGCGTCATACCAAAGACTTTAAAAATGGTACTTGATACCTCCTTGCTTAACACTCAACAATATAAGTTACGTATCAAGGGTAAAGTGGAGCAATCCAGAGAAAGGAGTAGCATAATTATAAACAAACACACATTCCAGCGGATATTTTATTAATGGTGTAAAATGTATTAGTTTGGACTATAGATATACTTTAAGTTTCAGTTCTCCCTGCTCAAATATGGTGACGCATGTGGCTGGAAAAAAGGTAATCATATAATTCTCCTGTATATAATGCTCACCCCCAACTTTACTTTTACTTATTATAATCTTATAATTCACAAAATGTCTGTCTGTCCATACAACTAAGGCTCTGCCATTTTTGGCCCAATTTCAACCAAACTTTCAGAGTCATGCTTTGAAAGATTTTAAACTATTCAAGAAAATCCAGCTCAGTGTGGTTTTTAAATGTCTTTCATTCCCTGAATGTGACTGTCCCCATTACTGTAAAAGAGTGTCAGTCTCACAGTTCTTACCCGCTCTCTTGGTAATCTTTATTGGGAGATGGCTCTCTATATACACTTAGACTCTCTTTGTTATCGCCAAATGTTGACCCTTTAAGAGGGAACTTATTTACTCTCAATAATCACCCAGGGTAAAACAAGGATTAGAAATCATTTTTTTAAATTAAGTTAAAAAGATCATTGTAACAATATGTCATCTCAGAAATTCAGATAGAAAGAACACTGAAGAGTATAGCAGCTGTAATATTGGGATAAATACAACAAAGATAAGGAAAATGTTTCCAAAAGAATCAATGTATAATAGTAATAATATCGCATGTCAGAAATTCAGATAAAATATTTATTCAAAATATTAATTAATCTTTAGAGGTTTTGAATGTATTTGAAACCTCCAAATAAACCTGAAGCCATCTTTTGTATACCATTGAAAATTTACAATTTTATAATGTCCCATAGTGGTGAATTCTGTTTGACCTTTATTCCTTGATGACTGTTCTTTTCTTTCTCAAAACACATAAATACTTATTGTTCTTTCTTGATTCCTCTTAGATTCTCTGCCTCGGTAAAATTATTAAGTGGTTATGACTTTAAAATTGTAGCTGCACAATTATTATAGTCCTACCATGTGAGTGGGTAGAGTGTTCGCCAATGGTCCAAGAAACCTGGGTTCAATCCCAGGTCGCGTCATACCAAAGACTTTTAAAATGGTACTTGATACCTCCTTGCTTAGCACTCAGCACTATAAGGTGAGGAACAAGAGTAAAGTGGAGCAATCCAGGGAAAGGAGTAGTGCCGTCCCCTACACCTCAGTGTAGTAGCTATCGAAAAGGGAGCCTTCTGGTCACCCTCAACTAAGGTCGCCAACTTTACTTTTTACTTACTACCGTGTGTGCTAATTACCTAGCACCTCATTTCTCTTCTTCTGTTCTCTCTTTCAGGCATGGTGAACAAGAACCGAAAGAGCTTCACCCGAAATGAGCTGAAAGACGCTCTCAAAAAGTTCAAACAACACAAGAAGTTTGATAAAGAGAAAGACTCTTCCTTGTCTCATGAGGTATGGTTCCCCAATATGTATCTTAATAACAATCACCCGACTAAAATATGTCCCTTGCATTTAGTTTGTAGAATTCAAAGATGAGGTATCTTGTGATGTAACAATATCATCCACCAATTTTATAAATATGTAGCAAGAGGTGAAATGAATTACCTCATGATCCTAAGCAATCCTGTATGTGTCTTGCTTGCAGATGTCCAATAAGGAAAAATCTGCCTGCTTTCAGAAAATTAATTTATACTAAAGAATGTCTCGTGTCAGCGAGAGTCAAGTCAAGTATGTAAATTTCAATCCCCCGTCCCCAACATGTGTATAAATAGTGGGTTTACAAGGGGCAATGCAACAGTTTCTTTCTTGGCTTGATGCTTTAGAAATGGACAGAGGACTAGAGAAGACAGAAAGGAAAAGAAGATAGAGAAGGTGAAGAAAGATTAATCTGCTAGTAAGCATTGGACTCTATTTTTGACCCCCTTCAAAAAAGAACTGTTTTTACTTCAAAACATCAGTTCAAAACATCACATGATCAGTTACTTCAAAACATCACATGATTGACACTGCAAATAGGGATCTTTATATTTACAAGGACTTTTATGTTTAAAAACAATTCGAAATATAAATATTTAAAAGTTATATATATTCAAACTTCCTTGTAAATATAAACATTCCTTTTTACAATATCACTTGTCAGTTAGGTTACATTGACATCCTTTCTGACATGAACCCTAATTCACAAAACCAGATCATAATATTGTTGCATAATAATTTGTCATGGTCCTTGAGTGATTGTCTAGGTAATTATCTGGTTATCCACAATGGCATGGAGACTAATTGTGTCCATGAGAGAAAAAGAAAAACAGATGAAATATGCCTATTGAGTAGATGGTAAGTGGTCTGAAGTGAGGCCCTTTTGCTTTAATACCTCATTCAGGATGACATATTCTCAAATTGAAAAGAACATAAGATACATGTTAGTTATTAATTCCTTCACAGTTGGCGAGTCAATCCAAATAATTGTTTTGTTAAGGAAATAAACCTCCCTATTATTAAAAAGATGTGCAAAATCTGTTTATTAGTCCAAAAGCTGCTTGTTGAAGGAATTAGAAAATAAATGCAGGAAATGCATAGACATGTAAATAAAGAGTTCAGATGTGTTACAAAAAAAAAAGCAGAACAAACCCCCAACAAAGTTCAGTAAGACATGACAAAAGAGAGACACTTATTCAGGTCTTAAACTCATTCTTTTTATAAAGCCATCTTTTCTTCATCACACCTTAATGACCTCCTTTATACTGTCCCTAAAATGTCTCTTTTTCCAAGTAAATCATCCACTTTCTTTTAGAAGACCAATGTTACTCAAACTGCTCTTCCCTTCCTCCAGCATAGCAGTTCTCACCAATATGAGAAAAGGGAAAAGAAAGAATTTACATTCATTGTTATAACATTATAATTGCCTAAATCAACAGTAAAGAAATTGTTTAAACTCTTTAAGGGTCCACATATATTTTTCGTAAACATTAAGAGGTTTTTGGGCAAAAAAAATGTTGTGGCTTAGAAGGTAAGAAACATCAACAGAGATACAGAGAGCTAAAACATTAGTCATACAAAACGGCTATGTTTTGCTTGACAGCACAAATATGTCAAATATGGTCCTGTTGAACAGTGACATTTAAAAATGAATTAAACTAAACACACATCTTTATTGTCGTCTAATTGTTTATTCAATTACCAAGACTTTCATATTTTTCACTTGAAACTACTTTTCTCAGAAATACTTTGTTCATTTTAATGTTGTCAAAAACATTCCTTGACACGTAGCAGGATTTTTATTTTAGTCATCAGAAGACCCATAAGTGTACTGTCTACTCTCTTCTGATCATACATTATTCTATTTTTATTAATTTATTCATCTCTTTATGAGTTTATTATTATTATTTTTAGAGATGGGCGGTTTAACCGAAAAACCAACCTTTTTCTGTTTCATCTTCACACTATGAAACCACATCGAAATTTTTTACGAAACTAAAATCATTTGGTTTAGTGCTATCACTTACAGAGTGGCCATATCCAAGGAAACACTGTTGAAAAAGACTTTCAGATTTTAATAAAATTAAATTTTATCTACTGTTATACCATTGTAAGAGGAAAAGATTAAACAAAAATATGATAAAAACATCTAATTGACTTGTTTTAGGAAATAAATGTGAAATCTATTTGTTTACAAAAGAAATGAAGAAGAAGAAGAAATAAAACAAATATGACATTTGGAAATCTTTCATATCATAGAATGTTTTCAAATTTAAAAAAAATGGAAATACAACATGACGACTGAAATCTATTTGTTTCAGTTTTCAAAAAAATACTTTTTGTGGTAAAATCAAGTTAACAAAATATCTTGTGAAAATAAAAGAAACTTCCCAGTTTTGTCTTAATGTTAGATTTTATTTTATTTAAAAAGATTATTTTATTTTCTTTCCAGCCATATAGATATTTTTAAGATTGGGCCAGAAATACACATGAAATTGTGAGTTGAATGGACTAAGTTGCAAATTTGTCAATCTCAAACAAAACCAGATATCAACTGGTAATATTATCATTACACAAGGAAATGAATGGCTTCTTTAGAAAGCAAAAATACTAATTCAAAACCAATAAACCGAAAAACCACAGTATCAAGGGGGGGAAAAAGTGATACCAATACTGAAACATAAATTGCCAAACGTCCCAACTCTAATTATTTTACTCCTTGCCAGGTTTTCACAATGAAATTAGCTGGTAGTCTTTCACTGGAGTCCAAGTGACATCAAGTCTTCTCAAGTCCCCATGACTCTTCTCAGTATTCTAGCCAATTTTAACGATGCTGTAAATCTGAATGGTCTCATTTCTTCCGCTCATTTCCAATTCCTCAAGTCTTTTTTCCAAACCTTTGGGGACTGTTCCAAGCACACCAATTACAATTGGTATCACAGTCACTCTTATATGTTACAGCCTTTTTTTAGTTCTCTGACAAGGTCTTAGTACTTACCCATTTTTTACAACGGGCTTGTTTTCTTTATTTCTTATTCTTTTATTACATAAAAAACAAAAAAGCATTCAAAAGAATAGGATGATCTAGTGTATAGGTCGACCTTTGCTTTTTAAGTCATGAAATTATTAATTCATTTTTACAGCCAAAGATTGCTTCTAGTCTGATCCATTATGTTTGAATACCATATACATTCACGTATATCACAATCTCATGTATAGTTTGATCCTTGTTTTATAATCAGGAAATCATTAACTCATTCATTTTATTTATATATATATATATATATATATATATATTTCCAATAACTCTTCCCTCTCCTCTGCACTTGTTAATAGGACAAATGTCATATATATGTGCAAATGTCCCTTGAGTGACTGTGTCTCCAACAAAAATATGTTGGTCTTAACATTACAACTCTTTCAAGACAATGAACCTTAATAACTGGTTCTTTATACAGGGTGGAACGATAAAATTGTCGTCCTAAAGAAAACAACACTACAGCTTTATTTTAAAACTTTTATAGAAAAAATCAATTCAGGTAACTTGATTATGTAGTAGAGCTGACATCTATTCAATGTAGCCACCTTCAGCCTCAATCACTGCCTCAATTCGGATCTGGAATTGGGAGCATGTCTTTTCCACAAGCGCCGGCGGGAGCTCGGCGAGTACTCAGTGGATGGCGGCAATCAGGCTGGCTTTGGTGTTGTGGAAGGTCATGTTGGTGATGTTCTCGACATATGACCAAACGAAGTAGTTCAGCGGGTTCAGGTCGGGGGAGGAGGAGGGCCAGTGAGAGAAGGGTACAAAGTCGTAGCACTCCTTCTGAAGCCAAGCCTGGGTCTCTTTGGACTTGTGGGCCAGTGCCAAGTCCTGCTGCCACACCCAGGGTCTGCTACTGGCCACCTGATTGCACCAGAGGATCACCACACTCTTCAGCACATCCAGGTACACTTTGGTGTTGATTTTCAAGCCGACTTCGAAGATGTGAGGTGGCATGATGTGGCCCTCACTTGAAACCACACCAAAGACCATAACCGTAGCCAGAAACTTTATTTTCATCACCCTGGGCACGTCCCTGTTATTTGTGGCAATCCAGATTTGCATTTTGAGGGTGCTGGCAATGGTCCTGTTGTCATAACTTGGATCGGTAGAGAGCATAAGTTATACAGCGGTGCATCTCCGATCTCACTCGTTGAACATTGTGTCACTTTCAGACATGATAGAAGGCTTCTATCGCTCTTGGGATTTGTACACAACTGGCCAACTAGTAGATGATCTGCAACAAAAAAAGAAAACAAGATTTCATTAAATGGAAATGGAATCATGTCGTCTTTTCTAGGGTGACAAATTTATCATTCCACCCTATATATATATATATATATTGCCCTTTTCCTTTTTTCCATTTTTTTTTTTTTTTTTTTTTTCCAGACTGAAGTCGGTGGAAAGAAGTATAAAAGCTACTCAGAATTAAAAAAAGACTTTGAAAAGATGAACGCAGCTATTCAAACTGAAGGGGAGGTTGTTACGAACCTTCTGGACATGTTGAAACAGAATTCGGATAAGGCTGAACTTCGAGACATTTTAGCAGAACTTGAGTACATATTGCACAAGGTAAATTTGTTTTAGTTTTTTTTTTGGGGGGGGGGTTAACAGAGAAACATTGCTATTAATCCAGATGTTATTATCAGTTGAAATTATCAACAGATGTCAATAAGGTACAATATCTATTCATATGTATAATACTTAAAACTTTTCAAAGTACATAAATGTAAAAGCATAAAATGCATATTGATTTTATTATTATAATTATGACTTGAACATGGTTCTTATTCTTACTGCAATGTCTGATGGGGTTGTGGAATACGTCAACTGCACCTCTGTAGAGAGATAAGTCCCCATCCCTCGGTGAGTGTCCTGCATATAAAACTAAACCATCTGGAGATTTTCGGAATGTAGAGTACTTCTTCATTGCCATTACTCTCAGGTCCACTCTAACACCACATGATAGTACTTGTTAGGGTCCTATTTATGGGTCAAATAGAAATTTTTAATCATTTATTATTCTTGAAACCAGTCAACTGTGTACAAACAAATGACTGTTGAATTGAATTATTAATATTATTTAGCAGTGTTTAAAACCATTTAACTGTGTGCAAATCGCCAATGGTCCGGGAGACCTGGGTTCAATCCCAGATCAAGTCATACCAAAGACTCAAAAAATGGTACTTGATGGCTCCTTGCTTAACTCAGCATTATAAGGTACGGATCAAGGGTAAAGTGAAGCAATCCAGGGAAAGGAGTAGCACCCTCCCCTACACCTTGGTGTAGTAGCTATCGAAAAGGAGCCCTCGGGTCACCCTCGACTAAGGTCGCCAACTTTACTTACTTATTAGTGTTAAATAGCAATACTTGAAACTATTTAACAATGTGCAAACAAATAATTAATCTTAAATAGAGTTATTAGTATTAGATAGCAATGCTTGAAATTATTTAACTGTGTGCAAACAAATGATCAATATTAACTGTGTGCAAACAAATGTTTAAAAAATGTTACCTACAAAATATTTATTTATTAATCCTATATTTGTTATATATGTATAAACAGGATTTGGCATTAATTAACCTACATGGTTTGATATGCCATAAAACAATCAACCAACCAAACTAAATAATCAAGTAATCCATAGGAAACCCACAATAAAATCAACTAAATTTTACCAACCATTTAATAATGCGGCAAACATTTCGAATCAACCAACTCATTTACGAGCTTCACAACTAAAAACGCTTTTAAAGTTATCACAAATGAAATTGCAGAAGCAAAAATCTAATTTATTTACTAGACTGTACATGCTGTCAGAAACAATATGTTAGAAAATCAGAATAGCCATGATAGCCATATTTTATTTGAGACTAAACCAGCTCATTGGCTGAGTGGGTAGAGTGTTCGCCAATGATCCGGGAGATCTGAGTTCAGTCCCAGGTTGTGTCATACCAAAGACTTTAAAAATGGTACTTGATACCTCCTTGCTTAAAACTCAGCGATATAAAGTATGTATCAAGGGTAAAGTGGAGCAACCCGAGGAAAGGAGTAGCATCCTCCCCTACACCTCAGTGTAGTAGCTATTGAAAAGGGAGCCTTTGGTTTTTATATATATATATATATATATACTCACACATATTTGTATGTCATACCATGGGTTCAAAGACCACCAGAAGGAGTTTAATACTCAGAAAAAGGAACAAAGATAACGGATTTTAGAAGAATAAAGAAAATACATTGCAAATGTAAAATAGCTTTTGAATGGGCCATATAGAAAAAAAACGTATTGTTTATTTTATCACAAAAATTCAGTTATGAAACCATCTTGATCAAAAGAACATGTCAAACATCATGATTATTCGACAACAAATGGAATTTGGTCATTGTTTTGCAAAAGAATTTAAAATTTGGTTGATGAAAAAGTGAAATCACAAAAACAAAATGTTATCATTTCAAGGTCATTATTATGAAAAGGGATTTTAGATTGTTTGATCATGAAACAAAGTGTTAACATTTTGAAGTTAACTGACTAATCAAAATGACTTCTAAAACTAAATTTAGCTCCAGAGTTTGTGTGGAATTTTTTACTATGAGCTGGCGGCCTTTTGAAGTAACCTCTACACCACTCCTGACCAAGCTATGAATATACATCAATTAAACTAAAAGAGAAACAGAATTAGATCAATTGAGGGATGGGTTGAGGTCTGACAAAGCAAAATTTACTCAGAACAGAGTTAGGGAGACTTGGGAAACAAGATCAGAAGACGACAAGATGAGATTGAAATTTAGATCGAAATTGGGAGATAGGTTGAGGTCTGACAAATAAGATATAGACAGAATAGAGTTAATGAAACCCAGGAAACAAGATGAGAAAAAGACAAGATTGAAATTTAGATTGGTTGGAAATCAGGTCAAAGTCTGATGAAGCAAGATGTAGTCAAAACATTATCAGACCAAGATTGACCAAGATTAGATTGAGACGTGGTTGGCAGGCAGACACAACTTCCCCCAGTTCTGTGTTTATTGACCTTGTACCAAACTACTCGAGTGGAAGATAAAAAATAAGCTCATACCTGACAGTCTCTAAAAGAATCGTATTATGTAAAAAGTTGTAAAATTTCTTTAATGTACATTAAATACTATTAATGTTGTAAAGTTGTATTGTTCTGTTTCTGGACACATGTTTTTCTTATTTTGTTCTTACTTAATTTTGTGGTGCCATCAGTTGATATACTACTCTAATTAGGAATTGATTCATTGTCAGATCTTAAAATCTTGTGGGCAGATAGCGAATTATTCTATGTTACCCCAAGAAATTTTCATAGAGAATCTTTCAGTGGATTGAAGGCAGTCTCCCTAATCACATATATAGATCTTTTTTTTTTTCATCATACAACGTGTGAAAGCACGTATGATACCCTGCCCTCATCAGCCGCCAACCAGGGGTGATAATATAGTTTTGGTAGCTCAAGGGGATACTGCCACTCCTGGCGCTACCAAGCAGCTCTCGCCACTAGACCTGAGCTGCTTGGTATATACTCACACATATTTATATATTTCTTATCTATTTCAGATTGATAATGCCCTGCTTTTTATGGATCTTGGAGGAATGTCCGAACTTGTAAAGTTACTTAATAGTACTGATCCTGACTTGAGGCATGATACGGCTTTTGTTCTTGGATCTGCTATGCAAAGGTCAGTTGATTAAACCTCTTGACATTTGATTATTAAACATGGACCTTCATTCTGCTAACTCCACCAAATAGCATTTTATGTTTTCTTTAATTTCCATCACATCTTGTAACACTTTCTCTCGAATTCTAGTATGACGAGTGGCATCTATGTTTCAACATCAATAATAACAAAACTAAGTAGAATTTTTTTTTTTCAGCAATAATTCAGATAAATAATGAACAATATCAAATAGATAGAAATGAACAATATTAAATAGATAGATAATGAACAATATCAAATAGATATAGAAATGAACAATATCAAATAGATAGATAATGAACAATATCAAATAGATATAGAAATGAACAATATCAAATAGATAGAAATGAACAATATCAAAGAGATAGATTTGAATCATATTAGATAATGAACTATCAAATGGACAGACAACGAATATCTAATAGATGAGGAATAATATCAAATAGATAAGTGTCACGCGATATCCCACTGGGAGGAGGGAGATAAAATTACTACTCCTCGTATTTGAATTGACAGTATCAAGCCATCAAAAAAATGACCATTAAAGAAGAATGTAGGTCACAGAGGGGATAAACAGATGTTGGTACTTGGTGACCTTACCCAGGTCGCCGGACACCAAGAGGAAGAAGAGAGAAGCCAAATGATTGGCCGGGACCCCAAAACGGAAGTGGGACTCCCTCCCCTCAGCGGAAGTAAATAATAAGAAAGTGAGTTTTTGAGCAGGGTTCGTAGCGAGCAGACGAACCATAGCCATTTTACTCCGGGTTGAAGACAAAAGAATTACTGAGACAAGAGGGACCCCAGGTTCTTCAAGCCAGTTTAAAAAAATAGAACAAAGTCTATTAGCCCGTGAAAGAGGAAAGATTCTCCAATGGAACCCTGTCGAAAAATAAGATAAGTAACTTTGGGGGACATTTTCCTTTATACCCAAATTTTGTATACCACTCTCTCTCTCTCTCTCTCTCTCTCAATTTGAAGAAAAACAAAAGTCAAGAAAAGACATTTATATTCGTGGACTGTCCAATTATCATATGTTTTGACACTTTGAAAGTGTATATAACTGTAGTAAAGGAATCATATATTTTTATGTTACCATGTGGTCTAAGTTGTTCTTTGCCGTTCTACTACGAATTTGTTGTTGTCACATTTTCTTTTCAGCTTCTATTCGCCTTATGTTATCTTGCTTAGAATTGTCCTATTAATTCCTTTAAAATATCACACGGGAAACCGGAGTTGCCGACTACTACAATATAATATTATTACGACTAAAACCTATAGGCTCATATCTTCTGTTTGTCTAGGGGGAAGAAGTTTAGCGGCCTGGTGGGTGTGTGATAGTGTGAAATTTGGAACCCCTTGCCAGCGGCGGTCAGTCTGGCTCTAAATTGATCCCTAACGTAATATGCCAGGTCTTATATGCCTGAGAGAAAAACTCTGAACGAGGACTTATTCTATAGGGGATCAAGTGCCAACCTGCTCCATCTTCACACGTGCGAAAATAAAGTCCCGCTTTGGGATTTTTAGAATATTTGCCGTCACAATTAGGAATAATATCAGATAAATAGATAATGAATAATATCTAGTAGATAGAGAACTAACTGGAATTTTTTTTTGTTTCATTTTAGCAATCCAAAGGTTCAAATTACAGCAATGGAAGCTGGAATTTTACAAAGACTTATAACAATTGTATCAACAGATCCATCGATGTCTGTGCGAAAGAAAGCCCTTTATGCACTGTCAGCCTTAATGAGACACTTTCCTTATGCCCAGAAACGTTTCCTCTCTTTGGGTGGACTGTCTGTCTTTGCACAACTTTTCACACAGCCTCACACTGAGAAAATGCGTATACAGATAATCACTCTTTTGACGGATCTCAACACAGAAAAGGTAGGGTAACTTTTTATGAATTTCTTTGTGTTGGTTCGTCTTCAATTGAGATGTTGTCAAAAAACATGTGCACCATTCAAACCACAGCACTACTAAAATAGCGCTTTTTCCTTCTTTTTTCCTCATTTTGTCAGTATAGCTTAGAATGTCCTGACTGTATCCCCTGAAAGTAATAAGAACTCGCCTCTTAAGGGATGTCTTGAGTATGGCATTAAAATGATGGTTCTTGAGATCTGGGGAGTACCTCTTCATTGACATTACTTCCAGGTCCACTCTGACTCAGAGTGGTAGTACCTGTTAGGGTCCTATCTATGGGTTAAATTGGTTTGTTTAAAAATTATTCATATTTGGTGGAACTGTGCACAAAAAAAACCCCAAAAACTCTTAAGAAACAATTGCAGAAAAAAATATAAGCATAAACATACAATGAACATGATTTCCTAACCTCTGGCTATGAAATAACCCTAGACAGATTGACATGCCATTAAAATCAATCATTTTTTTTTATTGCAGATACATTCCTGGTTTGGCCTGCAAGAAGGAAACAGTTTACAAAAAGAGAAATTAAGGCAATACAATGAGTACGTTTTTTGTTTCTTTTTTTTCTTTCTCGACTTTTGGCTTCATTACAGTTTCAATATTGTTGAGTTTGGTTATGAATAATGCCTAATAATATCCATTTTGATTATGTACAGTTCCAATCTGAATAATAATCCTGGTATGGACAGACTCGTCTTAGCTTAGTAGCAAAAACTTACATTTATCAGCTCTGGATGCCTTCTGAGGGACTTGTCAAAAGCAATAGCGAATAGGGATGGATGACAAGAGAGAATTGAAGGAATCTGTGCTATCATCATGTCTTGATGATTATGATGATGATATTAGTCTAAATCTCTGAACTGAAGCTTGATAATTTTTATCACTTAGAATATTCGGACTATTGTTTTTATCTTCGGTTGAAAAATGTTTCTGAGTGAAATCATCTGGAGGTTGCAGGTTCAATCCTAACTACAGGTAAGAATAGTAGGGAATACTTACTATAACTTAACACCTGTACTTGGTCATGGTTAACAGAATTAGTACAATTTGATCTTTCGAAAGGGATTGTATCTCATTTTTACACATTCATGTCGCAGCAGAAAAAAATAACTTTCTTTGCTTTGAAATCACCCCCTTTTTCAATGATGAAATTACTGCTTTATGTGAAATTTTGGTGGGCACAAATTTGCTTAGGTGTTGCCACAATCATGCCACAAATGAGACAAAATAAGACCACAACCTGTAAATTCGTCTTTTAATACTGGCCACGATTGTTTAAGGAAACTTAACACGCCAAACAGATGTGTTTTGCGGGAGGTTAGTCATCACAGTAATCATCATCATCCGTGCCACTAGCATGGATATCCAAAATAGAGATTGCGAGAAAGAAGCTTGTGCCAGCAGGGGAGAGACAGGCAGTGTACAGGACAAGAAACGAAAGACGACTTTTGTTATTTTTCTGCTCACCAGCTGTTTTGTACGTGTCTGATCGTTCTGTGTGACCCCTCTCTCTACCTTCATGTTTCCTCCTTCTCTTAGAATCCATCCTTGTATATATCTCCCAATAAATTATTAATTATGTAATCAAACTTCTTAAAGTGACACGTAACTAACTGCCAAGTCACAAATATCTGCTGATTCTAAACAATTGTTTATCTTCGAATATTTTCTATTCCAGGTCACAAATATCAGCTGATTTTAAACAATTGTTTATCTTCAAATATTTTCCATTCCAGGTCACAAATATCAGTTGATTCTAAACAATTGTTTTATCTATGAATATTTTCCATTCCAAGTATTTTTCCAATGTTCCGAATTCACAAAGAAATGTCTATGACTGTATGTTTTACATTCTTAACTATCAACTTAAATGCCTGAATGAAATTTTGCAATTTGGTTTTAAATTCAAAGTTTAAATAAAAAAAGAATTAACTACTAAATTAATTAATTGAAATCCTGAATTATTTTACAATAGATGAAATCATAAGAGTCACTACCACTTCAAGTCAGAGTGAAACTGGGAGTAATGGCAATAAAAGTTAACTCCACACTCCTCAGGGCTCCAAAACTGTTGCCCCATCACCAGATGCAGTTTAGTGTCATACCCAAGACACCCCTTTTTGGAAGTAGGGTCTTACCCCCTCTGCATGTGGGATACAGTCAATCTATTCCAAGTCCCACCACCATGATGGTTAAAATGTTCTTTGTATATATATATATATATATTTTTAAGGGAGGGTCATATTTATTTATTGATTTTCTTTTCATAAATTGGTGGGGTCCCCAAGGCATAATGACTAAAGTGTTGAACTGCAGCCTCGAAATGAATAAGTTTGAACCTCAGTCACACACTTACATTCACTTTCAGACTAATGCCCTTGGGAAAGGCATGATCCCTCTTATCCCTCTCAGCTATGGGTTTACCACTACCACTACTGTTCTTCTACAAGGATAGCTTTGGCATCAAATCACCTACAAAGGTTGATATGCCATTTTAAAAAAATACCAATTTCTATAAATATTTGGGTGTTCTTGGTATGATACTAAACTGCATCTGTTAGTGAGGCTCCAATTCTGGAGCAGTGAAGAGTGCCATTACTCTCAGATCCACTCTCACCTGTTGTACCTGTTAGGGTTCTATTAAACCTTGCAAAATTTTTAAAGAAATTTTATCTGGAATAAGTTAAGTTTTTTGTAGTATATTTTGTTGCTTTTTTTTTTTTTTTTTGTGTTTGTTTTTTTTTTTGTTTTTTTTTTTTCATGTTTGTTTATTTATTTATTTATTTATTTATTTATTGTTTTTCTTTTCATACATTTTATCTTTAAATTTGGTGTTTGTTTATCAGCATAAAATACTGTATGAATATTCAAAATACTTCTTTTTTTTATCATTATTTTATAAATTTTTTGATCAACTCACTTTTTAAAATCTTTTCTTCTTTAACTTTTTTTTTTTTTTTTTTTTTTTTTATTAACCCAGGTTAAACATTCTAGCAAACATGGTTGAGACAGGTTGGTGTGACAAAGTGAAGTCACTCCTTGAACTGCAAGACTACGACACCCAAGAGAAAGTACTGACCACAATGAACCAAATTGCTGCCGGTTGCCGCACAAGTTTCAAAACCATCAGTTCCCAACTTGAACAACTGGAAAGTAAATATAACCGTTTGTGTGAAGAAGACAAAACTGATGCTAACAGCGATGAGGTTGATGATTTCTTTTGCAGTCTTTCCAGTTCTGTTTCTAATATTCTTTTAACACTCAGAAACATAAAAGAAGAATTGTAACATTACAAACATTCCCTCCCTCCACCCCGCCAAACTTGGCAACACCTTCTCAAGAGTGACATTGAGAGAATACTTTTATCTCTTCCTTAGAAGAGTTCAGATGGCTGATCCATTCTCTGGTCTCCCACTGGTGTACAAACTGTATAGATGAAGGAGGTCTCATTCCTTTTCAGATATCAACAACCTCTTTTTATTGGTGGAAGCTTGAGTAAAAGGAAATTTTTTCAGGAATAGTAGCCTTGGAGATTAGGGGAATGTGGAGTACTCCTTCATTGACATTGCTCCTAGGTTCACTCTGACTTGGAGTGGTAGCACTTGATAGGGTCCTATCTATGGTTTAAATAGAACAAATTGTGTGCAAACAAATGACTAATGTTTAAATGTGACTGTTATTTTGCAATACTTGAAACCATTTAACTGAGTGCAAAAATGACCTCAGGTTCATTTAAGAATGTTGTCTACAAAATGTGTTTACAAATCATATAAACAGGATTTGGCATTAAATAACCTACAATGGTTGATATTCCAACCAAACCAAACCACAAACATTCATATTTAAAATATCTACATGCAGGTGCTGAAATATTCTTGGCCTAAGAAAGCAATTATCTCAAATGCTATTCCACATATTGAAGTTCAACACACTTTTCTCAAGTTTCTTTAGTCCTTCAAAAAAAATTTTTTTTTTATAAAATTGGTCCTTCCCTTCTTGGTTAGACTGGGAACTTTTCAGGATCATTACCCCTTCTCACACACATGCACAGGGCAGTAAATGAGCTTTATAAAACAAACCGGACATAGAAAATATCACCTAGATTCAAAAAAAATATTCATGCATTGGTGGGGGTGGATAAAAAATATCCTTTAATATATAGATAGGATTTTTGTAAAAAGAAAAAAAATGATCTATCTTTAAATAAATCAGCCTATTTTATTTTATGAAAGAGATAAAATAATGTTGTTGTTTTTTTTTATAGATTTCATTGGGACACTAAAATATTCATGTTTAAAATAAAGGATGTTGATTTTTCTTAGCTTAATCTATCTGTCAAAGAGATCTGTTTCAGAATTATTTGGATTGGGTAGAAATACTTGATACCATATAACTGTGTGCAAATTATTTGTATTAAGAATAGTTACTTAATGCAATACTTCTTTACTAAGAATTATTGCTTCAAATACTTGAACCCATATATTTGCGTGCAAATTATTAGTGATTGATAAGAATACTTGAAACCCTATAATTGTGCAAACAAATGATTATTATTATTTAATAGTAGTTGTTTCTTTAAACCAAATAATTGTGTATAAATTGTTAATATTAAGAATACCTAAAATCCGATAACTGTGTGCACATTATTAGTGTTAAATAAAAATACTTGAAATTATATAACTATGTGCAAACAAATGATTATAAATTTAAATATTCCATTGCATTTCTCTAGAGGAATTAAATGAGTTGAAATTTTCCATTGCCCAGACTTTTCCCTAATTGGCTTGGTAACAGCTACGACACTACACGCACAGATATATATATATATATATATATATATATATATATATATATATATATATATATATATATATATTGTATTTTTTAACAGAATTTAACAAATTTTTTCCATGTGCCAACCATTAACTAATCAAATTTTGACGTGCAAGAGTTATCTCCCTTCTGACAAATTTTCAATCTGTATCAAATATCGTAAAAGTTTAAAGTATTGGGAATATTAGCGCCTAAGTTCAAGAAATCTGGAGGATATTTTCTAGAGTAAAAAAAAATCCTTTTTGAAAGTTGCTAAATTATTTTTCTTGCTTTTTAAAAGACTTTTATTATGAATAATTTGACACATAAAGACATCGTTTTCGAAACTGCTTTTTGATGAGGCTTGACTAAAAGATCTTCTGATTTTTCAATATTCAAGAGTTGCCTCCCTTGAGAGAGACGTTATCTAGGCCAATTTAATATTCTTAATTTTATAAGTTTTAAAAAAACTTTTTTTTATTTAACCCTTTCGCTGGCAGATGATTATTTTTAATTCTTGTAGAATGGACGAATTATTTTCAGAAATTTTGCAAAATACAGTGTATATTCAAACTAGTTCATTTTTCATATATGGGGTAAAAAAAAAAAAAAAGCTAAAAAAAATTGTGTGTAGGGATTTTTCCAACTTCCCATCAAGTCATTTTATGTGAGGGAAGAGCATGCACAAATCGATATTCATGCACATAGTCGTCACAAAAAAATGCTTGGTCCCTTGGTATTCACTTTCAGGAGTACCTCAGGTACCAAGCAATAAACTCAGCCCTGCCCCTTTTAGACAAGGGACCAGGTGCTGCCTAGTGGGGAAGCCCCTCTGGGATTATGCAATTAACTTTAAATCTCTAACCCGACACGAATGCCAGGCGAGCCCTGGGTGTCATAGTACAAAAGCAAGAAAACAATAAAGCACTCATTTTTACTGATAATATTTTACAAAACAATCTTCACACATTCCTAAATTACAATCAGGCCCCCTAGTAATGTTTCTATACATGAACATTGAATTGGTCAATGAGGAGCCAATAAGAAAATTCCTTACATTGAACTACCTATTCCCCATTAAGTCAGTCATGTTGCTTATTTTTTAGTAGCATTAAAGCTGGAAATTCAACTTTGTACAACTAAATTATTGGAAATGGTTGTAGAATCGTTGCTATTTTAGTGCTTGGCCCTCCAAAGATATTAACTCCCTTATTTTCTCCAGCTATGTGTTAAATAATAGCACTGCTATGGAGGAGGATATTTGCAATTCAGTAGGAATTTTAAAAAATAGAGCTTACTCAAAAGCTGTTGACAGCCAGTTGACTAGAAATTTTGTTTTGAAAAAACAGAACAAACAAAAAATCAATACTATACCGAAGGCAACAGGAAAATCACTCCCTACTGTCTTTTCCATTTGAACTACTGAAATATGGAACACATTCTCTCAACAACATATGACCCTAAGCTCTTCAAATCTAAGGTCATTAAGTACGTATTTACCTAACATCTCTACAATGTGCTGAATGTGACTCATGGTCATTTTTTTTTTAAGCTGAGTACAACTGGTTTGAATTTAGAGATTTCCTTCTCCTTGATGGGTTGCTGTACCAAGTCTAGGGAACCTAGTCTGCCTTACTATTTACTCATTGCTGGAATTCTGTTATTAAGTAACTTATTGGTTCTTTTAACACCTGTCTCCTTCCCTCTCTATGGCCAATCTTCACTCATCCTCCTCCCCTTTTGGTCATTTTTCTTATTTATTTACCTTATCTCATTGTCATATTATTATCATATTTTGCTGATTGTGGCTAATTATCCTCACATTTTGCTGATTTTGGCTAATTATCCTCACATTTTGCTGGTTGTGGCTAATCTTAGTAAAAAGAAAAAGAAACTCTCATTGAGATGCGCTGTTTACTCACATAGAAAGCTGTGGAGAACCATAACTGCCCACATTCTGAAGGGACATGACACACCCACATTATATATATATATATATATATATATGATTTTTCAGTAGGGAAAGGCATGAATTGCTCTCTTCTCTTCACATCTATAGGTAAATAGTAGATCATTTTGGGCCTATTCTGTTAGTGTATATATATATGTATATATTCTCTTTAAAAGAGCCATCTCCACATGGCAATCCTCTAAAATTAGTTCAGTAGTTCACATACCTTGACAGCAACATCTCCTTGACTGAAAGTGATGGTAAAATATACCGAGTGAAGGCATGGAAGGCTATTGGCAGGTTATTGATCATATGGAAATCTAATCTATTTGATAGAATAAAATGGGATTTCTTCCTAGTTGTGTCAGTATTATTATATGGATGCACCATATTTATACTAACATTACACATAGATAACAAGCTGTACAGGGAACTACACAAGAATGCTGTGTGCTGTCTTGAATAAATCCTGAAAACAACACCTCATAAAACCACAGCTGTACAGCCACCTGCTTCCCATCTCACAAACCATTCAAGTGAGATGGACTAGACATGTAGGACACTGCAGGAGAAGCAAAGACAAACTCATAAGCGATATTCTCTTATGGACTCCTGTCTATGGACCTGCCAGTGTTGTCCGAACAGCAAAGCTCTGTGTGAACACAGGATGCAACCTAGAAAAGATCTGCGAAAAGCAATCAATGATGAGGAGAACTTTGTGCTATCAGTACAACTTGATGTTGAGGATGATGAGAGATCTATATAGATAGATTGATTTAAGTTTGGACAGCTTCGACCCACCGTCAACAGCACATTCATCTAATGATTGCATAGACAAAAAACTCAGTTTTGAAGGGCCAGAAATGAGTAACACAAAGAGATGTAAGGTCTACACCAGCATATATTTACAGAAATACAGACAGTAACAGTTACTGGTAACTGACTAGACTCGCTTGACTCATTTATCAAGTCAGTCAGTATTTATAGTGTCGGGGAGGGTCCATGCAGTGACATCATGGAGTATATCACCATAACACAGTCACCAAGCACCATGGACATTTTGTCTATGTTGTCTTAACTTGATTCCACATGTGCTCAATCACTGATATTGAGCTCCTTTTATTTGTAAATATACCAACCTAATTATATATATATATATATATATATATATATATATATAATAAGGTTGGTATATACTCCCCTACCCCCGTAGGGTTGAGTTCTCTAGCGAAGAAGTATTCGTGTTGCCATTAGCGCCTTTGCAAATCTCTTCGTATTTGAATTGAGATCTCGGCGGCCGTTTGAACGGATGTATGTAAACAATAGTAACTGTGATTCATAACCATTTAAAAATGTACTTCGTAGCTAATATCTCCTCGTAGCTAAATGGTTAGAAGCTTTGGCTTGGTGTTTCAGTCAACCGGGTTTCGATCCCAGCTACGGGGAGATACTGTCTAGCCACACTGATGAGTTCTGATAGAACGAAACAGATCTGTCTGTGGATGACTCTATATATATATATATATATATATATATATATATATATATATATAGTTGCTGTGTATTTGATTGTTTGTCTGGTTGGTTGGTTTTTATAGCATATCAACCATTTTAGGTTATTTAATGCAAAAACCTCTATACATATATATTAGATATACATGATTTGTAAACACATTTTTCAATAACCTTTTTAAATGGGCCTAAGCTCATTTTTTACACACAATTAAATGGTTCCAAGTATTGCTATGTATCACTAAAAATTCAATTAAACATCAGTCATTTGTTTACATACAGTTAAATGATCAAACAGTTCCATTTCTAACAATTCAATTTAGCATGAGTCATTTGTTTGCAGTCATTATAAATGTCAAACAGTTCTATTTGACCCATAGATAGGACCCTGTAAGGTGCTATCACTCCAAGCCAGAGTGGACCAGGGGGTGATGGCAATGAAGGGGTACTCCGCATTCCCCAAATCTCCGGCATTACTGGAGCCTCGCCATCAGATTGTTTAGTGTCATATCCAGGACACTTGCTGGAATGGTCTTACTCATATGTAGAGATGCTGTCAGTTTATTCTACAGCCCCAGCCATATTTGTCTAGGTTCAGGTTTTACATGTCACTAAAACAACTACTACTTTCTGCTTTAAACTTTATTTGTTCTCTGTCCCACCACCGGACAAGTACGGCACAAGGCCTTTTTAAAGTGGGTCCAGATGCGGAGCCGCAGCCCACACGCGTCCGGAAAAATCCCAAAATACCTTTGGCCCCGTCGGCATTTTCCCTAATGGGGGCACCTCAGACGCCAGGAAATAAATAACAAACAATAGGCAATGTAAAAGCAAGCCAAACTTTAAACAAACTTTATATGACATATTGTAGAGTTTCTTTTTTTCACCTGATTGGATTAGTTAATTATTATTTTTTATTTCTATCTAACTTTAAAAAACAATTATTTAAAAAATCTTACTGTATGAACAAACACACACACATGCTATCAACTCATGATCTTATAAGCTAGAAACCAACAGTCACCAAGCACCATAGGCTATTAACATTATCCTTAGACCTACATATGCTCTATCACTAATATTGAGCCCTCTTTATTTAAGAATATAGCAAATTACATTACCAAATATTAATATATATTTGTATAAATGAAACAGTTCTATATGAAGCTTGTTTTGTAGATTTCAATTGTTATTTTGTAAAGCCAAGCAGTTCTTCTCCACTTGAGAGATGAGAGGTACACAATCTTCCTTATCTCGTTTAAGAATAGAATAGGGATATCTACTATCATAATGCAATGATCCAAAACTTTTTTTAATGTTCTCTAGTTGCCCCAATTATAGTGACCTGTACCAGACATAGCTAAGCTTTGTAAATATATATATATATACACACACACACACACACACACACACACACACACCAATGTCCTAGATATGGCAGTAAACCATTTAATGGTTTAGATCTAGTCCTAAAGTTTTGTGGAATGTGGAATACCTCTTTATTACCATTACTCCCAGGTCCACTCAGACAAGTAGTAGTACCTGTTGGGTCCCATCTATATGGATCAAATATTCAATCTTTTAATATGCATTATTAATATTGAATATAATTATTATACTTAGATTGCAATACTTGAAACCATTTAACTATGTGCCAACAAATGAGCTTTAACTCATTTAAAAATTAAGTTATCTAAAAACTATTCACTTACAAATAATATATATATATATATATATATATATATATATATATATATATACGTACACATGCTCAACAGGATTTAGCATTAAATAACCCTCAAGGATTGATATGCCATAAAACACAACCAAACTAAAGGGAAATATTGATTTATTGAATAAATCATGTTGTTTAAGAGAGTTATTCATTGGATCAATGAATAGTTCATGGTTTTTGGGGGTTTTGTTTTGTTTTAAACAGATCTTTTTGGAAAATGCTGTTCTATCTAGAAATATTTCTTTTATTCATGTACGATGTAAATATTGTTATATTAAATATAATTTAAAAAAAAAATATTGTTATATTAAATCTAATTTTCAACTGATTTTGTTTATTTCTTTCTTTTTAAAAAAAGAATTCTTTTCAAGTTTTTTTTATTTTAATGTAATCCAGATGTATGTAAATGTGACCCCAGGCTAATTTTAATGTGGGATGTCTGGCAAAAAGCGAGCCGCCTCAAGGCAGGATGTATATATATATAATGTAACTGGAAGAAAACTCAACCATGGTTAAATTGTCATTATAAATTTATTATTTATTTCAGCAAAGAATATAATCTTTGTCTCTTCTGATGACATACATGCTTAATTTGAGGTTGAAAACATTAAATATGGATTACAGTGTGTATATATATATATATATATATATATATATATATATATATGTTGTATCGTGGTAAGTAAGAGATACACAGTGAAATAAAGAGTTAATTATTTATTAACTGAAGTGGTACTGTCGAACAAATATTATAAGTCTCGCGCTGTGGGTGTTATGTCCGAAGTTGGTCTTACTACTAGCCAAGATCTTGCAGAACACTCATGCTTAAGAAACACAACATCTTTTATACCTCCGCAATACCGGAAGTCACATGGTACGAGCCACTATACAACAATATGATAAAGGAAATAAAAAATAAATGTTCAGACAAAAAGGAAAGGGAGTCAAAACAATAAAAGTATTTAAAGTAATAAGAACCCAGAAAAAGGGTGTTCTGGTAAATTTATATGAAATCCCTCATATATTCTATACATGAATAATCCACACCCATTGTCTTTGGATGCTGACTGAATATTATATATATATATATATATATATATATATATATATATATTGTTAGTTCCCTATTTATACGCTGGGGTATAACAAAATTCACATTCAGTGCGTATATAGTAGGATTTGATGTAGACTCAAACTCGCTCCACCGAAATAAATTTATTATGACGACTTAACTGAGTTTGAGTCTCCATCAAATTGTACTGTGTTGGCCAACCATTGTTGAGGACAATTCAAAGGCTCCTTTTTCAATAGGTACTACACCGAGATTTAGGGGACGGTGCTATTCTACTTACCTTTGATCCGTACCTTAAGTGTTAAGCTAGGAGGCATCAAGTACCATTTTTTGAGTCTTTAGTATGACTCTACCCTGGTCTCCTGGACCATTGGCAAACACACTAATTATGCTTTGCCCAGACGGCTGAGGCTGTAGAATACATTGACTGCTTCTCAGCAGAGGGGTAAGACCCCCACACACACCAACGAGTGTCCTGTATGTGACACTAAACAATCTGATGATAAGATTTCAGTAATGCTGGACCTTTGGGGAATGCATTAAATAACGCACAAATATTGATATAACATAAAACACAACCAAATTGTCCAAAATATCTAAGAAAATATCGAGGGTAAATTGGACCCCTACACTGTCTGGTTCGTTTAACTTGGATAGTTTTCATGATAGGTGGTAAGTGGCCGTACAGCTGCAGCTTTGTGGGGTGCTGCTTCCAGGACTTGTTCAGTATTGCTCGCAGCATTCTTGTGTATATTTTTCAGATCTGAAAAATTGCTTGAATAGAAGAAAGTCTTCTGATTCCTAAGCAACAAAAGTTAGTCAGATGCACCCCCTTCAATGGAGAAGAAGTTCCCCCCTTGAATAGTTGCTAAAGTGCTGGGGTATGACATTGTAGCAAGCCAGTTATGTTATTAAATTCACTTTGGCTTCTTTGTTTAATAGCATAACACACTTCATGAGTTATTCATTGCCAAAGCTATTCTTGTAGAAGCTAGTGGGATATGGGGGTTCATGCCTTTCTCAAAGCTATTGGTCTGAAAGTGAATGTAATAGCCCAACAGGAGTTTGAACTCACTTACTTTGAGACTACAGTCTAACACTTTAGCCATTAACCTATGGAGACTCTCCAATATGAAAAGATAGACAGACTTCATCATGAATTAAAAAGGCTTGGTTGTTGGGGTTTTATGGCATATCAACCTTTAGAGGTTATTTAATGCTAAATCCATTTTTATACAAATAATCAGTTCTATCTCAAACAATTCAGTTTAGCATGAGTACACTGTTAAATTGTCAAAAACATTTCTCTTCAGTTTAGTCAAACAGTTCTAATTCAACCAATTCAGTTTAGTATAACTATAGATTTTGCTTACACAGTTAAATGTCAAAAACAATTCAGTTTAGCATAAGTACGCACTTTAAATGTAAAAACAGTTCCATTTCAAGCAATTCAGTTTAGCATAAGTAGGCAGTTTAGTTCTATTTGACCCATAGATAAGGCCCTATCAGGTGCAAACCACTCCGGGCTAGAGTGGACCTGGGAGCAATGGCAATGAATAGGTACTCCACATTTCCCAAAGCTCACCATCAGATTGTTTAGTGTCATATCCGAGACACTCACTGGAAGTGGTGGGGTCTTACTCCTCTGCAGAGGTGCAGTTAGTGTATTCTACAGCCCCAACCAAATGGGCAATACACAGAGTTAAATGTAAAAACAGTTTTATTTCAGATAATTCAGTTTAGCATAAGTACACAGTTTAGACATCAAAACAGTTCTATTTTAAACAATTCAGTTTGGTAAAAATATGCAGTTTAAATGAAAAAACAGTAACCTCCAGAAACCACAGTTTAGTTCTATTTGACCTATAGATAGGACCCTATCAGATGCTGCCACTCCAAACCAGAGTGGGCCTGGGAGTGATGGCAATGAAGGGGTTCTCCGTATTCCCCAATGCTCCAGTATTACTAGAACCTTACCATCAGATTGTTCAGTTTCATATCCATGACACGTTTGGTGGCGGGGGGGTCATATCCTTCTGCAGAGAAGCAGTCAGCCCCAGCCAACTGGGCAATAAAGTCAATTTAGCAGTGAAAAGCAATGAAATTTTAGAAGATGAAAGAGTACATCAACTTTGTATGGATAGGGATTATGTGCCAAGACATGGATGGGAAAATCTTACAGAGATTGGAATCAAGATGAAAAGCATTTGCCATGATAAAAGATTTGCTCAAGGCCAACCTAGACAAAGTCGTCTCTGTGTCGTAGTTGTTTACAAGCTAAACTGTAACATCTTTCTGAGTTAAAATCCAGTTACACAATAATATTCACTTTTCAGAAAGGCATGAACTCCTTTATCCTTGTTAGTTATGGGTTAAATAGTATCACTACTGTTCTACAAGGATGGCTTTGCCACTGAATAACCCATTATGGTTGATATGCCATTAAACAAAGAATCCAAACTAAAATGGACAAGACCGTGTATGTCAATCTCCTCAATAGTGCTGTTTTGCCCACGATGTTATATGCCGGTTCAAATCCTAAGTAAGGCACAAAGAGATTGGTTACAGTACAGAGGACAATGGAATGATCCAAATTGGGGATTGAAGTGAAGAGAGAAAAAAATATATTAGTTCTTTAGGGGGGGGGTCAAAATCGAGTCCAACACTTACTAGCAGATCAATCTTTCCTTATCTATTTTGTTTTTTTCCTTTCTGTCTCGCCTTGCCCTCCGTCTGTCTCTAAAGCATCAAGCCAAGAAAAACTCTTTTTTTCCCCTTTGTAAAGAACTTATATCTCTTGTAAACTACTGACTTCATTTTGATTTTTAAAAAAAAAAAAAAAAAAAAAAGATACGTTTATGATCATATTTACCAACCCCTCCGCTCAGATAGGATATGACACAAGGTCAATTTTTAAGCAGAGTTTAACAGGTTTGAATTCAGAGTTTTCCTTCTCCTAGACTAGTTGCCTCACCAACGCTGAAGAACCCTGCCCTACTATTTACCCATAGCTGGAGGGAGAATAATTGGATTCATATCCCTTTCCCAAGGGTATTAGTGCTATGTGAAATGAATTCAGTCTCGTCCAGGATTTGAACTCGTGTCGCCGTGTTCATTTCCTATGACAATAACCATTACACCACGGGCACCTCCAAGATACGTTTATGATAACGGTCAGTCAGACAAAAATTTTGGTTGTAGTGGAGACACAGGCGTTAGGAATACATGGTCGAAAGGTATTCAGTTTTAGTAAGCTTATCACGTCTTTATAACCTGTATAAATTGTACAATGATAACATATAAAAGACAATTTTGATGTATTTATTGTTTGTTGACTTTTTGTTTCATTTAAAAAATTTCGTTTACTAGCTTCTAATTCCAATAAGCATACACACTGACAAACACAATCCTACCCCAACAACAAGAGGGTTCATGCCTTTCCCAGGGGTACTAATCCGAAATTAAACATAATAATACAACTTCAAACTTGCTTACTTCGCGACCGCAGTCCAGCACTTTAGCCATTACCCCTGTGGAGCTACAGGATATTTTGGCCATTGTTGTTGGTTATTGATATCTGACTCCGTTAGTTTCTTCTTACCTCATCTTAATTCGCTGGCGTCTTTTTGTCTGTGAAGACTGCAAAGGAATTACTGAAGAAAAGAAGAAAGGAGAGATAAGATATCTTTTCAATTTCGACTTTATTTCATTTGGGATTTTCGCACGGCTACTCTGTAGTGCGGAATGTCTTCTTGGACTATTTGAGAACCGTCGTAGGGCACCTCTGGTGGTGTAACGGTTAGCAAGCTAGACTAGCAAGACGAGTGAGTTCGAGTCTCATTGGGTGCCCCATTCATTCGGCATTGTGCCACATCGAAGCAAAGAGCTTTGTAAAATACTATTTGAGAACCCTCGTTTCTCACAAATTAGGCGTTGGAATATATTAGTTATAGCGTTTCGGGAAATTGTTAATTTCTCTAACACTATCTTTTTTTAGGCAACACAAATGAATTACGAAACTTTTCTTTAACAACACAACAAAGAAAATTTTTTATTTGCAGCATGGAATATGGTTTGCTTTTGGTGCTGCAAGACTCGTGGAGTTTAGGCTTGTTAGTGTTGTAGACGAAATGGCGTAGTGAGATGTGATGGCAGCGTGTGTTGCTGGGCGTGTGAGGGATTGTGTTTAAAGTTACCGTGTAGTTTTGTATCTGGTATTTGGGGGAGAGTATGCGTTATCTCTATTAATGTGGGCCAGAGGTGAAATGGTAGCTAGTGTGTCGAGAGCGGAGTTACACTCGGATCGACATAGCCAATTTTTGGGGTGACACAAAGTTGGGCCTGTGCGAGGCATGTTGTATGTTTCTAATTTATGTTCAACTGGGATTCCTCGTAGGAAATCCATAAATTAGATGGTTCCCTCATTGAGTGTCCATGTTGCTGCTGCTGGTGTTGCTATGTTAAAAGGCATCGCTAAGCAGGGATGACCAGACGAACGTCTGTTCTGGTCGCCGTCTCAAGCCAAAGAGACTGGGTTTGGCCACTCACCCGTTTTTCAAGCCGGAAATGAAGGTCCGGGCTGAATAGGATAAGTCATCCTGATTGGGTGAAATTAAGTGTTGAAATAAATTGAGCGCCAAACCAAAATACGAGATTTTCCTCTTCTCTGCATAGTCATCTCCGGTGGTTAATAAGTTCAAATTCAGTGTGGTCATGTCCAGTCATGTTTTTAAGTTTCTTATTTCGTCGTGTCGGCTCGCTAGCAGTAGACATAACACGCATGTAAAGCCCAGGGAGTTGACAAAACAGGCGTGCTACTTCTAGCAGTCGGGTGGAAGAAAATCCTTTCAATCTGAAGGGTCCAGTTGAAGTGAGAGGGAATCGGTATCGACCGGACGAGTGTAGCACAAGGCCTGTTTTAGGTGGGTCCGGGCGCAGGGCTGTAGCCCAGACACGTCCGATGGTTCCAAAAATGCCTCTGGCCCCGTCGGAATTCCCTTAAAAAGGTGCTCCAGGCGATAAACCTAGCCCCTGTGGGGACGGCCCCCTGATTCAACATGAATGCCGGCCTACCGGAATTCATGTCAGACGGCCTTGACCGACTGCCAGCTGAACCAGGACACACCTGGCCAGATCCATGTAACGACCAACACGGGCAACTGGGGAGCTCTCCTTTTTGCAGGGACGGTTTTTTTTTTTTTTTTTTTTTTGTTTTTTTTTTCGCGCATGCGTCACCCTTCTTCCAGTCAGGGGCTTCGGGGAAATTCTGCATTTTTTTTTAAATGTATTTTTATTAATTTTCTTTTTTCTATCCACTACACCTCACGGGGACTCCCTCTACTCATTTTGAATCATCCCATACAAATAGAACTAATTAAAGATTGGTGAAATGCCGTGGAGATGCACTTTTTGTGATGACCACTCATGTCTCAATTCGTGCATCTCCTCCCCTGCCACACACACACACGTGCACTCGCTATAAAAGGTCTTTGTGTAAATTCCAGGAAGTTAGATAAATATTGGGATTGTTTAGATATTTATCCAAGGGGAATAACCGAGATTTTCTTTATATATATATATATATATATATATATATATATATATATATATTAGTTACCTCCCTTGGATTAATGTACACCTAACACTCATTCTACTGAAGATTTTGACTTACCTGACAAAGAGATTTGGGTCTACTTACCTGGGAGATATGCCGAAAAAAATAAAGCAAACAATTCTAACGCTAGAGATCCAGCCCCCCAACTCTCTAGCGAAACTCAACCCCTTCGTCTAAAAATTAAATGGCAGGTCTTATTTTGGTTCGATTTCAATCATTTCAAGATTTGTTAGTCATGCCTGGAAATTACGTAACGGTTATCGTCATAGGAAATGGAATAGGGAACTCGAGTTCAAATCCTAAACGAGGCTGTTTGCGTTTTACTTTGAACCCTTAAGAAAGATCCCCCACCTCCGTTATAGATAAATAAAGCAGACTGGGTTCTTTAGTTTTTGTTAGGCAGTCTAGAATCCTTAAAAAGTTGACCTATGGCGGATAGGTTGGGTAAATACGTACAAGGAGATCTAGTTCGGACATTATAAACTCTTGTATTCCAAACTGCATATATCTAAGTGCAGTAGTGCATATACTTATACAGATACATTCGCACCCACAAATATATACATATGCCCTACTGCATCTAAATATAGGCATGCCTGTGATCTACTGTATATATACGCATATGCGTATATCTTTAGCAGACTAAGGCTGGTGAGAATTAAGAGTTTTCCAGCTGTAGCATATACACATGTATGTGTGTGTGTGTATGTGTATATATATATATATATATATATATATATATATATATATATATATATATATACTTCTCCTGCAGGTCCTGTTCGTCTAACTTGGATAGTTTTCGTGATGGGCGGTAGGTGGCCGTACAGTTGCTGTTTTCTGGGGTGCTGCCTCCATGACTTGTTCAATATTGCTCGCAGCATTCTTGTGTAGTTGCCGTCAAGCTTTTTCTCCATACGTTTAGTTAGCAACCATGTAGTGTATCTATATAGCAGTATTGATATGACCACTGCTTGGAAGAAACTGCGTAAAAATGAATCTTTTTCATCCAGAGTTTTCTGAACTTTTGACCAGTTCTTCCAAATTATCATCACATACACACTCGCATAGGCATGTACAACTCTATGCAGATACACACACACACACACGTTGGCCCACATGCATACATACCCAAACAGACACACTCACCCCTACGTAAATTTACATACAGACTTCCACAGAGATATACCTACACTGATATACTTTCATATACATATTACACCTACACAGCACCATTGTGTTGCAGTTGGCAGATTATAAAAGATGATACAATAAAAAGAGAAGGATTTTTTGATAGGAACGAAGAGGTTGATTTTTAATATACATGTAGGATTTTATGTTTAATAATGACCATACAAGAATCAGTATGCAATATGGATAAGGACTGCTTCCGAATAATTATCCTAAACTTTAATAAAAGTGACTCTACATCCATTATTTTTAATAATGACTATCTTACAACCCGTATGTAATATGCGTTCGTACAGCTTACAAATATTAATCCTAAACTTTAATAAAAGCAACTCTACATTGTTTATTTTTAATGACCATCTTACAACCTGTATCTAATGTAGGTAAGTACGGCTTACAAATAATTATCCTAAACTTTAATAAAAACGATTCTTCATCGTTTATTTTTAATGATGGCCATCTTACAACCCGTATGTATTAGTGACAAGGACTTATTCAAAGCCTCTTCAACAGGGTGTAGTCTCCTCTAAGAGAAAATGCTTGAATATGATAACTGGTCATCTGTGACATATATCGTTTATTTTCTTAAGACTTTTATAAGCTGTTAGTGTGAATGGAATGTTTAAAAAAATCATCAAAATATTTATGACAAAACACATTAATAGAAGACATGTTTGACAGGTAGAACAACTTGATGTAATTTTTTACCTGTCAAAAAAAAGTCATAAAAAGCAAAAAGGAAATAAAAATAGTAATCATTTCAGCTTTATAGAACCCAAAATGTTTAAAAGATTTCTTTATTTTTTTACTGATCTTTAAAATAAAATTCTTTGCAATTCATTTCTTTGGTAAAATCATTTCAATCCATTTTTATAGTAAAAAGCATTTTCAATGAATTTTTATAGTAAAAATCATTTCCAATGCATTTTTACAGTAAAAATCATTTCCAATGCATTTTTATAGTAAAACTCATTTCCAATGCAATTTTATAGTAAAACTCATTTCCAATGCATTTTTACAGTGAAAATCATTTCCAATGCAATTTTATAGTAAAAACTATTTCAAATGCATTTTTATAGTAAAAATCATTTTCAATGCATTTTTATAGTAAAAATATTTTCCAATGCATTTTTACAATAAAAATATTTTCCAATGCATTTTTATGGTAAAAATATTTTCCAATGAAATCCTTATCCAATGCATTTATTTGTGATACTGTATACATTTACCACTAATGACAAAAGATACTTAAAAAAAATTTTTAAAAAAGGGCTGGATTATACCTTGGCCAAAATATTGTGAAAGTAAAAACTCAGATGAGGAGAAAGAGTGCAAATCATGTAAATGACATTTTTCAAAAATATTATTGACTGTTAATAGAGATAATTTCACTTTAAAAAGCGAATTGAGATAACTGACATTCTTTTAATCAAATATAAACTCAAAGATTAGCCAGAATATTTCCAGACAATAGCATAATGGTTAGAATGTTTGCCAATGGCCCAGGAGATCTGGGTTCAATCCCAGGTCGAGTCGTACCAAAGACTCAAAAAATTGTACTTGATGCTACCTTGCTTAACACTCAGCATTATAAGGTAAGGATTAAGTAGAGCAATCCAGGTTTGGTTTGTTGGGTTTTATGGCATATCAACCTCTGTAGGTTATTTAACGCCAAAATCTACAATGCCCTACTACGAAACTGAATAGAACCCAAAATCGACAACATACTTAGAAAAAACCAAAATGGCTTCCGAAGAAATAGATCCTCGACCTCACAAATATTAACCATCCGCAGAATCCTTGAAGGTGTACGGGCAAAGAACC
This sequence comes from Sepioteuthis lessoniana, assembly GCA_963585895.1. Classification (NCBI taxonomy): domain Eukaryota; kingdom Metazoa; phylum Mollusca; class Cephalopoda; order Myopsida; family Loliginidae; genus Sepioteuthis; species Sepioteuthis lessoniana. Next base: position 19,746,426 of record OY757944.1, read on the forward strand.
TACAAGCGACATTAATATTTGTCGACTTTACCAAGGCTTTCGACTCCATTCACAGAGGAAAGATGGAACAAATCCTACTAGCGTACGGCATACCTAAAGAAACCGCAGCGGCAATAATGATTCTCTATAGAAACACTAAAGTAAAAATACGATCACCGGATGGAGACACAGAATACTTTGACATTGTAGCAGGAGTACTACAAGGGGACACGCTGGCCCCGTACCTCTTTATCATTTGTCTAGACTACGTACTTAGAACATCGATTTGCAAAATCAAAGAGAATGGCTTCGAACTGATGAAGAAAAGAAGCAGAAGATACCCCGCAACAACAATTACCGACACCGACTACGCCGATGACATAGCAATACTGGCAAATACACCTGACCAAGCCGAAACACTTCTGCATAGTTTGGAACGAGCAGCAGCAAGCATAGGCCTCTATGTTAATGCACACAAAACGGAATATATGTGCTATAACCAAACGGGGGACATCTCCACTCTAGAAGGAACCCCACTTAAACTAGTAGACAAATTCACGTACCTAGGAAGCAGCGTCGAATCAACCGAAAAGGACATCGAAACGAGGCTAACAAAAGCATGGACAGCTATCAATAGGCTATCGATTATATGGAAATCAGACCTAACCGATAAAATGAAACGCAGTTTCTTCCAGGCAGCGGTCACATCGATACTGCTATATGGATGCACTACATGGACGCTAACAAAACGGCTGGAGAAGAAACTAGATGGCAATTACACAAGAATGCTGCGTGCAATCCTCAACAAGTCCTGGCAGCAACACCCCACAAGACACCAACTGTACGGCCACCTGCCCCCTATCACGAAAACTATTCAAGTTAGATGAACCAGACATGCAGGACACTGCTGGAGAAGCAGAGATGAACTCATAAGAGATGTACTCTTATGGATCCCCACACATGGCCGCGCAAAAGCAGGGCGACCAGCTCGAACATACATTCAGCAGCTATGTGAGGATACGGGGTGTTATCCTGAAGACCTACCTAGGGCGATGAACGATAGGGAGGAGTGGCGAGAGAGGGTCAGGGATATCCGTGCTACCAGCACGATATGATGATGATGATTTAAAACAATTCAGTTTAGCATAAGTACACAGTTTAATGGTCAAAAACATTTCCATTTCTAACTATTTAAGCAGTTGTATGTAACAATTCGGTTAAGTGTAAATACAGTTTTAATGTCGAAAAACAGTTCTATTTCAAATAATTCAGTTAAGCATAAGCACGCAGTTTAAATGTAAGTCCGGTTTAATTGTAAAAGTCATTTCTATTTCAAACTATTCAGTTTTACTCAAACAATTCATTTTAGCATAAGTATGCTGTTAATTCTATTTAACCCATAGATAGGACCCTTATCAGGTGCTACCACTCCGGGCCAGAGTGGACCTGGGAGCAATGGCAATGAAGGGGTACTCCGCATTCCCCAAAGCTCCAGCATTGCTGGAACCTCACCATCAGATTGTTTAGTGTCATATCCAGGACACTCGTTAGGCGGGGTCTTACCCCTCTGCAGAGGTGCAGTCAGTGTATTCTACAGCCCCAGCTGACTGGGCAAGAGCAATCCAGGGAAAGGAGTAGTGCTCTCTCTCCTACACCTTGGTGTAGTAGCTATCAAAAAGGGAGCCTACGGGTCAACCTTCACTACTGACTAGTTCAATAGTATTTTTGTTCAGCTCGAATGTAAACAATGAAGGATTAAAGAAGTTTAAAGAACCCATATTCTGAATGCCAACTAGCAAAAACTTATTGTGAAAAAAATTATTTATACGAATGGCATGTCAACCCACCCAGGGTTCCTTCCATGTTCATGTTTATATTTTTGTGTAGTTGTGTAAAAGTGTGTGTGTGTGGGGGTTGCACTGTCCAATCAAATACGATTGCTTTTAACAACACATCATACTGTTTGAAGTTATATTATGCCTAGAGGTTAGGTTGGTTGGGTTTTTTGGCATATCAACCATTGAAAGTTATTTAATGCCAAATCTTTTTACATATATATTAAATATATAGGATTTGGTTTGGTTGGGTTTTATGGCATATCAACCCTTATAGATTATTCAATGCCAAATCCTCTTCATACATATTTATTAAATATATAGGATTTGGTTTGGTTGGGTTTATTGGCATATCAACCATTGTAGGTTATTTAATGCCAAATCCTCTTTATACATATATATTTGTAAATGAATAGTTTGTCGGTAACAATTTTTAAACAAGAGTTTATTTGTTTGCGCACAGTTAAATGGCTTCAAGTATTGCTATCTAAAACTAATAGTTTTATTTGCAAACAGTAAAATGGTTTCAAGTAAATAATTAAATAGTTTTATTCACCCCATAAATAGGACTAACAGTTATTGTCAGAGTGGACCTAGGAGTAATGGCAATAAAAGAGAACTCCACATTCCCCAAAGATTTAGTGTCATATCAAGGATACTTGTTAGAGATGCAGTTGACATATTCTATGGATATAGCCAACGAGGCTGACCTAGAGGTTAGGGGATTGTATCCATTGTATATTTATATTTATAGAGTCTAAGAAGTTTTTTTGTTTTTTTTACAAATGGTTATTTGATATCAAATATTCATACCCGATACAAATAATTTTTAGACAGGACAGGTGAGTGCCCATGGTGTAATGGTTATCGTCGCAGGATGTGGACACGGCGACAAGAGTTCAAATCCTGGACGAGCCTGATTACATTTCACATAGCACTAATACCCTTGGGAAAGGTATGAATCCTATTATTCTCCTTCTCCAGCTATGGGTAAATAGTAGGGCAGACTAGGTTCTTCAGCCTTGGTGAGGCGACTAGTCTAAGAGAAGGAAAACTCTGAATTCAAACCTGTTAAACTCCGCTTAAAAATTGACCTTGTGTCATATCCTGCCTGAGTGGAGGGGTTGGTATATAGGAAGACAGGACCATAACCGGTACTACTACTCTAGATCCGAGTGGATCTAAGAGTAATTTGGTTTTGATTTCTGTTTAATGGCATATCAACCTTTGTGGCTTACATAATGCCAAAGCCGTCCTTATAGAATAACAGTAGTGGTACTACTTAACCCATAGATAGGGGAATATAGAGTTTACATTAGTCCAAAAGTGAATGTAATAGCACAACTGGGTTTGAACTCACTCATAATAATGTTGCAATCCAGCACATTAGCCACAACAACACAAGGATTCTCCCCAGAAGTAATGGCAATGAAGGGGAAGTGCCCGTGGTGTAATGGTTATCGTCGTAGGTTATGGACATGGTGACACGAGTTCAAATCCTGAACGAGGCTGATTGCATTTCACATAGCACTAATACCCTTGGGAAAGATATGAATCCAATTATTCTCCCTCCAGCTATAGGTAAATAGTAGGGCAGACTAGGTTCTTCAGCCTTAGCGAGGCAACTAGTCTAGGAGAAGGAAAACTCTGAATTCAAAACTGTTAAACTCCGCTTAAAAATTGACCTTGTGTCACATCCTGCCCGAGTGGAGGGGTTGGGTAAATATGATGAAGGGGTACTCCACATTCCCCAGATCTTCAGAATGGTAGCTTCACTGTTTTATTCATAGTGTCATACCCTGGACACTCCTTAGTGGAGTCTTACCTCTTCTACAGCTAAACTATTCTCGCTCCAGTTATTGATAAATAGTAGAGCAGACTAGGCTCTTTAACCCTGCTATGGCAAACAGTCTAGGAAAAGTGTAATATATCACCTTGACCTGCGATGAACCAGGTGGATGTTACTGATAGATACACCCGGCTGTGGGTAAAAATCAACAAAACAATTCCAGAAACAAGCACTGAATGGATGTAAGGCGTGGCCAGTGAAAGGCAAATGTTGCATGGGTGTGGGCCGTGACCAATAAGGGACAAGCGTTGTGTATAGTCGTTAAGATCAAGAATTTGGGGTTGAAGCAGATCCCTCTGGCAGTTCCGACTCCTGACAGCCCCTCCATGTGAGCGAACTCTCACACAGATCAGTCTACTGCTCCACATAAGCATCACTGTCGACAAATTAAGATATAAGACCATATTTTTATTTATATATATATATATATATATATAAGTAGGAAATTACCATGACAAGAAAATCCGGCACACACCTACACGTGACATACAGAGCACTGAACAGCTGTTTCGACCTTATTAGGTCTCATCAGCAGTGCACACCGTGACCTCCACCACTGGAGATCGAACCAACAACCACAGTATGCAGAAGCCGAAACTCGGCCACTGGTTCATGCCACGTATAAGCGATACCAAATTAACAAGTCATAATTCATAATTATAAATATATATATATACACACACACACACGTTCCTTGTTGTTGTTAAGACTCAACAGTACAAAAGGGAAACTGAATTAAAACCAATTAAACTCTGCTTAAAAATTGAACTTGTGTCACATCCTGCTCATGCAGAGAGTTTGTGTGTGTGTGTGTGTGTGTGTGTGTGTGTGTATATATATATATATATATATATATATATATATATATATACACAGAAATTTATATATTAATAATACAAAAATGAACTTTTGTCTCATATATATTATCATATTATATAGCGATATATTATCATATTATTCATATATTAATAATATAAAAATTGAACTTGAGTGTGTATATACATATATATATATAAGTATTATTTGGTCCAGTTAAACAGGAGTTAGGAGTAATTCCATCAAGACAAGAAAACTATTCAAAAGTGAACATTTAAATTTTCCTGGTAAAGAGCTCAATGTAACAGACATTACAGAGCAATAATTTCATTAAGAAAAAACACAAACCAGTCATATTAGGATTCATTTATCAAAAACACATAACTGAATGGAAATAAATTCATAAT
>OY757944.1:19756311-19966311 GCA_963585895.1 Sepioteuthis lessoniana
GAATAGTGTATAGCAGGATATATGTATATATATATGTGTGTGTGTATATATATATATATATATATATATAGATAGATAGATAGATTTGTGTATTTGTCATATTTATGTGTGTATATATATATATATATATATATATTTGTGTATTTACCAATTTTATATATATATATATATATACACACACAAGAAATATGAATAATTGTGTATAGCTGGATATATATTTGTGTGTGTGTGAGAGTGTGTGTATAGATATATATATATATATATATATATGAGTACTCGTCATTTTTACGAATGTGTATAAGAAATGTAAATAATTATGTATAGGGAGATCTAAGTATATATATATATATATATATATGTATGTGTGTGTGTGTGTGTGTGTGTGTGTGTGTGTGTGTGTGTGAACATATATGTCACTTTGTATGAAGATATTTATATTTTCTGTATGGTTGTCTGTATGTGTATATAAAATGAGAGTGAGTCAGAATTGGTGGGGAGGGAAGAGGGAGACATTAAAAAAGGGCAGATACAAATATACAAAAACAAGACAAAGCTTTGGTTTTTTTCTTTTGACAGACAGATGCAGCCAAATAACAAAAAAAAATGTAAAAAAACATGGACAGAGGTTGAAACAGTTCAATTCCAGAGTGTATATATCTGCCTTACCACAAGGGCAGATTTTGACAAAAGGTCTAATTTAAAGACGGGGTTGCACATGCATACATGTTGGGAGGGGAGACAGAAATTGCTCACCTCCATCAACATTTTCCCTTGGAAGGGGGGGAATCTCAAATATCAGGGATTGACCCTGACCTTATTTCTTTAAGTGCAATGAGGAGGTGCAGCTTGAAGGTGGGGGTCTAAAACTGAGCTGTTGATCAACTTCAGTTATGGATGTCCTGTGTGTTCTATTTCCATTTGATTAGTCTCTGTTCAATATGTACAAGAATAAATATATATATATTTAACATTTTTAGCAGAACATATCCCATCATGCATATGTACACCCCATAATAGTTTTAGTGTCCATATGAGAAGAAAAGAATCTATATAAAATAACAATAATAGCAGACTGTCTCTTTTCTTTCCTTACTGAAAACAAACTAATTAAAATCACTTACAGACAAACTAAAATAACAAGGCTCATATATATATATAATTTTTCACAAGAACCCCTTGGCAATAGAAGTTATATATTGGCAAATTTTTCTTCTGAAACACTTAATCAAGGAGTATTCAAATCCTGTGGAGGAATCAAATTTATAGACATTAATTAAGGTCTTTTATTTCATTTTATTTGTTCTTTAATGAACTATTTGTTCGTGTGGAGATCAAAACTAAATAAAAACTTTGTTTCTATTTATTTATTTGGATGGTTGGTTGGATTTTATGGCATATCAACCTTTGCCAAATCCATTTTTATACAATTAATCTGTTCTATTTCAAGCAATTCACTTTAGCATTAGTACACAGTTTAATTTTCAAAAAAAATTTCTATTTCAAGCTATTCAGTTTATTCAAAAAGTTCTAATTCAGACAATTCAGTTTAGTATAAGTAAAGATTTTGTTTACACACAGTTAAATGTCAAAACAGTTCTACATTTAGTTTAGGGTAAGTGTAGTTTCAATGTCAAAAACAGTTCCATTTCAAACAATTCAGTTTAGCGTAAGTACACAATTTATATACTTGTCTTTTAATTGGAATCATTTTGAGATGAGTCTTCTTAATCTGAGAATTAATTTTTATTTATTGCAGACTTCTTTTCCTCATCTTGGTAGTTTTTGGAAGGCAGTAATTACTGGGGATACGGTTACAAGACTCAGCATTCCTATTCGAGGTCGCGGTAAATCACCTGAAGAAGGCCAGAGGTGAAATTTGGCCGAAACGTAGTGAAAGAAGAAACAAAACAAACTACCAAGATGAGAAAAAGAAGTCCGCAATAAATAAAAATTAATTTGTACACAATTTAATAGTCAAAACATTTCTATTTCAAGCTATTCAGTTTAGTCAAAGTTCTAATTCAAACAATTCAGTTTAGCCTAAGTATGCAGTTTAGTTCTATTCAACCCATAGATAGGGCCCTATCAGATGCTACCATTCCGGGCCAGAGTGGACCTGGGAGCAATGGCAATGAAGGGGTGTTCCGCATTCCCCAAAGCCCCAGCATCACTGAAACCTCACCATCAGATTGTTCAGTGTCATATCAGGACACTCGTTGGTGGGGTCTTACTCCTCTGCAGAGGTGCCGCTGGTGTATTCTACAGCCCCAGCTGACTGGGCAAAACTTATTTTGATCGTACCAAAAAATATCATATTTGATAGCATGTATGACACATTTTTAAAAGGGTATTTGGGAAAACTACCATTCAGTGCAACCTCTTAAACTTCAATTGATAACCTACAAGTCATAATACCAGCAAATGGGATGCTGTGAAATTGGCATAGAATTATTCCAAAATAAAATGTGTGTCTTATATGTTTGGAAGTATGTTACATGGTTTCAAGTATTATTTGCCAGTATCTTCTTATCCTCTACCTGATCCTTTCCAATCTTTGTCGCTCTATTTTCATCTATATATTGTAAATTGCAGGGTACAAATTAACTTTTTAAGCCTGAAAAAATCTCTTCAAAACTGGGGATCGACTTATATGGCAGGACTTAAATCCTAACTTTTACCACAAAATGGTCAACCAGTTGAACAATATTCCTAACAAACAATATACACCATTTACTGTAACTTTAGCAGACTGCCACAAACGTTTCCAACTTAAACTTGTATTAAGTCGACATATTTAACAAATTTTTTGTTTTTGTTTTGTTTTACGGCATATCAACCACAAGAGGTCATTTAATGCCGATATATTTAACAAATTAACACAGAGATTAGCATAAGATATATATATATATATATATAATGATAAAACCATAATACAAATTAAGTATTATATTAATGCTAATACACCGACTGTTAACACTAACTGAAATATCACAGTAGCCTACTGTATGTTTAGGGGGTCAACCTATATGGCAGGTATAGGTCTAACCCAGAATTTTGAGGTTGACTTATATGCCAGATCAATTTGTACACCGCAATTTACAGTAAATATCAATATCAAAATAAAATAATATTCGACGTACATTTCCCTATGTATAAGATGCATAATTTAAAAAGGTATTTATGTGACATCCATTCATTAAAACACCCTAACAAACTCCATTAGATAATCCTTACCAGCAAATAATGCTATATGATATTGACATGGAATTATCTTAAAGTTAGACGTGCATCTTATAAGCCATCAAATATAGTAGTTCATCGAGTACAACGGAAGTATTCTATCCTGTGGTGGTTCAAACCAATATAACAACTGTTTTTTTTCTTTTCTTCTTAAAGTATTTAGTTCTGTAGTGGTCAAAACCAAAAGCTGCTTCTAAATTAATATAAGTATTAATGCTTTCCTTACGAAAAAGTTATTATTTATAAAAAAAAAACATAAAAAACGTTAATTATTGAATTTAAAAGAAAATAAATAAAATAAGTAACAAAAAAAATTAAAAAGTTAAATTACTATAATTCCAACCGACAATAAAATAAAAAGAATAAATAAAAATAAAAATAAAATAAAAAAATGGATGTGAGAAAAAACGAGGGGATAACTCTTCACCCTCTTCCATTACCTCCCACCCTTCCCCTCCCATGTCTATTCTGATTTATTTTATCCATAAGATCTGAAGAAGTCCTGTTAAATTTTTCTTTGTGTATTTGGTTTACATCAAAAACACATAACAGGATGGAAATAAATTTATAATCCTAAAGTGACCAGTTTTTGGTTTTTCTTAAAGAAATTATTGCTCTTTAATATTAATTACATTGAGCTTTCTACCAGGAAAATTTAAATGTTCAGGTTTTCATGATTTTCTTGTCCTGATAGAATTACTCCCAAATCTGGTTTAACTGGACCGAATAATACCTATATATATATAAAATTATGAGCTTGTATTACATGTTTTGTTGCTCCAAGTTTCATGCGTCATCACAATCATCAGACAGAAAATCTGCTGATTCTGATGACACATCAAACTCATGATAATGAAATAATTAACATAGGATCATAATTTTATACTCTAAACTTAAAAATCTTTTCTTACACAATTTGTTTTTATTAGACTATATATATATATATATATATATATGATGTATTTTTCTGTCAAGTAAATCTGGAGTAGGGAATAATTCTGACAGGACAATTAAATTATTGATTCATATCAATACCCATAGCAGAATGGAAATAAATTTATAATCCTAAAGTGATTGGATCTTAGTTTTTCTTAAAGGTGTGTATATATATATATATATAAAATACATACATGGTCACCCTTATTGGTATCCTTTAATTTTTTTTTTTATCTATATGCAGAAACAAATAAAAAATAACCAAATTTATATAACTTGTTATTTTATCATTTGCTGTTTTGTCAAGTGAATAAAATCGCTTAACTCACAATTTTAAATATTGCAGTTTCTTGATAATTAATTGGTGATCAAGAAATTGTGAAACTTATATTTAGGAGTTAATTTTAAACAAACTGTTTTTATATCAAAGTAAAATACACACTCTCACACACACACACATATATGTATTTATACACACAGAAATTAGAATGACATTCTTCTGAAGGAGGATTTTGACTTATTCACTGCCCTGAACAAAATGGTTTGAGTTAAGTTTTCAGTTTAGTACAACAGACAAGATAATTCATCTTATGATAGAGCTACTCTTTTGAAAGATGGTAGCAATTCTTTGTGCAAACAAAGGAAATTTTCATATTTATTTTGTTAGCATGGCAACTTGTACGTTACATAGAGATCAATGTATAAACCCTTTTGTAAGCAGATTTTTTTTTTTTATTCCTTGCAGAGTCAGCAAATTGATTAATGAGCAGTTAATAGAAAAATGCCTTACATTGAGCTATTAAAAAGGACAAAAAGGTTGTACTGTTGGTGACAAAAATGTCAGTCAGCTTGCAAAAGGGTAGAGATATTCCATACTTGTTTAATTTATCAAAATATTTCCTCGTATATATTTATTAGCTATTTTGCCGTGTGTGTGTGTGTATATATATATATATATATATATATATATATATATATATATATATATATATATATATATATATTAGCTAATTTATATTAAAATAAAAGCTTTGAAAACTTTATATATATATATATATATATATATATATATACACGTGTGTGTGTGTGTGGTTGGTTGGTTGATTTGGGTTTTATGGCATATCAACCTTTGTAGGCTATTTAACACCAAATCCAGTGTGTATGTAGGTGTATAAAAAATGTGGACAGGAATTAAAACATTTTTTTTAACTATTCAGCAAAGAACAGGTTAAGAAAAAAGTGAATGTTTTCTCTGTATATCATTGGATATTGAAGAAAAATGTTTGGTTGGATTTTATAGCATATCAACCATTGTAGGTTATTTAATGTCAAATCTTGTTTATACATATATATATATTAAATATATATGATTTGTAAACACATTTTGTAGATAACATTCTTAAACAAGCCTGAGCTCTTTTTTGCACACTGTTTAATGTTTTCAAGTATTGCTATATAACAGTCACAATTTTACATAAGTCATTTGTTTGCACACAATTTATTCTATGTGACCCATGGATAGGACCCTATAAAGTGCTACCATTCTAGATCAGAGTGGACCAGAAAGCAATAACAATGAAGGGGTACTTAACATTTCCCAAATCTCCAAGGCTAGAGCCTCACCATCAGATGGTTTAATGTCATATCCAGGACACTCATTGGGAGCAGTCTTACCCATCTGCAGAGATGGAGTCGGTGTATTCTACAGCTCCAGCTGACTGGTCTCTTTAAAGAAAGGGTTTAGAATTGGACCAGAATAACACAAAATAACATGTTTCCTTGGTTTCTTTTGTTTAACGGCATACCAACCCATTATGAGTTATTTAATACCAAAATTTGATTCATTTGTAAATGTTTGATTATAATCGTAACTATTCATATTATCCATGTTCTATGGCAATCCTTTTTAAAATCGCACTTTCGTCTATAATAATAATTATACAAATAGAACACTTGATCCCGGCCAGAAGACCAGACATGGTGATAATTAACAAAAAAAAAGAAAAAAAGAAGAGAACTTGCTATATAGTGGATTTTGCCGTCCTAGTAGACAACAGAGTGAAAGTCAAAGAAACCGAAAAAAAAAGAGATACGTACTTAGACCTTGCTAGAGAACTGAGAAAGCTGTGAAACGTGAGAGTGACAGTGATACTTTATCAATGTTTCCTGTTTGCCCTAGTTCAAAAAACAAGTCCCCTTTCTTGTATTACATTACAAAATCATAAAATTTCAAATATTTGGTTGGAAGTGTAGGGGTGGGGAGATGTGGTCATGGAAAGAGGACCTTATAATGCTATGAAATAGAATAAGTACCTTCTGAAAAATAAAATTATGGTTCTGTGACACTATAAACTCTTCCACCCCTGAGTGCATATATTTAGGTGCAATAATGCATATGGATGTAGGTTGGTTGGTTCTTGGTTTCTTTGTTTAATGGCATACCAACCTTCATGGGTTATTTAATGCCAAAGCCATCCTTGCAAAAGAACATAGCTGAGTTATCAAGGGTATTAATCCGAAAGTGAATGTAATAGTATGACTGGAATTTGAACTCACTTACTATGATGTAGCAGTACAGCACGTTAGCAACTATACCACAGAGACTACTCCTGGGTGTTGGTGCAAGCATGTTTATATGAGTATATATACATATATGCATTGTGTACATGCATGTTGGAGTGAGCCTATCTATACAGAGGTGTGTTGACGTAGGTAACATATATATGTACATAGGTGTGTGTGTGTGTGTGTGTGTGTGTATGTGTGTAGTAGTATCAAAAGGATAGCTAAATAAGAATGTTGGCAGATTTTAATAGATGATAAAATAGAGAAGGATTTCTCAATGAGGATGAAAGGGTTAGTTTTTTATGCCCATAATAATCTCTAGTCTTCAACGCTAGTACAATCAGAAGTCAGTATACAAGGTTTGGTTTGGTTTGATGGCATATCAGCTATTGTAGGTTATTTAATGCTAAATCCAGTTTACACATATATATTAGATATATATGATTTGTAAACATAAGTCAACAAATTTAAATAGTTCCCAGTATTGCTTTGTATCACTAACAATTCAATTAAACATCAGAGATTTGTTTACATACAGTTAAATGTAAAAACAGTTCTATTTCAAGCAATTCAATTTAACCTAAGTCATTTGTTTGCATTCAGTTTAAATGTCGAACAGATCTATTTGACCCATAGATAGGACCCTTCCAGGTGCTACCACTCTGAACCAGAGTGGACCAGGGAGAAATGGCAATGAAGAGGAACACTGCATTCCTAAAATCTCCAGCATTACTGGAGCCTCACTATCAGATTGTTTAATGTCATATCTAGGACACTGGTTGCGGGCGGGGTCTTACCCCTCTGTAAAGATACAGTCAGCATATTCTACAGTGCTAACTGATTGGGCGAAGAAGTGTAAAGAAAAGAAACAGCAAGAGTATACTTGGAATTGGTTCTTGCTTCTTTTTTTTCTTTTTCTTTATGGCGCCGACTCTTGGCTTGAACGGTTTCAACGAAAACTTGCAATCGAGTAAACTTTAATTAACAACAAAACAACACTGGGTTGGGTTGTTTAGCAGGAAAGACTAGGCATGTTCTTGAATTACTGTCATGCCACACTATAACATTTTACAGAAACTTATTCCCCTCTGATAATGCCAAAGGTTTTATTTTCTAAAGTTTTTAATTTCAACAGGAATCTTTTTTTTTTAAATTGTTTTCTGAAAATATCAAATTTTGTTAAACAGAGTAATATCATGATTTGTTTTTTTATTAGGCAATTTTCCTCATCTATAATGTCTTCTTTTCACAATGTTTCAACCAGGTATCCTCTGATCATCTTCAGGACTATATACTGCAGAATTGGAAATAGCAACCATAATGGAATTCATCTGATTTTAACAGCATGACAACATGTCTAGGGTTATTTCCAGCTAGAGGTTAGGAAACTATATTCATTATACATTTATACCTACATTTTTTGTGTATTTGTTTCTTAAGAGGTTTTTGGACACAGATACATGATTTCAAGTATTCCTATCTAATACTAATAATTAAATAGTTTCAAGTAATTATTTTTATCCAGTAATAATCATTTGTTTGCACATAGTTATATGTCATCAAGTATTTCTATCAAAAAAGGATTAATTCTTATACAGATCTATTTGACACATAGATAGGACCTGTATGGAATTCCGCAGTTGGCACCAACAATAAATTAAAAGTGAACAGTAACATGAAAGGTTACTGTAACTTCACCAATATTTCCTATTTAATACAGTTTAGAATATTTTTCTTTCTATGCATTTATTACAAATTAAGAAAGTTCTAATATTTAGATGTTTTCTTTGTTTAATGGCATATCAACCTTTGTAGGTCATTTAATGCCAATGCTATTCTCCTAGAAGAACAGTAGTGGTACTATTTAACCGATAGCTGGGAGGATAAGGAGGTTCATACCTTTCCCAAGGGTATTTGTCCGAAAGTGAACGTAATAGTGCAACTGGAGTACGAACTCACGTACTACAATTCCACAGTCCATCGCTTTAACCATTACACCACAAGGACACCCACCCCACCAATATTTAGAGAGAGAGAGAGAGAGAGAGAGAGAGAGGTAGGTTATATACCAATGGACATTAATTCATAATATATTAACAATTTTTATAAACTATAAACTCCGAGTGTACATAATCTGAATATCTGAACAACCATCATTAATTATTTGTGTCTAAAGTTGGCGACCTTAGTCGAGGGTAACCCAAAGGCTCCGTTTTCAATAGCTACTACACCAAGGTGTAGGGGAGAAAGCTACTCCTTTCCCTGGATTGCTCCACTTTACCCTTGATCCATACCTTATAATGCTGAGTGTTAAGCAAGTAGGCATCAAGTACAATTTTTTTGAATTTTTGATATGACTCAACCTGGGATTGAACCCTGGTCTCCCATGCCATTGGTGAACACTCTAACCACTAGGCCTATGGACCGGTACATTTGTGTCTATTAAGCACTAATTCTGAATATCTGAACAACCATTATTAAACATCTGTGTCTATTAAGCCCTAAATCTGAATATCTGAACAACCATCATTAAATATTTGCGTATATCAAGCCCTAAATCTGAATATCTGAACAACCATCATTAAATATCCATGTATATTAAACCCTAAATTCTATTATAATTATTATCATTTTACTCTTACTGCACAGGAACTGCATACTTAATTTCGTGCATGGGTGTGTACACTTGAGACACAAGAGCCAAGTGAAGTACTTTCTAGATTTTTCCACATTTCCTATAACATAGTACACACATTTTATTTTTTACTGGCCAATAGAAAGAGGTTGCAAGAACTAATTTGCATATGAATAGCATGTTACATCATCAGCTTGTGAGGTATATTTCTAAATTTAGAACAAGAGTAAAACAGCAATTTCAACCACAAATCAAGATGGTGGGAGGTAATCTCTTTGATTGGTATTTTGGTAATTCTAATTCAAATGGCAAATTTGAAAAATTTGATTTTGAAAAAATAGTTCCATTACAATGATGAGTTTAGTGACTCTATTTGTGCTATGACATGAAAAAGCTTGACTGTATATAAAGCAAGGTATATCTGAATATAATAGTGAATAGGGATTTAAAAAAAAAACGTTTAAATTATTGTTTGTGTATATAATTTGAGATTATCAATTTCAGCCAATTCTAACTAATTGATTTATCTTCATGTTTGTGTACAAAAATTTAGTCAGCACACTTAAATCTGTGAGATGGTTTAGATAGGGCACTATTTTATCATAGCTTGATCTTACAACCTGAGTATTATTTTATTATAGAACATAAGCCCAATATTTCAGGTGCAGGGAGATTATATCAGCTACAACCAAAAAACAACCATTCACATCTCAGATAGAGGGGTTTTCTTTTAGGTCAAGGGGGCTAACAGATTAAAAGGTTAAACTCAAGGGATCTCTATGCCTTTGAGCAGCTACTGTCAGCCCCTCATTGCCAATTTTACTTGAAATTCAGTCTTGGTTTAAAAAAAAAAAAAAAAAAATAAGAAAGTGATTATATAAATAGACAAAGTGTTAAGATTGGACAAGTTAAAGAAAATTGATGTTGCTCAAAAAAAAAAAAAAAAAAAAAAAATTTTCTACATTCTTAAAATTCTACTGAGGGATTACTAATATCTTTTTTCTTTCATTAGTTTCCATTTGAGAAGAAAAATTTACCAATTTAGCCAAGGTTAAAACGATAACATTAGATACCCAATGAGGAGATGCAGTAAAATTCTTGATCTAACCAAGAAGGAAATGATTTGCTTTTTATTTGGAAGGTTTAAAGAAACTTGAGAAATGATGTGCCAAGTGTTTGAACTGTGGGATGAATATATTGAATAACACGTTTCAAGGCTCTCGGTCATTTCCTTTCTTGGTCAGGCTGAGAACTTATCAATACCCCTCATAATATCCTAATTAAATATCCCAGCCTTGTTATTTTGACATACTTTTTAAAACTGATTTCTGCTTTCTACAATTTATGTGATATAGTCAAACTATTCCTTGTGTATATTGCTCATTTTTACACAATCTTTTGGCTGTGTACCTTTTTAGTCTTCTTCAGGTGATCTCTGAAGAAGACCAAAAGGGTACATAGCCGAAATGTAGTTTTTAAAAAAAATCACAAATCCAACTATACTATATAAATAGTTACTCATTTTTTGTCAACCTTTCAGCTATATAAATCTTCAGCCTTCTTCAGACATTCTTTGTTAACAAAGAACAACTAAAGATGACCAATGCGTACATACTTCATCTATATTGCTCTTTTTGACACATAGTGACCATAAACCCTTCATGGCCTTCTTCAGACATTCTTTGTTGATAAAGAACACCTGAAGAAGGCCAAAAGGTACATGGGTGAAATGTGGTGAAAATAAAAAATGAGCCACAAGTCCGACTATATTATATAAATAGAATAAAACAAAATCCAAACCAAAACTTTCTGCTTTATTTTATAATTGATAATAATAATAATAATAATAATCTTATTTTTAAACATTTTTTTTTTTTAATTATATTTATTTGTCTTTTGCATAAATATACATTGCTTGACTTCAACCACCCCCAAACAAATAGAAGTGAAAAAAATTCAATTAAGAAATAAAAGAAATCAACTCCCAACCCCTATGCCTGCCCAGACAAAATAATGAATGAAACATCTCTGACCATAAATAATTGGGTGGGGTGGAGTGTGTAAGGAACAGCAGATTGTTCAAAATAAAGGTCGGCATCAGTAAAGTAGGAGGGTGCAATTCAGGGTACTGGATAAAAATAACTCTCAGGGAAGGGGTCAGAGACCGGTAGGAAAAAAAAAAAAACATGAAGAAGGAAAAAATGGTTGATAGAAGGAATTTTCTCATTTAAATTCTTTTTTTTTTTTATTCTTCTTGTTACTCATTTTTTTATCTCGTCTCATAACACAAACCATTTAAAACATTCTGTTTCATTAATCTTTCCAAAGTTATAGCAACAATTCATGTATATACAGGCAAACTTTGAGAGTGAAAGCAAAAAAAAAAACCCAAAAAAACTATGAAATTATGCCTGCATGTCTTCAGTACATTTTTTGGCAAAGTGAGCAAATGCTTCTTTTCAGATGCATCATGCTAAGTTTCTTCAACTATAAAATAACTCAAATATAAAGTACTGCATTTCCTGGCATCAAAAATACTAGTTTTTTGCACCCCTCCCCAAAGAATGAATCTTGAAAATCACCCCCATTCCCACTCATATCCTACAGACCAAAGGATATGTTTTTAATTACATTTTTTCTCAACATTTTTCAAGTCAAAACCATGATGTACCCTCAATGCCAGGAAAAGTGGTAATTTTTTTCCATAACTTTAGGAACTTTCTTTTAAAAAAATTTAAAAAGTGCTCTTTTTTAATATTTAGACTCTATAAACTCAAAAAGAGAGTATTTTAAACAAACCTTTTTCTTTTTTTTTACAATATGAGACCAGGTAAAAAATAATCCTTTTTTTCCTCTTTCTTTCTTCTAGTTGAAGTAGAAGTGAAGTCGATAATTATAGGAATAGGTGTTGGGTGGGGAATATCCAAATATTTATTCTTTGCTTTTATTTTTGGTGATTATTTTGGTCAGTCCTGAAAAATGACTAATGTCCATTTAAGATGTGGAGTTGGGGAAAGAGTCGGCTTACCGATTCTCAAGGAATATCAATGCTGGAATAAAATAAGACAAATGCAGCAGATGTCTGAAATGAAAAAGGAAAAATTATTAAACATACTAGCATGACAGAAGGACAGGATTTTAGAAGCATACTGTCAACTAAGTATCTTTAGCTTGTGTTAGTGATGGTGAAAAAAGAGAAGAAAAGAACTCATCAGATAATTAAATTTTGTTATTCTAGCAGAAATGAAAATGAAAAACTGGGAAAATACCAAGACCTTACAAGAGAGTCCACAAAGCAATGGAACATAAAAGTAACAGTGATACCCATAATAGGTTTAGTTTATTTGTTTAACAGTATATCAACTCCTTCTGGGTTATCTAATGCCAAAATTTGATTCATTTCTAAATGTTTGATTGTAATCATAACTATTTAGAAATTTGGTTTAGTTTATTTGTTTAACAGTATATCAACTCCTTATGGGTTATCTAATGCCAAAATTTGATTACCATCATAACTATATTTTCAATGTTCCATTCTATTTTTAAAATATTTGTTTGTAATTTTATAGTTCAAACTATGCTAGAAACTGCATTTTTATGTTATTTATGCCACAAGGCCACATTTATAGAGCCCTTGCTGCTAATTGAGCTCACTATCACGCAATCATATGGTTTCAAGTAACAAATAATAATAAACCTTTGTAAACAACTATAACTTCAACCAACTATTCTTAAGACAAATAATTTACATACATTTATAGAGTTTCAAGTATTCCTATCTAATACTGATAATTTGCAAAGAATATGGTTTCTTGTAGCTATTCCTATCTAATAATAACAAAGAATGTTGGTCAGTTATATGAGACAGTTGAGTAGCTGCTGCAAGGATGCAAGCTAGGAAATTTTTTTAATTTTTTGTCTATTCCCTTGTGATTTTCTTTCTTTTGTTTTTATCTTCTTCTGTCTCTCTTTGTTTCTCTATGGTTTTAATCTTTTTTTTTTTCTTCCAACTCCTCATTTTTATACTTTTTCTTTCTTTCAGATCTCCCTATCTTCTGTTTATTTTTCCTTTTCTCTTTTATTTTATTTGATAATAATTATATATATTCACTTAATTGATCTTATATATGTTTTAAATGATAATAAAATCCAATCCTTTTAAACAAGCAAACATTTTAGACTTAATTATAATATCAATGTTTTCAAAGCAAATGTAGTTCAAAACAATTATATCAAATCTATTTGACCCACAGATAACAGGTACTCATCATCATCATCATGTCGCACCATCAGCATGGATATCCCTGACATTCTCTTGCTACCCCTCCCTATTGTCCATCACTTCCAACAAGTCCTCAGGGCTACATCACGTATCTACACAGAGCTGCTGTATATAGGTTTGAGCTGGTCGCCCTGCCTTTGCTCGTCCATGTGAAGGGGTCCACAAGAGTACATCACTTATGAGCTCGTCCCTACTTCTCCAGCAGTGTCCTGCATGTCTGCTTCATCTAATTTTGATAGTTTTCATGATGGGTGGTAGGTGGCCGTATAGCTGCTGCTTTGTGGAGTTTTACCTCCAGGACTTGTTCAATATTGCTCACAGCATTCTTGTGTAGTTACCGTCAAGCTTTTTCTCCATCTGTTTAGTTAGCGTCCATGTAGTGCATCCATATAGCAGTATCGACACAACCGCTGCTTGGAAGAAACTGTTGTTTCATTTTATCAGTCAGCTCTGACTTCCATATGACCGATAGCCTGCTCTTGCCTTTGCTAGTCGCGTATTGATGTCTGTCTCAGTTGATGAGACATTGCTTCCTAGGTAGGTGAACTTGTCAACTAGTTTCAGAGGGCTACCGTTTAGTGTGGAGATGTCGCCTGTTTGATTAAAGCACATATATTCTGTTTTGTGTGCATTGACAATTGACATGGGGGTCAATGCCTGCAGCGGCTCGTTCGAGACTATGTAGCAGGGTTTCAGCTTGGATGGGTGTGTTTGCCAGAAGTGCTATGTCGTCAGCATCGGTAATTATTTTTGCGGGGTACCTTCTGCTTTTTGCCGTGGTGTAGTCGTTATCGCCATAGGAAATGAACACGGCGATACGAGTTCAAATCCTGGACGATACTGATTGCATTTCACATAGCACTAATACCCTTGGGAAAGGTATGAATCCAATTATTCTCCCTCCAGCTATGGGTAAATAGTAGGACAGACTAGGTTCTTCAGCCTTGGTTAGGCAACTAGTCTAGGAGAAGGAAAACTCTGAATTCAAACCTGTTAAACTCCGCTTAAAAATTGACCTTGTGTCATATCCTGCCCGAGCGGAGGGGTTGGTAAATAGTACCTTCTGCTTTTTTCCTTTGTTAGCTTGAAACTGTTTTCTTTGATTTTATCAATAGATGTTCTAAGCACGTAGTCTAGACAGATGATAAAGAGGTATGGGGCTAGTGTGTCTCCTTGCAGTACACCTGTTACAATGTCCAAGTAGTTTGTGTCTCCATTCTGAGAACAGACTTTTACCTTGGTGTTTCTATAGAGAATCATTATGGCTGCGATGGTTTCTTTTGGTAGGCCATAAGCGAGTAGGATTTGCTCCATCTTTCCTCTGTGAATGGAGTCAAAGGCCTTGGTAAAGTCGACAAATAAAATGGTTGCCTGTAGGTTTTTTTGCACATACACCTTCAAGAATTCTCCAGATAGTCAAAATTTGTGATGTCATGGATCTATATCTCTGGGAACCATTTCGTTCTTCCTTAGTATGTTGTCAATTTTGGGTTCTATGCGATTGCGTAGTAGGGTATTGTATATTTTGGCTGCTATGGATGTAAGTGTTATACCTCAGTAGTTCTTGGCTAATCCGAGGTCACCCTTTTTAGGAAAAAGGAAGAATGCATACCTTCATCCATCTGTCGGGTTTTGATTACATATGGCATTACAGTGTCGGAGCAGTATGTCGTCGAATTGTCTGGTCTTCCATACTTCTGGGGGAATTTCATTGAGCCCTGCTGCTTTTCTATTTTTAATTTTTCTAAGTACTGAGTCAAGTTCTTCTTGAGTAAACGGTCCTAGTTTGATGTCTAATTGTTTACTTATAATTCTCGTGATTGGTTCATGTGTAACTTTCGGAGGGTTTCTGAGTAAGTTCTCGAAATGCTGTTCCACAGGTGTATTCGTTCTTGTTGGTTGGTAAAAAAAAAATAACAGGTACAAATCACTCCAAATCAGAGTGGAGCTGGGGGAATAATGGTTACAAAGGAATGACTCCACAGTACTGAGAGCTTCAGTTTAGTCTAATACCCAGGACATGCTAAAGTATTTGGTTCTATAAAAAAAAAGGATAACTGATAATATGTGTATATATCTATAACTGAAAGTGTGACACACACTAATCATAGGTACACAATTACAAAGAAATGTGTTGATATTATGATCTCAAGACAATATTTGAACATTTTCTAATACAAACACAGAATAAAACTAAGGAAGAAAAAAATATATTTGAAAAAAAAAAAAAAAACAGTTATAACTGAAGAGGAGAAAATATCCAGGCTTACCTTGACATCTGACCTGGACATTTCATATATTTCATGGTCATCAAACTTGTGCCATTTTTTCATCACGGGATTTTTACAGAAAGCTGTGTCTAAAAAAAACCAAAAAAGGATTTACATTAGTCTCACCAGACAAACTAACTTTACATTTCATTCAAAAAAGCACAGTCAAAAGTTCATAAATGTGTATGCATATATATATATTTGAATAGTGTAGACACAGAATTAACAGCACTTGGTAATTGCCAGTTTTTCACCTATGCAATCATCAGAACATTCCTTGTCTATGCTATTTAAACTATATATATATATATATATATATATATATATATAAGATATTATTCAATCCATTAAATCCAGAGTAAGGAATAATTCTAATCAGGACCAATAAAATATTCAAAAATAGAATATTAAATTTAAATAATCCTGGTAAAGAGCTCGATGTAAATAAAATCCAGAGCAAATAATTTTCTCTTAAAAAAACCCCAACAGTCACATTAAGATAATAAATTTATTTCCATCCTGTTAAAAGCAAATCAATGCTCTTTGCTTTTAAAAGGATGGAAATTAAATTTATTATCTTAATGTGCCCAATTGTTGATCTTTTTGAAGAGAAAAAAAAAAAAATATATATATATATATATATATATATACACACACACACATACACTACTGACTGAAAGTTTAGGACCACATAGATTTTTTTTCTTCAAAACTTAAAAAAGTTTCATGTCTTAAAAGAAATAAATGTTTTCACGCAACTTAAATTGAAATGAAAATAAAGTAATTATAACTTTAATTAAAGTAGATTTTTTTTTTCAAAGAATCCACCACAAGCATTTATTACTGCAAATCAAATTCTTAGCCTCCTTTCTTGTAACTTGTAAATGTTTGTAGAAGTGGTTCCCAAGCAGAGGGTATATGTGTTAACAACTCTTGCTTATTCTTCAAACTTCATGATCAATTGCAAAATTAGGCTTTATTATCAACTTATAGAAACAATTCAGGGTGATCCCAAACTTTTGATCAATAGTGTGTGTGTATGTATATATATATATAAATAAAAGATATTATTCAATCCAGAGTAGGGAATAATTCCAATCAGTACCAATGAAATATTCAAAACAGAATATTAAATCTAAATAATCCTGATAAAGAGCTCAATGTAAATAAAATCCACTGAGCAAATAATTTTCTATTAAAAAAAAAAAAAACAATTGGTCACATTAAGATAATAGATTTAATTCTATCCTATTAAAAGCATTGATATAAATCAATGCTCTAAAAAATTAGCAGGACTTCTTTAGATCAAATAAGAAATGGATTTTTTAGAGCATTTATTATCTTGATGTGACTGATTGTTGTTTTTTTAAGAGGAAATATAAACACAATTTTTAGAAAGAGAAAAAAAGTCAAATTAAGAGCAGAGCTTCAATAAATTCTTCCCATATAAAGATTTGGTTTGTTTTTTTTGTTTTGTGACATATCAACCTTCTTGGATTATTTAATGCCAAATCCATCCTTCGAGAAAACCAATAGTTACAATATTTAACCCATATCAGGGAGGATAAGGGTGTTCTTATCTTTCCCAAGGGTATTTGTCTGAAAGTGAATGTAATAGTGCAACTGCAATTCGAACTCACTTACTACAATTCTGCAGTCCAGCACTTTGACCTCATACAAAGAAGACTAGAATTTCTGACATGATTATCGAGAAATATCATTAATTGTAAAATTCAGCACAAATTCAAATAATCTAACAACAAAATATTAATTAAGCCTCCTTATCAGTAAAGTTAACAGAAAAAATAATTTAAAAAAAAACAACCAAAACAAAATAACAAATACTTACAATGTCCACCTTTCATACTGCCATAATGATTCTGAAAAAAGAAAATGTCAAAAGTTAATTTTTCATATTGATTTAAAAAAAAAAATTCTCATAGTACAAAGCCATATTTCTTGAGCCCTTCCTGTTGATTGTGCTCACTCACATCCATACAACTAGCCTGAAGACTCACAATCTACATCCCCAAACAACCTCTGAAAATAATAAAAGTTCTATTCCTATAGACAAATCTTATAGATACCCTGGAAAGCATCCTTAGTGATTTTCCTGGGTTATTCAGGGGTTTCGGTTCCTTCAATATAAGATCTCTTGCCCAGGTGACCCAGCTGGGATTGATCACTTCCTAACTTGCATCCTAGTAGCAACTACTCAACTGTCTCATATAACAGACCAACATTATGGAACTGGTTCTGTATCTAGCATCTCTGCAGCAACTACCTATTGGTTTGCTATGAAAATATGTATGAAGTCATCCCAAAAGTTCTACTCTGATTTTATTTCTCTGAAATCTAATAGTAAGAGGGAATGTCTAATAGCCTAATAGGTAGAATGTTCACCAATGGCCTGAGAGACAGGGGTTCAATCTCAGGTCAAATCACACCAAAGACTCAAAAAAATGGTACTTGATGCCGTCTTGGTTAACACTCAGCATTATATGGTACGGATCAAGAGTAAAGTGGAGCAATCCAGGGAAATGAGTAGCATCCTCCCCTACACATCAGCATTATAGCTATTGAAAAGGGAACCCTCGGTTCGCCCTCAACTACTACAGTCACCGACTTAACTTACTTTTATATAAATGTATTTGAACAGATTTAACTTTATTAAATTTTATTTTACAGGAAAAATTAATTAAAATTTCACTGTTGAAAGCACTTAAAACATGAAAGTATCCAAAGAGCATTTGAAGTACATAATGCTTTATGAGTTTAAAAAAGGAATGCTGCAGCTGAAGTGACTCAAAATATCCACTTAGCTAATGGAGAAGAATGCCTAAATGAAAGACCATGTAGAAGATGGTTTACAAAATTCAGAAATAGGAAGACCAAGCAGGACACCTAGGTGAGTTTGATGATGAGCTCCTTGTGGTATTGTTGCATGTTGGCCTTTGCCAGAGCTGTAAATCAAGGATTTCTGGGATAGGATGTTCCAGCTGTGTAAACCAGAAAACAATGGATGCATGGGTGTAAGTGGAATGCGTGGACGTAGGGAAATTATATATACATGGGCGCCCACATCAGACAGTCAGTCACACAGATGGTCAGCCAGTAGGTACTATTTACCAACCCCTCCGCTCGGGCAGGATATGACACAAGGTCAATTTTTAAGCGGAGTTTAACAGGTTTGAATTCAGAGTTTTCCTTCTCCTAGACTAGTTGCCTCACCAAGGCTGAAGAACCTAGTCCGTCCTACTATTTATCCATAGCTGGAGGGAGAATAAGGGGGTTCATACCTTTCCCAAGGGTATTTGCCCGAAAGTGAACGTAATAGCGCGATTGGAGTACGAACTCGCGTACTACGATTCCGCAGTTCATCGCTTTAACCATTACACCACGAGGACACCCAGTAGGTGCCAAAACCAAGTTAAAACAGAAGCCACACTGAGTGCCCCCACCAGGGCAAGAGGGGGCAGCGGTCCCAGCACACCCCTTCCAAAAAGCAGAAGTATTAAGTGGGGCCCTGAATATAGCACAACATGGCTAAGAAGAAAGGGACAAAATAGCAGTCTTTTGTCTGTCTTCATCCCTCTGTCTCTTTCAAACACTTACAGTTTTGACCTTAAGAAAAAGAGACTTATATTTTTTTGGCCAAGTGTTATCATTCTTCATTATGCAAGTATATAACAGCATCTTGAAGTATCAGTTGAAGAATTGCCCATAAACCTTTCTTCAAACCATACAGCTGTTCATCATCATCTTCAACAACTTGGAAAGGTTCCTAAGCTTGGAAAATGGGTGCCGAATTGTCCGAAGGCAACAGCAAATCACAAATTAAGATCTGCTCTTCTCTCCATTCTCAATAACTCATCTTGCCCTTTTTAGATAGATTTGTAACTAGTGATGGAAAATGGATATTTTATTGAAATGTTAAATGACATAGAGGCAGTGACTTGGTAATGGAGAAAAGGCTCAATCCCAACTGAAAAAGGAACTCCATGACAAGAAGGTTCTTCTCTCGATCTGGTAGGATTGTAAAGGAATAAATCACTTTCAGTTGCTGCCACCTAATGCAACAATTAATGATAAAGTCTGTTGTGAACAATTAGAATGTTTAAAAGAGGTTTTGAAGATAAAAAGACCTGTTTTAGTGAATCAAAAAGGAGTGTTGTTTCATGAAGACAATTCACAACCCCACACTGCAAAAATCACATCCCCAAAAGATCAAAGAACTTGGTTGGAAGAAAATTCCTCTTCCACTATTCTTTCAACCTTGTTCCTTCAGACTATCATTAGTTCTGTAGTTTATAAAATCATTATAAAAATTTATAAAATCTCAAAGGCCTTGAGGGGTTCAAATCTGACATTTCAGAGTTCTTTTCTTTGAAACCAAAAGAATTTTTTTACTAGTGGGATTAAAAAGCTTGTAAGTAGATGGAAAGAAGTCATGGATAATCATGGAAACCACATTGATGATTAAATTTCAATAAAATGTAAGATTTGATCACTCATTTTCTTTATTCAAAATCTGGACAGAACTTATGGGGAGATTTGATATTTGCCCAATAACTCTGCCACATTTCTAGAGACCTTGCTGCTGATTGGGCTATTCTCATTCAGAAAACTGGCCTTAGGTATGCAATAAAAATAGATACTTTACAACAAACCACACCAAAAGGGCAAGGTGAGCCTTGAATAGTGCAGTTAATTTGTTTCAAAATTTGAATTTGTTTGCAGTGTTCCAAACTGTACTTTTCACTAATGTTCTGTTATCTTTTGAGGTTTCTTTTCTCCTTCACATACTTCTCTTCTCTGTCAGGGTCACCAGACTTTAAAACTTGTAGGTCAAACTCACTTAGCAACAAAAGGGACAATTTTTAGGTCAACTGAAAATTACATCAAAATGGGGATTTTTTAAAGACTTTTCACAGTTTCTTTGAACTTATTATATGATCCAGATTGTGTTTGCATCTCTCAAACTTCCACATTCTCATAATCTTTTTTTTTTAATCACCTGAAGCTATCAGCAAATATTCAACTCTTTACTTTTTCTCTTTTTTTCTTTCTTTCAATGACAATAACAATATTCATGGGTTAGTTAATGTCAAAGTTATCCTTGTTGAAGAACAGATACCACCCTGTGGGCTTGGGCTGTAGAATACACCAACTGCACCTCAGCAAAGGGGTAAGAGTCCCCAACAAGACCATCTATTGGTTGTGGATGCTGACCCATGATGCTTGAAGATGGGATCCTGGTGACTGGACAATCCTTGACCTGGCAACCAAAGTGGTCAAGTGACTTGCAACACTTCACATTTTGGCCCTTACTGAGTTAGATGGGCAATCAGAAAGGCCCAATCAATAGGCTGGTCATGTCAAACCCAAGCACCTATATCAAGGGTGGGCAAACTGCGGCCATGGGAACCTCTAAAAAAATAGAAAACAAACACTTCCAATTGAATCGAGCCTAAATTCTTTTGATTTTAAAAGATGTGGCCCTTTGATAATTCATAACAACGTGATGTGACCCTCCGACCAAAACATTTGCCCACCCCTGACATATATAGTTGTTTCAACTGTATTTTTCAAATTGCTCGTGACAAACAAGTACCCAATTTATTTTAACTTTAAGGTGCTAGAAGTCAGTGGCGGAGGGTCAACTACACTGAGATAGCAATACTTGAAACCATTTAACTGTATGCAAACAAATGATTAATATTAAATAAAATCATTAGTGTTAGATAACAATACTTGAGGTGCCTGTGGTGTAATGGTTATCATCATAGGAAATGGACACATCAACACGAGTTCAAATCCTGGATGAGGCTAATTGTATTTCACATAGCATTAATACCCTTGGGAAAGGTATGAATCCAATTATTCTCCCTCCAGCTATGGGTAAATAGTAGAGCAGACAAGGTTCTTCAGCCTTGGTAAGGCAACTAGTCTAGGAGAAGGAAAACTCTGAATTCAAAACCTGTTAAACTCCGCTTAAAAACTGACCTTGTGTCATATCCTGCCCAAGCAGAGGGGTTGGTAAATATGGATAACAATACTTGAAACCATTCAACAGTGTGCAAACAAATGAGCTCTGGCTTGTTTAAAAACAATGTTACCTATAAATTATTCATTATATATATATATATATATATATAAAAACAGGATTTAGCATTAAATAACCCACAATGATTGATATGCGATAAAACAACCAAAGAAGAACAGTAGAGGTATTATTTAACTTATCTGTCTCAAATTTTCTGTCTCAAATTTTGCATTAGTTTTATTTATTGTCTTATATTCTTTCATCACCATTTGGTTGTTGATTGGTTGTTTGGGTTTTATGGCATATCAACCTTTTCAGGTTATTTAATATCAAATCCATTTTTATGCAAATAGTTCTATTTCAAACAATTCAGGTTAGCATTAGTACACAGTGTAATTGTCAAAAACATTTCTATTTCAAGCTATTTAGTTTATTCAAACAGAGCTAATTCAGTTTAGTATAAATACAGATTTTGTTTACACACAGTTAACTGTCAAAACAGTTCTATATTAAACAATTCAGTTCAGTTTAGTGTAAGTACAGTTTCAATCTCAAAAACAGTTCCATTTCAAACAATTCAGTTTAGCATCAGCATGCAGTTTAAATGTAAGTACAGTTTAATTGTCAAAAACGTTTCTATTTCAAGCTATTCAGTTTAGTCAAATAGGTCTTATTCAAACAATTCAGTTTAGCATAAGTATGCAGTTAGTTCTATTTAACCCATAGATAGGGCCCTATCAGATGCTACCATTCCAGGCCAGAGTGGACCTGGGAGCAATGGTAATGAAGGGGTGCTCCGCATTCCCCAAAGCTCCAGCATTACTGGAACTTCACCATCAGATTGTTTAGTGTCATAAACAGGACACTCATGGGGGGGGAGGTACCCCTCTGCAGAGAAGCAGTCGGTGTATTCTACAGCCCCAGCTGATTGGGCAAACCATTTGGTTAACTACTACCTAAGTGTTATGCTGTAATACGAAAGCAGAATACCCAGACAATAAAACTTGGTTTCCAAGTTTTTTTTTTACACAACACAGTACACCTGAAACTCAGTCTTGTTAGTCTTTGATGAAAAAAGAAGAAAAAAGAAAACAAAAAAAAAAAAAAAAAGCTCCACTTACCGATACTGCATAAAGTTGATAATTTATTTTTGGCTTAGACCCTTTGACATAATTTGAAATGTCAAGGGTGTCTGTTGGAAAGTCAACATATGTGTTTAACTTGTGTCGCCACACTCCTTCGTGAGAAAACCTATATAAACCAATAATAAAAAAAAAACAGTAAGAGACAATGAAAAATAAATTCATACAAATAAACAAACGAAATGAAACTTGGAGACCTGAGTATTACTAAGGAAAGGCTGGAAGGTAAAATACTCAAAATCTTTAGGCGAAAACAATCAAGATGAAGATAACAGATCAAATGAATCAGAATAAAATCAAGTTTCAAGTGAAAATGGGCTACAATAGCAAGTGATATTCCCCAGGGAAGTGTTCTTGGACCTTGGCTATTTGAGAGAGAGAGAGAGAGAGAGAAAAACTGAACTATATGCAGTTTGATGGGTATCTCTCTCTCTCTCTCTCTATATATATATATATATATATATATATATATATATATATATATATATAGAGAGAGAGAGAGAGAGAGAGAAAGATAGAAAATTAGGTAGAGATAAATCTGAATTGAATTGCATAGATAGGTTTGGTTTCTTTGTTTAAAGGCACAACAACTTGTGTGGGTTATTAAATGCTAAAATCATTCTTGAAGAAGGACAGTCATGGTATTATTTAAACCATAGCTGGGAGATCAGAGGGTTCATGCCTTTCCAAAGGATATTAGTCTAGTGGTGAATATAATAGTGTGACTGAAGTTCAAACTTGCTTACTATGATGTCAGAGTCCAGCACTTTAGCCCCTACAGCATGGGCACTCCCCCACTTGCATAGACTAATAGGAATTTAACTACATTAATAGGCAGAAATATTGATAGGTATAGAGATATATATGAAGTCAACTGCATACATAGACAGGTAACAAATAGACAGTATATATATATATATATATATATATATATATATATATATATATATATGATGATGAAAAGCAGAAAAAACAAAATTTAAAATTTGACGAATTTACAATGAAAGCTGACATTAAATGTTTCAGTTATAATAACTTTCTTCAGGACTTTAAAATATTCTAACATTTTCATGAACTTAAAGTCCTGAAGAAGGTTATTATAACTGAAACATTTAATGTCGACTTTCATTGTAAATTCATCTAATTTAGGATTATTTAGTTTTTTCTACTTTTCTTCATACTGTCAGATTTAATTCCCTTATTTACTTATATATATATATATATATATATATACATACCTGATATTGCTAAATGTGTTACACAGATCATTGGTGATGCCACAAAAATATATTCCACTATTAAAACCCAAGATGATCTTTATAATAAACTTCGAAAAGATGTTTGTGTGTTTGAGTTTGAGTTTTGTTTAATGGCATATCAACCCCTGTGGGTCATTTAATGCCAAAAAGGTTATTTTGAATTTCAGTCATTAAAGTAGCGGTTCTATAGAGATGTTTGGTTATATCTTGCTGAAAAAGTTGCTTTTTTTTAGAAAATTAAAAATGTTTTCAGGGTTTGTATTCTTAAAGATGTCCCTCAGGTTTCTTGCTTGATAGTGCGGATATGTTTAAGGTTGTTACAATTTAGAAGGATATGTTTGGTTGTGAGTTGCACTTTGCATGATGGGCACACTGGGGCACCCTCCCCTTTTAACAGGTGTGAATGAGTAATGTGGGTGTGCCCAATACGCAATCTAGCAAGTATTACTTCTTCTCTTCTGATACTTCTGTAGCCTGTTGGCCACTCTCCGATAGCTTCTTGTATTTCATGGAGTTTGTTTTGGGTCTGATTGTCCCATGATTTCTGCCATTTGTCTGATATAAATTTCTTTATGGTTGGTTTTAGATCTGTATATGGGATTTTTGATTTGCACATATCAATTTGAAGAGCTTTTTTGCAGCTTTGTCTGCTTTTTCATTTCCTTGGATGCCAATGTGACTTGGTATCCAGGTGAATATGATGTTATTATTTTTAGAGAGGGTGTTTAGTTTGTTTAGGAGCTTTGTGATCAAGGGGGATGATGTATCTCTGTTCTGTAGTGCTAGCAGGACTGATTTGGAGTCTGTGTATATGATAAATTTGGAAGCTTTATGATTTGCTATGATATTCATAGCTAGATCAATGGCAGTGGTTTCTGCACTGTAAATTGAAGCTTCATTAGGTAGGTGTTTTAGGGTTTCTTTTTTTTTTGAGAAATAGCAGCACAACCTACTTTTTTTCCTTGTTTGGATCCGTCTGTATAGATGTGATAGTGATCTGGGAACTTATTTTGTATTTTTATGAGTTTCTCTTGATAAGTGATGAGGTGTGTTTTTGTTTTGGGTAACTTAGCCAGTTCTAAGTTTATAGTTGGTTGTCTTATGGTCCATGGTGCCGTTTTGGAGAGTATGGTATGGTGTACTATTTTAGTGTTGATTTTGATTTCGTTGAGGAGGTCACTTATTCTTAAGCTAAAAGGTCTGATTTTTTGGGGGTTATTTTGATACAGGTTTTCATATTTTGTTTTGCCGGTGTAGTCATAAGCAGGATTTTGTGGACAGGAGATGAGTTTGATGTAGTACTGTAGTGCTAATTTTTGTCTTCTTAAATAGAGAGGGGGTTCGTTTGCTTCTATGTATAGACTTTCCTTTGGGGAAGTATTAAAGGCCCCTAAAGTGAGGCGAAGTCCTTGGTGGTGTATTGTTTCCAGTCGTTGTAAGTAGGATTTTCTGGCTGCTCCGTATATGAAGCAGCCATAGTCAAGTTTTGATCTTATTAGAGATCTATATAGCTTTCTATCAGCACCCCAGTCTGTGTGGGCTATGGCTCTCAATAGTTGCATGGCTTGATTGCATTTTATTCTTAGCTTTTTTATATGTGGGATAAAGGATAATTTAGAGTCAAAGATAATGCCAAGGAATTTATGTTCATCTGTTATGGGTATTTCAGTGTTATTTAATGTAAGTTTAGGGTGGTTGTGCATCTTGTGGATTTGACAGAAGTGTACACATTTTGTTTTACTATTTGAAACTGTAAATCCATTTTCTGTGGTCCATTTTTGGATTTTATTTATGCATTGTTGTATTTTCCTTTCTATGGTTGTCATGTTTTTGGAATTATAGCAGATGAGGAAGTCATCTACATATAATGACCCTTTGATTTCTGGAGGGAGGCAGGATGTTATGCTGTTTATTTTTATTATAAATAGGGATACTGATGAAATACTGCCCTGAGGAACTCCCACCTCTTGTGGCTTCGAATCAGAGTATGTGCTGCCAATCAGTGTCCTGAAAGATCGGTCTTCAAGAAAGTTTTGGATGAAGATGGAAAGTCTACCTTGTAACCCAAAGTTTTTAAGGTCTTTGAGAATTCCGTATGGCCACGTTGTGTCATAGGCCTTTTCAAGATCAAAAAAGACTGCCACCAGGTGTTCCTTTTTTATGCATCTTTCTCTGATTAGGGTTTCTATATGAACCACCTGGTCCATTGTGCTTCTTTTTGTTCTGAAGCCTGCTTGTAGGTTTGAGAGCAGTTTATTTGATTCAAGAAACCATATTAGTCTTTGGTTTATCATTCTTTCTAAAGTTTTGCATACACAACTAGTTAGGGCTATGGGCCTATAGCTGGTGGGATTTGTTGTGTCTTTTTGTTTTTTGAGGATGGGGATGATTGTAGCTTGCTTCCATAAAGTAGGGATATTGCCTAAGATCCAGATATTGTTATATATGTTTAGGAGATATTTCTGGGAAATTGAAGGTAATTCTTTAAGAAATGTGTAGTGGATTTCATCTGGACCAGCAGCTGAGTTATTGGATTTGGATAATGAATTTTGGAGTTCATCTACGGTGAAAAGTTGGTTGTAGCATTTAGTATCGTCAGAGGTGAACTTTATTTTGTTCTTTTCTTCTTTGATTCTGATGGAGTTAAATTTGTTGGAATATTTTTTGGTAGATGATGCTTGGGCAAAGTTTTCTGCCATCAGATTAGCTATTTGTTTTTCACTCAAAGCTTTTGTGCTTCCTAGGGAGTGATGATTTATAGGAGTGTGGACAGTTTTATTTGACATTTTCTTTACAAAGTTCCAAATTATTTTGGGATTAGTATTTGAGTTTATTTTTGCAGTGAAGTTTCTCCAGGAGGACCTTTTAGCTTCTTTAATTGTGCGTCTAGTTTTAGCTCTTTGTTGTCTATATTTGTCTAGATTTTCTGATGAAGGGTTGGTTTTAAATTTCCTGAGGATTCTTTGGCGTTCTCTGATCATAGTTTTGCACTCCTCCGTAAACCAGGGATTGTTATGTTTTGGGGATGTTGTAGTTTTAGGTATGGTTTTGTTTGCTATATTAATTAGGGTGTTTGTGAAATGTATTATAGGTTCTTCTTGGTTTATATTTGTTTCTGGGATTAGGGTGTCAAGGCATAGTTTTTTGTAGGCTTGCCAGTTTGCTTTTTTGAAGTTCCATCGTGGGGTTTTTGAGACTGTTTGTGGGTCTGATTTTCCTGGTTTAGTATTTTCTATTATGATTGGAAAGTGGTCACTGCCACAGGAATCTTCATGTACCCTCCAGTTATATTCTATAAAGGTGGCTGGATCGCTGAGTGTTAGATCTATAGCAGAGAATGTACCTGAGGATGAGCTTAGGTGGGTTTGAGCTTTCCGATTGTGGAGACATAGGTTGTTATTAATGATTTTTTCAAGGGTCTGACCTCTTTTGTTTGTTGTCCTGCTTCCCCACAAAATGTTGTGGCTATTAAAATCTCCCATCAATATATATGGTTTAGGGAGTTGATTTATTAGGTTATTTAGCTGTTCTTTGTTTATAGGGTCTTGAGGTGGAATGTATATAGAGCAGATGGCGGTGGTTTTGTGTAAAGTTGCTGAAATTGCTACTGCTTGTAGTGGGGTGCTGATGTTGATTTTGCTTTGGGGGATGTTTTTCCTTATTAGGATTGATACACCACCTGAAGCTCTTAGTCCTGTGTCATGTATGTAGTCGTATTGCTCATAATTTTTCATGTTTGTTTTATCATTGCTTTTTTTTAATGTTTCTTGGAGACATATAATGGTAGGATTTTGTTCAGTTATTAACAGCTGGAGTTTGTTGTAATTTGCCTTGTAGCCACGACAGTTCCATTGGATTATCTTGTGGGTATTTTGGTATTTGGCCATAACTATTTATGCAGTGTGTGTCTTGGGTTTGGGGTGTATTATTTAATTTTCGTATTTTCAATTTTAGGTGTCGAGTTCATTTTGGTTTCCGTACTTTCTATGTTTCTGGATTTATTTTTGGTTTTTGTAGGGGTGTGTTAAGTAGGTTTTTGTTTTTCTTCTTTTTCTCTGGTTCTTGAGGTTGATCGGTTTCTGTTTTTGATCGTTAGTGTTTCATTTTTTTGGCTAGAGGTTGAAGGGATGTTTTTTGATTTGTCAGTTGGAGTTAGTTGTACATTGGGTATAATAGTTTTAAGGGTTTGGATTAGTTCATGTAGGTCATTTATCAAATTTGTTAATTCTTCTTCTATTTTTAATGTTTTTATTTGTGTTTTTGCTTCGTTTTCTACTTGGTTTGAGGGAGTCCTGGTTACCTTCGAGAAAGTTAATTTGTTAAAGGGATTTTCTATGAGTCTTCTTGCTTCAGGAAAGGTAATGTTTTTGGTGATTTTCATTTTGATAATTTCCTTTTCCCTTTCCCAGATTTTGCAGTACTTTGAGTCCGCTCTATGATTCCCTTTGCAATTGTTACAGTTTAGGCTGTTTTTGCAGGATTCCTCTATGTGGTTTGGTTCCTGCTCTCCACATTTAACACACACTTGTTTTCTTGTGCAGTGCTGCTTCAAGTGTCCATATTTCTGGCAGTTATGACATCTTCTAGGATTAGGGATATATGTCTCAACTTTAACCACTGTATAGCCTATTTTTATTTCTAAAGGGGGTTTTGGGTTATTGAAGGTTAGAATGTAGGTATTGGTTTCAATTATTTCATTTTGTTTTTTGATTGTTATCCTTTTGACGTATATTACATTTTGTTTTTTTAGTTCATTTTTAATTTCCATTATTGAGCATAATGATAGCTCTCCATTTCTTATCACCCCTTTAGAGGTGTTTAATCTCTCATGGGGGTAAGCTTTTATGTCTATGTTGTGGATTTTTTTTTGCTTTAATATTATTTCAGCTTGTTTTTTTTCTGTCACCTCTATAAGGATGGTTCCGTTTTTCAAGTTTTTTACGGTTTTGGGTATTATTAGAGCTGAAATACTTTTTTCTATGATGAAGGGGGATAGTTTTGTCAGCGGTAGTTTTTCTTTTGATTCTAGAATGATGAACCTTGGATATGGCTCATCATTGTCTGAATCACATTCAATATGAGGTCTTTTTGCTTGGGTTTTTGTTTTAACAGAAGCCATAAAAGTGTTGGATGAGTTTCGTTGAACATGCTCCCCACCCACCTCGGAGCCACATATGGGGATGTGCCTAGGGGAAAACCCATTCACCTAGCAACACCAGGGCTACATGTTCAGTATACTCATGCTGGTGATAGACAAATTAATTTTTTGTCCCTGGGTTTTCGTTCCCAAGATAACTACTTCCCCAGGGACAGAAAGGACTACAAGTCTTTCCACAGCATGATTGACCCTACAGCCATCGTCCTCTTTTAGATTTAAAAAAAAAAAAAAAAAAAAAATCTAAGAGAATACTGTCATGACCAGCCGATTGATCGGATTGGGCCTCTCCGACCGCCCGTCTAGCCCAGTAAGGGCCAAAGTGGTGTGTTGCAAGAGACTTGACCACTCAATTTTCAGGCCAAGTACTGCTCAACCACCAGGATCCCGTCCTTAAGCATCACGGATCGCCACCCACAGCCAACAGGTAGCCTCGTTGGGGGGGGGGGGGTTACCCCTCTGCAGAGGTGCAGTCAGCGTATTCTACAGCCCCAGCTGACAGGGCGTTCGAAAAGATGTGGACAATCTTATAGACTGGTTAGATAAGTGACAAACACATCTAAATGCAAGCTACTCCATATTTGGAAAAATAATCTAAAACAAATACACTATGAAAATGAGTTGCTTAGGACCACAAAACTGGCAAAAGATCTTGGTGTGAATGTGGATCCAGAACTAAAATTTTCCAAGAATATTGAAATTCAAGTTAATAAAGCAAATAAAACTCTCGGATTGATACATAGATCATAGGAATATGTGGAGGCATCTGTGGTGTAATGTTTACCGCTGTAGGAAAGGGACATGGCAACCCCAGTCTAAATCCTGAACGAGACTATTTACATTATTTGGCGGTGATTTTCACGTATGCATGCTTTTTTCTCCAAACCAATATCAATACTCAGAAACTTAAGAAGACAAAATGAATTAACTAACATATGCCTGAAAGAACAAACAGAATACATACACAAAATTAGATCAATAAGATTAGAAACTTGATTGAAGATAGACAATCTAGGATAACATGGCAGACGGTAAACAAAGTAAGAAGGAAGAGTACTGTGAGAGGTAAACTGAAAGCTGACAGTCAAGAAGAAACAATACAGCATTGGAAACAACATTTCGAGAATTTACTCAGAAAACCTCCGAAAGTTATGCATGAACCAATCACAAAAATTATAATCAACTAGACAGTTTACAAATTAAGTACTCAACTCAGTACTAAGAAAAATTAAAAATAAGAAAGCAGCAGGGCTTGATGAAATACCACCAGAAGTATGGAAAACCAGGGAATTCAATGATATACAGCTCCGACATCATAATGCCATAGAAATGCATCCTCCCTTTCCCAGAGAAGAGTGACCTTGGAATAGCAAGGAAATACTGAGGTATAACCCTTATGTCCGTAGCGGCCAAGATCTACAATGCTCTACTACACAACTGCATAGAACCCAAAACTGAGAAAATACTTAGGAAGAACCAAAATGGCTTTTGGAGAAATCGATCCACGACATCACAAATTTTGACTATCTGTCAAATTTGAGAAGGTGTATGTGCAAAAAACCTTGAGGCAACAATATTATTTGTCAACTTCTCCAAGGTATTTGACTTCATACACAGAGGGAAGATGGAGCATATACTTCTCACCTACGGACTCTCCAAAGAAACCATCGCAGCCATAAAGATATTATAAAAAAAACATGAAAGTAAAAGTTCACTCATCAGATGGAGACACAAAGTACTTTGACATTGTAACAGGTATGCTACAGGAGACACATTAGCCCCATACCTGTTTATTATCTGCCTAGACTACGAAAGAAAATGGTTTCAAGCTTGCAAAGGAAAGAAGCAGAAGATACCCCGCACAAACTATTACAGATGAAGACTACACCAATGACATACCACATATAGCAAATACACCTGCCCAAGTTGAATCCCTGCTACATAGTCTGGAATGAGCAGCAAGTGGCATAGGTGTCCATGTCAATACAGACAAGACAGAATACATGTGCTTTAATCAAAAAGGCGATGTCTCCACTCTAAAGGGTGGGCCTTTGAAACAAGTGGACAAATTCCCGTACCATGAAAGTAGTATCTAATCAACCGAGAATGACATCAACACACTACTGGTAAAGGCATTGACAGCTATCGATAGGCTATTGGCCATATGGAAGTCAGACCTGACCAATAAAATAAAACGCTGTTTTTTCCAAGCAGTGGTTGTGTTGATACTGCTACATGGATGCTAAATGTATAGAGAAAAAGCTTGATGGCAATTACACAAGAATGCTGTGAGCTGTATTGAACAAGTCTAGGAG
The DNA here is from genome assembly GCA_963585895.1 of Sepioteuthis lessoniana. Lineage (NCBI taxonomy): Eukaryota > Metazoa > Mollusca > Cephalopoda > Myopsida > Loliginidae > Sepioteuthis > Sepioteuthis lessoniana. Next base: position 19,788,157 of record OY757944.1, read on the forward strand.
TCAACACCCAACAAAACAGCAGCTGTACAGTCACCTACCACCCATCACAAAAACTATCCAAGTTAGATGAACCAGACATGCGGGACACTCCTGGAGAAGTAAGGACGAGCTCATAAGCCATGTGCTCCTATGGATCCCTTCACATGGACGAGCAAAGGTTGGATGATTAACTAGAACCTATATACAAAAGCTCTGTGCTGATACAGGATGTAGCCTAGTAGACCTCCTGGGAGCGATGGACGATAGAGACGGGTGACGAGAGAGAGTCAGGGAGATCTGTGCTAACAGTGTGGCACAATGATGCCACGGTGACTTTCCTCATTTAGTTTTAGTGATCTTGGGTGAACAGGTGCTTTCAGTATGCTTTGCAATTTACTAAGTATTGCTTAGTCAAGCACACAAGCATAACATTGTTTTTGACACCTGTTGTTCCTCAATGGTCACCCATGTAAATATTAAGTAGGCTGATCACTGCTTAACTTTGGTAATCTTTTAGAAGTTTGTTGTGCAGTTAATTTGCTTTAAACCACTCGTCAATTACACCCTTCAACCTGTTCAGTTTTGAGCAACACAATAATTAACATTATTTCAATATGTTCATCACTGATATTCTGACTTAGAAAACAAAGAACTTACCTGCTTAAACCTATCAACAAAATATGAGGTAATTTCCAGATATCCATCTTCTTTACGGCATCCCTCTGCCTCTTGCAACGAGGACATTTCCACTGACAGTCACCTGTCATCCGCTCCTCTTTTACAAATAATTCCAAACAGTCCTTCAAAAATGAAAATAGAAATATGAGAATTGCAATTCTCTCTAGAAAGGTGTTGGCAAATAATCACTTCTTTTCATAAACAATATCAGCTTGTAACTTTTTTTTTTACTATAGATAATTAATGTACAATAAGTATTATTCTCTCAGGTGAAATTTTGTAACTTTTTTCTCTTAATGGCTCAGTAATCTACAGTGAATAAAAAAAGACACCAGGTAAAAAGTAAGTGATAATAGGTAAGGGTTATAATAGGTTGGTTGGGTTTTATGGCATATCAACCTTTGTAGGTTATTTAATGCCAAATCCACTTTTATGCAAATAATCAGTTCTATTCCGAGTAATTCAGTTTAGTATGAGCACACAGTTTAATCATCAAAAACATTACTATTTCAAGCTATTCAGTTCATTAAAACAGTTCTAATTCAGTTTAGTATAAGTACCCACCAAACAAGTGTCCTGGATATGACATTAAACAATCTGATGGTGAGGCTTTGGTAAGACTGGAGCTTTGGGGAATATGGAGTACCCCTTCATTGCCATTGCTCCCAGGTTCACTCTGGCCCAGAGTAGTGGCACCTGATAGGGTCCTATCTTTGAGTCAAATAGAACTGTTTGACATTTAAACCGAGTGCAAACAAATGATTTATGCTAAATTGTTAGAAATAGAACTGTTTGATCATTTAACTATGTGTAAACAAATGACTGATGTTTAATTGAATTGTTAGGAGATACACAGCAATACTTGGAACCATTTAACTTTGTTGACTTATGCTAAACAGAATTGTTAGAAATGGAACTGTTTGATCATTTAACAGTGTATATCTACAAAACCTGTTTACAAATCATATATCTAATATATATGTAAAAACAGGATTTGGCATGAAATACTCAACAATGGTTGATATACCATAAAACCAAACCAACCAACCAACCTAACTTGTTTAACTATCTTTTTGATACTACTATACACATACATTCATGAACACACATGCATGCTATCTCTGTCCACACACATATACAGATATGCTCGCACCCACATGCATATACATACATAGTCCCTATACCTATATACATACTTATAAAAGTATGCTTGTACCCAGGGACCAAAGAGCTTATAGTGTCATAATAATAATAATAATAATCATTACAAATGAAATTCCATAAGGAGGAAATTTTCTCCATAAGGACACTTACCTGAAGCTTACACCTGGTCGATGAAGGAATAGGGAGAGAGAGGTACTGGAACGTTTGAAATGTGACTGATATCTTGTTACATGTAAGGCACCGTAGGGTGGACTTCAACTGCCCCTAGACAATAGAAAAATATCACCATCAGCAAAAAAAAAATAAAAAATAAAAAAAAAATCACCAAATCATTCCAAAATATTTAAGAATCACAAGGGAAACTTTCTTACAGGTTCAATATTCAGGATGGTGACATGATTAACTCAAATATTTGGTACGATGAAAATCATGAGTCAAGTAGGATTTATTTATATAGTGATAAAATTAAATCTTTTCTTTTCTCAAATATACAGTAACCTCAACTGTATTTTTGTCTCAACTCAGTAACCAACAGAGAAGATAAACTTAGAAAAAATGCCATAGAAATGTATGGAATGCTAAAGACTGCTTTTCGACCATCTTGCATGAATCGAGCATCAGTTTTTTAGTGGCATAAGAGATTCAAGGAAGGCAGGAAGTCTGTGAGGGATGATGAGAGGTGTGGGTCCAGAGTTAATTGGCCAAATAAAGAATTTCATGGATAAGGACCGTCCTGTGTCTATAGAGACAATAAGTGCACAGTTTGATGTCAGTGTGGGAACTGTACATGCAATTATTCGCGAGGAACTGAAGATGTGGAAGATTTGTGCGAAGTTTGTCCCAAGGGTGCTCAGAGAAGATCAGAAAGAAAGACGCTGTCATGACAGTAGGAAGAAGGTCGAGCTGATCAATTCAGATCCCGCAGTTCTTGATGCTCTGGTGACCTGCGATGAAAGCTGGATCTACTGCTATGACCCAGAGACAGAGTTCCCAGTGGAAACATGCTGGCTCTCCCAGACCCAAGAAGGCCAGATAGAGCAAATCCACCCACAAACATTTGATGATCCCATTTTTTGACAGCACTGGCATGATCTACATGCACTGGGTTCCCACTGGACAGACAGTCAACAAGGAATACTATGTTGAGGTTTTAAGGGAGTTCAGGAAGAGATTCCATCGGAAGAGGCCAACACTCTTCAAATTGGCTCAGTGGCATTTCCACCAGGACAATGCACCAGTCCACAACTCCATCCTTGTCACAAACTATTTGACCAAGATGAGCATCAAGACAGTTCCTCACCCTCCCTATAGTCCAGACCTTGCTCCCTGTGACTTTTGGTTATTCCCTAAGCTCAAGGAAAAACTTAGAGGCTGTCGTTATGAGACAATTGAGGAGATTAAAGAGGCTGTGACAAAGGTCATTGACATGCTCACACAAGAGGACTTCCATGGGGCCTTCCAAAAGTTGTTGGAATGGTACAAGTGCATTGCAGCCGGAGGAGATTACTTCAAAGGGGACTAGAGTTTCATGTGTGCACTATCAATAAAAGTGCCCATACGAAAAAAGTCTGGAAACTTATTGTGTGCTCCTTGTGTATATATATATATATATATATACACATACACAAAAAAAAATATATACATATATACACACACACACACTTATAAAACTAAAAAGACCAAAATAAAAACATTTATTTCCTAAATGTTTTAATGGTGTTTTTATTATGCTACAAACAAACAAAAAAAAAAACATTTTGATTTCAGGAAAGTTAGAATTGTTTTCCGTACAATGGTGTCAAATTAAAATTATGTGTGGATTTATATAAATATCAAGAATAAAAATAATAATACCAAATCATTTTTTTTTTAAATAAGATAATGCCAGAATATCAAAAGAGGATGTTAACCATCGTGATAATTAATTTTAAGTTGTATTTTCTTTCATTTTAAGTTTTTGGTGTGTTATCTCACTTGAGTTGTCAATAGAAAATAGTACATATTGAAAATGATAGTTTAAGCACTCAGTAAGATTCAATCTTAGTGAGACTTTATCATTTATTGATTATTAGAATTGAAATTTAAAAAAAAATAATAAAGAAACTAAAAATTCAAAATGAAAGAAAATACTTATCAAATTTCTAAAATAATGATTTTTACCCCACCACCAAGAAAAATTAACTAATAATGGGTGGTCCTAGTAATGCACCCACAAATATTAGTTTTACCTGGAACAGTTCGACAATGATAGATTTGTTTAACTTTTTATAGGATTCCCAGGCTGTCACAGCAGCAATTTCTTCAGGAATATTCTCATTATCTTGTTCAAGCACTGGGACTCGTTCAGTGACCTAAACAAAAAAATTTGTGAAAAAGAAAAGAAATTCTTTTATTTTTATAGAAAATGATTGAAAAAATAAATAAATAAAAAATGATTCTTTTACTTGACTTAACTCATCACTTTATTCTCAGTGAAATATCATTTTAAAAAACTGAATGGCTGATACTCTTCAAAGTTTTATCACTTTCTTTAAAGTAAAATAATAATCTACAAGATTAACAGAATAAGACATCAATGCATATGTTCAAATGTTACACTGTCATCAACTTAAATAAATAATGGACAATTCCATTTTGAGTGTGTGAGAAAAAATAAGATGTTTAGAGAAAACAAAAGAAAGCAAATAGAGAAGAAAGAGAAATGGCTTAGTTTATTTGTTCAATGAAATATCAACTCTTTATGGGTTATGTAATGCTGTTTTAATTGTGAGGAAAACAAGGAAGAAAAAAACACAATACATGTCAAAGAGAAAGGAACACATTATTGTTTTATGGGTTTCATTCATTAGTCGTTGTGATTAATGTCAAAGCCATTCTTGTAAAAGAACAGTAGTGGTACTATTTAACCGATAATTGAGGGGATAAAGAGATTCATACCTTTCTCAAGAGTATTACTCAGAAAGTGAACATAATGCTACTGGAATTTAAGCTCACTTCTTATGATATCACAGTTCAGCACACTACAACACAGGAACTCCCCACCTTTTATATATATATATATATATATATTATTCTCTTTTTAATTGAATTGTTTACAAAAAAGTTATTTTGTAGTTTATTTATGTATTTGTTTGTTATACCTCCATGGGCATCTCTGCTTTTTACTATTTTCTCAGATCAACCTTTAAAAAAAAATCTTTGCACAAAACATACACTATTAATATAATGGACCAAATTCTGCGAAGTCAGTCGTCTGATGGTTTCAAAAATTGCCAACTTAAATTCTTTTTCCTACCATTTTTTTCGGCAATCATCCAATTTAATTTTAAAATTTTCTAAATTATTGCTGCTTTGGATCTGATTGGGCAATTTGTTTCAAAAATATATCACTCTATGAGCAAAAGAATCCAATTGATTAGCAGATTTAGTTTTTAGAATCTGTCTTGACAGTAAGTTTTCAGTTTGAGGAGAAATATTGAATAAATGTCAACCATAATTAGAAATTCCATTAATTATCTTGAAAGTTTCAATAAGATCACCTCATATTCTTCTTTCTAGTGAAGTTAATCCTAATTCTCTAATCTCTCCTTGTAACTCTAATATTCTACTCTTTTTATCATTTTTTAATCTTCTTTGTATAACCCTTCAATCCTAATACTCCACCCCAATTTCCATGTCTTGACACTGGGGCCCAGCCCAGAGTTCAGTATTCTATATAAGGTTTTTTTTGGGTTTTATATATTTTTAATACAATATTTGCCTCCCTTGAAATAAAATTTCTAATCATCCAGTCAAATTATTCCATTTACCCTCAATACAATAGATAAAATATGATTGTTAGCTTTAAATTTATCATCAAAGCCAACCCTTAGATTACATTCCTCATTTACTTTTTTGATCTCCCTGTTATTTAATTTACATCCAATTTAAATGTTTTTGGGTCCAATATGAAGTACTTTTCAGATTTCTTTATCAAATTTTGATTTCCAAATATCTTCCCAATATGACAATTTATTTAGATCCATCAATTAAGACACAAGATATGGTGAATCCTATTTGAAGAAAAAAACATTTTTTTTATTCTTAAGCATTACCTTGTTCAGGCCTTCATGCAGCTGATCCAATAAAAATGTGAGGAACTCTTGGGAATCATGTTGATCAAAACCAGCAAACATGGGTGCATATTTCCCAACAGTATTCTGAAAAGCAAAAATAAGATATAAAGTATACTTCTCTTATCTGACACTCTACATTCCAGCAAGGGACCTTTTAAAAAGTACCATTTTCTTCAAGCATCTTAACTATTTCCTAACAGGTAAAAAAATTGTACTATCAAGATAATTTTGATCAATAAATTTAGTGGCTCTAAATAGAATAAACATAAATAAGTTAGAAAGAAACATTCTTTTTTCTTTTTTTCCTTAATTTTCAAATTTATTTTACTTAAATGAATCAGAAAATTCATGTTGAACAAACTAGAATTTGACTTTCTTATATATATATATATATATATATATATATATATATATATATATCTGCTAGACTGGGGTTTTTAATTATGTTGTTAGTTTCAATATCCCTACTTTCTATACAATAGGATCTATTTAGGGTTTTGGCTGATCCTTGGGAGGTTGCAGTGGTCTTGTGTGATAATTGCTTTTTTTCAATTTTATTCTTGGTGTTGAAAAGGTCTCTGGATTGAAGTGATGAGGAGTTTGATATTTTCAGACGTTTTTGTTCAGTGATTGGTTGGGTATGATTTATTTTGGATTGGTGGGAAGATACAAGTTTAACTAGGGTAGTAAAAAATGTTTTGATTTTTCATTGTTCACTTTGGCGTTAGGTATTGAATTTGGGTTTTTTGTTTTTCCACTGTTATCTATTTTAGGAATTGGTAGGGGGATCAGTAATTTGTATGATTTATATTTCATGGTACTTATTTCAGACAGAGATTTGAAGTTTTCTGTAGATATCTTATTGGTAGTGGTATAGGTGTTTGTTGTGGGTTCTTTTTGTTTAAATTCTGTTTGTATTTGACAGATTTCAGCTCAGTGTAGTTGCTTTAACTGTTCTTAAAATTTTGATTAATCATTTGGTCCTAGTTGCAATAGTTTTTTTTTCAATGAGCTCTATATTTATCAAGTTGATCGTTGTTATTAGTGGTGGTGTTGCCTTCTGTGCTACATTAGTGTAGGTATTCTCTTTCATATAAGATTCAACTATTTTTCTAGCATCAAGAAATGTAATATTCCTTCTATACTTAACACCATGATTTCCCACCTTCTTTTCTATATTCCACATGTTGGAATTTGGGTAGTCATCTATTTTCTGGTTGAGCGATACAAGATACTCTTTCTAAGTAACAAAGCTGCTTTAAATCTGGACTGTTAAATTTGCCATTGTTTATATGTGACTTAGTCGTGTCTGATTGGCTAATTTACTGCTTCTACTGATAGGAAAGTCTTCTTTTTTTTTTAATCATACAACGTGTGAAAGCACGTGTGATACCCTGCCCTCATTAGCCGCCAACCAGGGTGATAACAGTCTATAAATATTTGCTAACAATTTGTAGACGACTGACACCAATAGAAATCCCTCACCTAAACAATTCAACACCACAATATCTTGAAAATACAGGATAGTTTTCTTGGCTGTTTCAGCATTTGGTTTCATTAGAACAATCTTACTCCATGTGGTCTGGGTCCCTTTGGCCAAACCTTCCACATGTCAGACATCACCTGCAGCTCTTTGTGGTATCCATATTTTTGACATATAAAGTACCTCAAGGGTGTAGGGATATACTATACAACCCTTTTTGAGGCTATATCCAAGTTTCACTTCTTTGAGTATAGTTGATTCGTTAAATGTCAAAATATAGGTGTGTGTTTCTATTTCTTCACCAACTCTTCTAATGGTGATCATCTGATAGGCTATGAGTACTTGCTTTCCTAATGCCATTTTTATTTCTTCTGGTATAGCAAAGAATAAATTCCTGCTTCTTATAACTTCCTTTGAAGTATTGAGTCAATCATGAGAGAAGGCCTTGCATTTTAAATTGTGGAAAGTTTACATTTTAATTAAGTTTTCAGCATGTTTTTTGTTATTGACTTCCATGAGTGGATTGCTGCTTCTTATCTTTTTCAAAATTCAAGGGTTCGCTTTACTGGAGATGATTTTTTTCTATCAAGAATGGAAACAATTCAGCTAAACAAGTTTCTTCTCATGATTCTAGAACAACAAATCTTGGAAATTTTATTTCATTGTCTGAATTGGATTTGAAGAGATTTAGTTTTTTGCTTTTTATTAGCTATATGTGATATTTGTAATTTTATCACTGATTCTGTACTCCCCCATCCACTACAGGGAATTTACCTAAGGGGATAACTATTTGACTGCTTGTCTAGCCGAGTAAGAGTCAAAGTGGAGTGTTACACATCACAGACCATTCAGCAACCTGGTTTGGTTTCGTTTCTTTGTTTAATGGCATATCAACTCTTTTTAGGTTATTTAATGCCAAAGCTGTTCTCCTAGAAGAACAGTAGTGGTACTATTTAACCCATAGCTGGGAGGATAAGGGGGTTCATACCTTTCCCAAGGGTATTTTCCTGAAAGTGAATGTAATAGTGCGACTTGAGTATGAACTTGCTTACTACTATTCCGCAGTCCATCACTTTAACCATTACACCACGAGGACACCGCCCTCAGCGACCAGGATTCCATCCTCAAGCATTAGAAGTCACCACCTATGACCAACCGATGGCCTCGTTGGAGAGGAGGGTTTTACTTCTCTGCAGAGGTGCAGCTGGCATATTTTACAGCTCCAGCTGACAAGACAGATACATCCCTGGAATGAGGTCTTTATAATAAATAAGGAACTGCATGAGAATAAGAGGCTGCTTATATGATTGAGAAAATGTAACAAAAGCCAAATTGATAAATAAATCTATGAGATATTTCATAATATCAATAAAAAAAATACTTCTAGATGAGATACTAATCATAGATAAGGAACTTAAGAGATTGTACTGTAGAGATCCTGAAAATGTCCTTGGGAAGGCATGAATACGCTCCTCTCCCCAACTAGGGGTAAATAGAATAATTAAAAAAAAAAAATTAAAAAGTAATCAACCAATGTCAAATTCCTTAGAGGAAATAAAGTAACATGCTCCCCAACCAAAAAAAAGAGATAAAAGCACTGTTAGGGTTGCGCAGATCGCCATTATCTAGACTTGCACTCAAGTGGCAAGTAAAATACCGTAGTTTACTTAGGGTTATCTCCCCTAGCGTTCACAGTACACAATGACAAACCCAAAGCAGCTGTGTAGGGTTTAAGGATTCCAGCTCCAAGTTTTAAATTCATTAGTCATTCTCCTACACTGGTTTGTCTACTCAAGTTTTATAATTTTACTCATAGCTGGTTGATTCATGAATTTATAGATTCATGCCTTTCCTGGAATTTGACCTCAGCTTGATGCTTTCAATCTCTATACAAATAACCATTATGCCGTCTCTAACTCATTGACAAGGATTATCAACAAGTGGAATTTCCCTACCTTAAAATCCCGAGGGGTTATGCACTTGTACTGTCCATTCCAAAGTGCTTTCACAATGACAGCAAACTCATCAACAACTTCTCCACGGTCTCCTAATACACTGTTCCTAAAATTTGAAAAAAAAAATTTTATGTATTATTTCAAAACAAACAACATTAATCATAACAGACAAAACTATCAAAACTTTTTTGCACCTGGCACATTATTACCAATTCTTGCACAGTTCTATCTTTAATACCATTCTTTGATCCCCATTCATTAATACCATTCTTTGATCCCCATGGTATCAAGTAGTAGGATTTTCTACTTTTCCTATCTATTCTTCAATATCTTTTTCTGTTTTCTTGCAGAGACATCCTGTAATATAGCAAATGAGTATACCCAGTGCAATTGGCTCATTTTAACAGCTGCTTAATGATTCATATGTGATTGAAGTAGATGTCACCTCAGCAAAGATATGAAAACAACATGAAATGAAGGTTTAAAGAAAATATGGATTTTGACTGATTAATATGAACATGAGAGCAAAGGCAGTTATATAATTTCAAGTATTCCTATCTAATATTAATAATTTGTACACTGTTATACGGTTTCAAATATTCCTATCAAATGATTTTTAAGCAAACTTATTTGCCCTATAAGTAGAACCCTAACAAGTACTACCACTCCTAGTGGCAGTTTGGTGTCATAACCAGCACACCCGTTTTTGGTTGCAAGCATTCTACATTATACCAACATTTCAATTTAGGCACACAGTTAAAGAGGTTTGGGTTTTATGATATATCAACCACTGTTGGTTATTTAATGCCAAATCTTGTTTTTACATATATCAAATGATTTGTAAACTCATTTTGTAGATACATTTTTAAACAAGACTGAGTTCATTCTTTTGAACGCAGTTAAGTGGTTTCTAGTATTTTTATCTAACACAAATATTTCTATTTACTATTTATTATTTGTTTGCACACAGTTAAATGGTTCCAAGTATTGCTGTGTATCACTTACAGTTCAATTAAACAGATCCATTTGTTTTCACTCAATTTCAATGCCAAATAGTTCGATTGGACTCATAGATAGGACCCTATCAGGTGCTACCACTTTGGGTCTGAGTGGACCAGGGAGCAATGGCAATGAAAAGGTACTCCATATTCCCCAGAGCTCCACTGACTGGAGTCTTGCCATCAGATAGTTTAATGTCACATCCAGGACACTCATTAGGGAAGTCTTACCTCTCTGCAGGGATACAGTCATTATATTCTACAACCCCTGCCAACCAGGCTAGATGGTTTAATGTCATATCTAGGACACTCGTTGTGGGAGTCTTACCCTTCAGCAAAGATGTAGTCAGTATATTCTATATCCCCAAGTAGGCTGGTAATTCACTTTTGGTTAATGATACGGAAATGAACATCACGAACTAAGAACAATGCCTCTTCCTGCCTGACTAACTACTCACAAGATAGCTAGCCAGCCATCAATTTTTTCCACAGGCTCTGTTCATTTTTTTTCTTTATCATTTCTATTTTCAATTATCAACCCTCTATTTCTGTTTACTTAAAATGAATACATTGTAGTTTGTTTTCTTTTTTTTTGTTTTAAAGTTTTTTCTCCCATTTCATCAGTTTGACTCTGTAGTGATTTCTTGTCCCATCAGGAGTAGCTTCATACATAACTTGATTTCAAGTGAGTGAAAATATGCCAGAAACAGATTTAGAATTTAAAATTTTAGAAAGACCACCCAATATAAATCTGCTATTTGGAAGTACACGGAAATGAAAATAAGAAAGTTGTCAAAAAGAATACTATTTACAGAGCCTGTAAAACTAAACTTCAGAAACAAAATCATTAAAACTCACTCTTCTTTTTTTTAATTTTAAAGTAATTCAATTTTTTTTAAGTACTATCTTTCCTTTTTTTTGTTCTTATAAGAAAAAGAGTTCAAATGAGTGACAAATTAAAGATAAACAATTTTTGATTAATCATAATGAATTTAACTTTTAAATCAAACATTTAGGGTTCTGTAGTGGAGGCACAATAGTGTTAATAATGTGTTTTTCAAAAGAACCCATAATGTTCTGGAAAGAAAGTTTAAATGTTCTGAGAACAATACTTAAGATATGTTCTTATAATTAAGACATTTTTATCATAGAATAGATACATTAAAATATTATTATTATAGAATAGATATATTAGAATAGACCAGGACTTGAAGTATCATGTTAACATTCCAAAAAGTCATGACACTTTGTTTTCTTACATATTTTCTAGTTAGTATACAGTGATTGTTTCTTTTCATGTATTTCTATGTTTTTACTATGATGAAGATATGTTTTATTAACAGAATCAGTTTGTGTACTTTCTATTATTTCTGTTCTGGAGTGGCAGGAACCCCTCTCAGAATGGACTGGTCTGAGGATTATTTAGACCAGTGCTCGCTCTAGACGCCATCTGTTTGTCTTTCCAATAACAAAACAACTAAGATTGCTTACATTAGTCAGCAAATTGTATTCCTCTCCATAACCAAATATCTCTTATCTTACATGTGTGTCAACCCTTACTACTCATAACACAACAGTATTGCAATACATACTGTGAGCAGTGTATCACAATATGTATCATAATGTTATCTGACTGTCCCATTATATGCCTAATACAAACCTACCAACTTCTTATAAAAATGTTAATTTTCTTCTAAAGTAAAGATAAGATAAAATTAACAACTGTAGTCAAAGGTGACCCGAAGGCTCCCTTTTGAATAGCTACTACACCAAGGTGTAGGAGAGGGTGCGACTCTTTTCCCTGGATTGCTTCATTCTATCCTTTATCTGTACCTTATAAAGCTGAGTGTTAAGCAAGGTGATATCAAGTACCATTTTTTGAGTCTTTGATATGGCTCGACCAGGAATTAAACCCCGGTCTCCCAGGCCATTAGTAAACGCTCTACCTACTAAGCCAAAGAACCGGTATTTCTAGTGGGACATTATACAAATATAAAAAGGATATTATTAGATATTACTTATATTGAAACTGTAACTAAAAATAAAATTGCATGAATATAAAGTTTTTGAACAGCTACCTATTCATATTTTTTGGTTACTGCAGTTTAGAAGAAGATTAATATTTTTATTAAAAAAATGTTTGCGAGTACTTATTTATGAGTGATAATGTTTAAAGTTTCACACACAACACCTTCACACCAAGACATTCTTTAATTGTTTACTTTTTTTAAACAAATACTCCAAATATAGAAAATTTTCTTTTTTCCACTATGACTACACATTAAAGAATTTTCCCTTTATAAACATGATTATTTTAGCCAAAGAACTTCTTCCCAAAAATCATTAAGTTTTTTTTGGGGGGGGTTTAATGGAGAGAGAGAAAAGGCTATAAAAAAAAGAAAGACTTACCTATTCACATCATACAGGTAAGAATCATTTAGGAAATACTTCACCAAAGCAAAAGTGTTGCTCAAACATTGGATGATAGAGTTCATATAACAAGTGTTTCCAATGTTACGTAGACCAGTCAAACCTTGATGCTGACAAAGAATAAAATGATTTTAAAAGATTTGTGATGATTAATTATCAATATTATCTGTGTATAGCAAAGACTTTCCAATTTAATGCTAGATACAATATAATTCAAGTGAATGTGAGACTGACAATTATTCAAATTTCAAGTCTAAAATGTAAGTTAATTTGACATCACTTTTCTGAATCTCAAAATCACAATGTGTTTTTTTTTTTTAATTTCTTTAATCAAAAAACAAAACAAAATAAAAATGAAGAATCTCTAAAGCCTAATAGTTTTTTTTGTTTCATTAAAAGAATATTAATATGATTTAACACTTTCAATAGCATGTTAAATTAAAGTTATTTAGCAGTAATTTATTTCTTAAAAGTTTGTGCAGCTAGCCTTTTACAAATAAACTATCTTTAACTCTTTTATTAACAAGTTTTTGTTTTTTTTAAGTTTTGGATACGCAAAATTATGTTTTGAGTACAATGTTTTACAGGTGAAAATGAAATCTGACTGGGACGCAGTGTCTGAGTTGGAATGAAAAGGTTAAAAATCTAAAAAATATCTTCCTGACTTTGTGATGAGGAATCTTGTGTGCTGAACTGATCCAGAGAGCTATACCAGCAAGAAGTTCTGCTAAGCTCAGACAAGCTAGACAGACGGGATGGATGGGTGCTCGATCAAAATTTGCAGCTAGCAGACCATAGTTAGCAAGTTTTCACTGGGTACCCCATACTTCTGGCCTTGTGCTAAACTGATTCAGAGAGCTATACCAGCAAGAAGTTCTGCTAAGCTCAGACAAGCTAGACAGACGGGATGGATGGGTGCTCGATCAAAATTTGCAGCTAGCAGACTATAGTTAGCAAGTTTTCACTGGGTACCCCATACTTCTGGCCTTGTGCTAAACTGATTCAGAGAGCTATACCAGCAAGAAGTTCTGCTAAGCTCAGACAAGCTAGACAGACGGGATGGATGGGTGCTCGATCAAAATTTGCAGCTAGCAGACCATAGTTAGCAAGTTTTCACTGGGTACCCCATACTTCTGGCCTTGTGCTAAACTGATTCAGAGAGCTATACCAGCAAGAAGTTCTGCTAAGCTCAGACAAGCTAGACAGACGGGATGGATGGGTGCTCGATCAAAATTTGCAGCAAGCAGACCATAGTTAGCAAGTTTTCACTGGGTACCCCATACTTCTGGCCTTGTGCTAAACTGATTCAGAGAGCTATACCAGCAAGAAGTTCTGCTAAGCTCAGACAAGCTAGACAGACAGGATGGGTGGGTGCTAGATCAAAATTTGCAGCTAGCAGACCATATTTAGCAAGTTCTCACTGGGTACCCCATACTTCTGGCTTTGTGCTAAACTCGGCTCAGTTTAATAAATGAAAATCATTAGTTTTTCCAAGTTTTCAAAAATGTGGGTGCTATGGTAAAATGTACAACTATAAAAGAGTACATTGTGTGAAATAATGTGAGTCTCCTATGAGATTTGCAGATCACCAATTGATATTATTGGGTTTAAGTCATCATCAAGAACATGTGACAAATGCAACAACCCAATGTATCACTTACAAGACTTTGAAGAAACTTTGCATGGTATAATAACTAACAAGCTAGGCTAGCAGACCATTGTGAGTGAGTTCAATTTTCACTGGGTATGCCATATTTCTGGTCTTGTGAAAAACTAGGCTCAGCTTAGCAAATGACAGTTACTAATTTTTCCCAGTTTTAAAAAAATGTGGGTGCTATGAATTTTTGTGCACACCTCATAAATAAATATTTGTCCTATAATTTTGGTTGTTGATTTTTTAAAAACTATTATTATTGTTATTTGCAAATCAACACCAACTCAAAAATATCCTCTTTCAAAGTTTATGAAAAAAGGAAAAGATAAGGAAAAAAAACAACCAAAGAACAAAATACTTACCACAGTTCCAAATACAGGGTTTAAGTTTCGGACTCTAACTTGACTAGGATTTGGCTTACTGTGAAGAGCTTGCCTTCCACCATCCAACCTGTAAAAAAAAGGATGTGATGTTCTGAAATATTATCACTTGTAGGGTCATGTAGCATTTTTATTTATTTACCAACCCCTCCGCTCGGGCAGGATATGACACAAGGTCAATTTTTAAGCGGAGTTTAACAGGTTTGAATTCAGAGTTTTCCTTCTCCTAGACTAGTTGCCTCACCAAGGCTGAAGAACCTAGTCCGTCCTACTATTTACCCATAGCTGGAGGGAGAATAAGGGGGTTCATACCTGTCCCAAGGGTATTTGCCCGAAAGTTAACGTAATAGCGCGACTGGAGTACGAACTCGCGTACTATGATCCCGCAGTTCATCGCTTTAACCATTACACCACGAGGACACCTCATGTAGCATTTTTAACCAAAAAAAAGATAGATCAATTAAATGGGATCTGCAAGTGGAGATCCAGGAATTTCTTACCTGAACACTGAGTATTCCCAGAGCCTTTAAAGAAGGTTTCTTATCTAGATATGGGATCTGCAAGTATGAATCCAGAAGTTTCTTACCAGGGTACAGGCTTAACACATAAGACTCCAGATGGTTTTGTAGAGAAGAGGAAAATCTCGTATTTTGGTTTGGCGCTCAATTTATTTCAACACTTAATTTCACCCAATCAGAATGACTTATCCTTTTCAGCCCGGACCTTCATTTCCAGCTAGCAAAACGGGTGAGCGGCCAAACCTAGTCTCTTTGGCTTGAGACGGCGACCAGAACAGACGTTCCTCTGGCCGTCCCTACTTAGCGATGCTTGTTAGCTAGACAAGCCGCCCAGTGTGGACATCTCACTGCGGCTCTAACAGCAGCAGCAACAACATGGACACTCAAAGAGGGAACCATCTAATTTATGGATTTCCTACGAGGAATCCCAGTTGAACATAAATTAGAAACATACAACATGCCTCGCACAGGCCCAACTTTGTGTCACCCCAAAATTGGCCATGTCGATCTGAGCGTAACTCCGCTCTTGACACTAGTTCCCTTTTCACCTCTGTTCCACACATGGAGACAATGCAGACTCTCGCCCAAATACCAGATACAAAACTACACAGTGACTCTAAACACAATCCCTCACACGTCCCGCAACACACGCTGCCATATCAACATCTCGCTACGCCATTTCGTCTCCAACACTAACAAGCCTAAACTCCACAAGTCTTGCAGCACCAAAAGCAAACCATATTCAATGCTGCAAATAAAAAACTTTCTTTGTTGTGTTGTTAAAGAAAAGTTTCGTCATTCATTTATGTTGCCTAAAAAATATAGTGTTAGAGAAATTAACAATTTCCTGAAACGCTATAGTTTCTTACATGGATATGGACTCTGCAGGTGTGGATCAAGGAGATCTCTGACCTAGATCTAGGCTTTGAAGTGTGTACAGATCCAGGGATGTTTTTTAACCTGGATATGGGAATTGCAGGTATGGATCAAAGTTTGTTATTTGGATATGGCTTTGGCTTACGTATGGATTCAGGAATTTCTTTTTTGGGCATGGGGTCTGCAGACATGGAACTAGAAGGGTTTTTTTTTACCTCGATATGAAGATATCAAATAGGGATCAAGGATTTTCTTACCTGGATATGGGCTTTGTGGAACGATCAACCTGAGGTTTCAATTTTTCTTTACCCTCGTTCTCAACAAGTTGGGCAATGTTAGGGGAAGAATGGGATCTTTTCAATCCACCGCCTGAAGATGAACTGTCATCTTTTAACTTCATCTTATACACAGATTTCTGTGAAGCTGTGACAAAAGTAAAAAAAAAAAAAAAATCAATAAAGATGTTCTTAATGTTATGTTTTATTTACAAGAACAATTGTGACACTAAAAACTATTCTGTGCCTTGATGTACATATCTACGTAGAATAATGCATACAGGTACAACTGTATCTGTATGCATATGTATAGACATAGCACAAATGTATGTGTGCATACAGTATGTGTATAATAGTATTAAGTGGTAGCTAAACAAGTTAGGAGGTCAAGGAGTTTTAAAAGATAATAGAATACAAAGGTTTATTTCTATTTAAAAAAATTGGTTGGCTGTGATTTCTCTCTTCACTCTTCTATCAAGTGGCAGAAAAAATCCCCACCACTGCACCAGTCGATTTAAACTATGGAATGCTTATGCAGCTTCCTAAGCATCATGTGATCAAAATGGCATACATGAAAATAATAAGATTTAAAGTTTTTAATTTGAATCAAGGCAATTACACTCAAGATATACATTATATATACAGGTAACTGTTAATCTGATTTATTCTTATTTAAAGAATTTGCTAAATTTTGCCTTATACACCTCTGTATGTAGATCTATAGAAATTCTATGGTTGATGACAACTAAGGCATATTTGCATATTTATTTCTGAAAATTTATAAAATTTGCTATAATCTTTTTGTATCAAACAACCATACAATAACTTGGATATAGTAACATATCATCCTTTCTGGCAAGATTAATAACAAAACAATATTCCACTTAATTTGACATTAAAACCCTAAAACAAAAAACCTTAATTCATTAATTTTCATGTATATTGGCCTAACATGTAGAGTATTCGCCAATGATCCAGGAGACTGGGGTTTAATCCCAGGTCGAGTCTTACCCAAGATTCAAAAAATAGTACATAATGCTGCCTTGCTTAACACTCAGCTTTACAAGGTAAGGATCAAGGGTAAAATAGAGCAAACCAGGGAATTGAGTAGTGCCATCCCCTACACCTCGGTGTTGTAGCAATTGAAAAGGGAGCCTTCGGGTCATCCTCGACTAAGGTCACCAACAACTTTTATTTAGCTATAATTTACTGCCCGTGGTGTAATGGTTATCATTGTAGGAAATGGACACGGTGACACAAGTTCAAACCCTGGATGAGACTGATTGCATTTCACATAGCACTAATACCCTTGGGAAAGGTATGAATCCAATTATTCTCCCTCCAGCTATGGGTAAATAGTAGGACGGACTAGGTTCTTCAGCCTTGGTTAGGCAACTAGTCTAGGAGAAGGAAAACTCTAAATTCAAACCTGTTAAACTCCACTTAAAAATTGATTTTGTGTCATATCCTGCCCAAGCGGAGGGGTTGGGTAAATAGGATAATTTACTACTAACAATATTTCACTTCATACGCACAAATGATATTTTCTTTTAATGAAATATTGGAATATCTTTGTCTTGGAGAAAAGTTTGCAGGTTTCATTTCAATGGTTCTTTTGAGTTTTCTGACCACAGATACAGAATATCTAAGGATTCAAAAGGTTAATCTTCAAGAATTATCAAATTAGATGCAAATTTATGAAAGAAAAACTGAAGCTTTCTGAAAAACATAAAGCTAATATCTTCAGTGTACTGAGAATCTCTAACTGAGAATGCCAATAAAAAAACTCCAAGTCGGAAACTGGAACAGGAGAGAGTCAAGTGAGAGAAACCCTAGTGAAGACAGAGATAGAATGAACCCCAAAGATATGAGATAACCTGCTTGAACTCACAAATCTCCACCCAAACAAATTAGATGCAAATTTATAAAAGAAAAACTGAAGCTTTCTGAAAAGACATAAAGCTAATATCTTCAGTGTACTGACTTCTTCTTGAACACAGAGAATTCCCATAAAAAAAACTTTGGAAATAAACCCTAAAGATACAAGATGACACACTTGAACTCACAAATATCTGCCCAAACACCCAGCAATTGGCACCCATTAATTGTACAAAGATAAGAAATAAAAATATGGAAGGTCCTACAGCCGATTGTCTACCCTTAACCACTAAGAAAGTCATTACATCAGCCACTTGTTAGATCATGCAGATAGCAATCATTGGTGATCAACACCACAGTAACTATCATAATTAGTCATGTATAATACACACCCCAAGCTTTTGATTACAAAATTCTAGAAAAAACATCTCATGTACGATACACATTGACTTTTTGGAATTTGTAGCAGGTAAATTAAACATTTGTTTAACTTTTTATCCAGTTTGTATCAACTAAAAATAAGAATTCATATAGTTTATACAATGTGTCAAAACACAAAAGTTACACGGTATCTAGGGCAAAGGCAACCACATGTTCACACAAAAATGTGACAAACTTTCAGCAAAAAATAATTTCACAATAGAAGAAACAAATTATAAACAAACATGCACTCCAGTGGCTATTTCTCTATAGGGATATAAAACATGTTTGTTATACATTAGTTAATTTGGACCATAGATATAATTTACTTTTGGTCATGCTGTCTCAAATATAGCAACACATGATAAAAAAAAAAGATAATATTTAGTTCTCATGTATAATACACACCCATAGCTTTTAGGTTTAAATATTTGGAAAAATAGTGTGTATTATACATAAAGAACTACAGTAAAATTGATTTCTTATCCATTCTGTCATCCATTTTGACAATCACAACACGAAAGTAAAAGTCCACTCTCCAGATGAAGACACAGACTACATTTACATAGTAGATGTGCTACAAGGAGACACATTAGCCCCATATCTGTTTATCATCTGCCTAGACTATGTGCTTAAAACATCTATAGATTTAATGAAAGAAAACGGTTTCAAGCTGGCAAAGGAAAGAAGCAGAAGATACACCGCACAAACTATTACAGACGTGGACTACGCCAATAACATACCACATATAGCAAATACACCTGCCCAAGCCGAATCCCTACTACATAGTCTGGAACAAGCAGCAGGTGGCATAGGCCTATATTTGTCGCTGCCTCCCACCAGACACGACTTGACACAAGGTCAAAAGCCCGAAGGCCAATTAAAGTGGGGATAAAGGGGAGGGGAAGGTCGGGAACGAGCCAAGACTCAAACCCTGCTGGTCTGTGCTGCTCATCGGCTCACTTAGTGCAATGTGAGCCTGATGAGGCAAGTAGTTTCATGATGAGGCAAGCAGCAGGTGGCATAGGCCTCCATGTCATCACAGACAAGACAGAATACATGTGCTTTAATCAAAGGGGCAACATCTCCACACCAAATGGTGGGCCTTTGAAACTAGTGGACAAGTTCACTTACCTGGAAAGCAGTGTCTCATCAACCAAGAAAGACATCAACATGCAACTAGCAAAGGCATGGACAGCTATCAATAGGCTATCGGTCAGATGGAAGTCAGACCTGACTGATAAAATAAAATGCAGTTTTTCCAAGCAGTGGTCATGTCAATACTGCAATATGGATGCATTACATGGACGCTAACTAAACGTATGGAGAAAAAGCTTGACAGTAATTACACAAGAATGCTGCAAGCAATATTAAACAAGTCTTGGAAGCGACACCCCACAAAACCACAGCTGTATGGCCACCTACCACCCATTACGAAAACTATCCAAGTTAGACAAACCAGACATGCAGGACACTGCTGGAGAAGTTAGGATGAACTCATAAGCGATATACTCCAGTGAACACCTTCACATGGACGAGCAAAGGCAGGACTACCAGTTAGAACCTATATACAACAGCTCTGTGCCGATGCAGGATGTAGTCTTGAAGACCTACTGGGAGCGATGGACGATAGAGACGGGTGGCGAGAGAGGGTCAGGGAGATCTGTGCTGGTAGGGCGACATGATGATGATGAATGATCATTGTCAAGTCAGATTTCTTTAATTGAGGATACAAAGCCTACAACAATGTTAAGTACTTACCTGGTGTCCCAAGAACTGACATTGGTAATTGTGGAGGGTTCCATGATGTGGTGCCAGTCATGTGGTTGATGTAGAAATATCGATTTGTCTTCTGATCCAGACGCTTTTCCCAACCAGCAGGCAAGGTGGGTGATGGAATTAATTTTGGTTTATTCATTGAATCTGACAGAAGAGAAAAAAAAAGAATATATATATATATATATATATATATATATATATATATATATATATATATATATATATATATATATGTAACAATTACAAAATCAACATGATTGGCAAGTGGCAACATATACAATAATTTACAAAAATGCCCAGATGACATTTTCAGTTAATATTTAAAAGAAAATTAAAAAGTCTACATAGGGTAATAGTGCCTTACTTCACTTTAAAGTACTCCCTTTGGACCCTCATACACTTATCTCAGTGTCCTTTCCACTTTTCGAGGCCTGTTAGCCAAGAATATGCCAACTGATTCCCCTGCAGAAGAGTAAGACATCTCCCGAACACCACAAAAAAAGGTGTCCTGCAAATGACACTAAATTGCATCCAATGTTGAGGTTCCAGTTCTGGAGCTTTGGAGAGTGGGAAGTCAACTCTTCATGGGCATTACTCCCAGATTCACTCTGTTATAGTCCCATCTATGGCTCAAATAGATCTGTTTGAACATTATTTGCATTAGCTAGTAAAAAAAAAAAAAAAAACAACATAAAATCTGAGTAAATTATATGATATCAGCTTTAAGAAAAAAAGAAAAGAAATAATTGGGAAGACTAGGAGGAACCCTTAGCATCAAAAATGAATTCTATAAATCAAGAATCAACCTATAAACTGGACTAACTTATAATACACAATAACATATATATGTATTAATCTATTTGATCATTTATGGTCATGAATATACATACTATGCATGTATTATCCTACATACTATATGTGCCTTATCAGTGGAGCCTAGAATATACTGACTGCATTACCTACTGAAGGTAAGAGCCCTCCTACTAACAAAATAGATTTTTTTTTAAAAGTGTTCTGGATGTGATACTAAAAAGTATCCAAAGATAAGACACCAGGTCTGGAGAGTTTGAAGTCAACCCTTCATTGCCATTACTCTCAGGTCCACTGTGGCCCAGTGTGATATTATCTGTTAGGATCCCATCTATGGTTGGTTGGTTGTTTGGGTTTTATAGCATATCAACCTTTGTAGGTTATTTAATGCAAAATCCATTTTTATACATATAATCAGTTCTATTTCAAACAATTCAGTTTAGCATGGGTACACACTTTAATTGTTAAAAACATTTCTATTTCAAGCTATTCAGTTTAGTCAAACAATTTTAATTCAAACAATTCAGTTTAGTATAAGTATAGATTTTGTTTACACACAGTTAAATGTCAAAACAGTGCTATTTCAAACAATTCAGTTTATTGTAAGTACAGTTTAAATCTCAAAAACAGTTCCATTTCAAACAATTCAATTTAGCATAAGTACACAGTTTAGTTCTATTCGACCCATAGATAGGACCCTATCAGGTGCTACCACACTGAGCCAGAGTGGATCTGGAAGTAATGCAATGAAGGGTTGACTCCAGACTCTCCAGAGTGGTAATGAAGGGGTACTCCACATTTCCCAAAGCTCTAGCATTACTGGAACCTCACCATCAGATTGTTTAGTATCATATCCAGGACACTTGTTGACGGCGGGGGGTCTTATCCTTCTGCAGAGATGCAGACAGTGTATTCTACAACGCCAGCCAACTGGGCAACCCATCTATGGATTGAATAGATCTGTTTGATGAAGTGTTTACCTGTTTAAAATGACTGAGAAGGTACATTTTTGTACCATATATAATTGAAGACCATAATTGTTAAAGTGATTTTGGCAAAAAAAATAACACAAGGGTTGAGAATCTTTAAAACTATCCATCCAGCCAACCAAATCACACTAAATGAGCCAAGCCTTCCAACCTCATATTGACCCTGATTCTTACTTCCATAGTTACATAGCACTTGGAGACTCACCATTAATTCGACGTAATTTCTCTTCGGCTTCTTTTTTGGCCTGAGCTGCTTTCGCTTCTCGTTCAAGGGCCTGCTTGTCTGCCAACTCTTCCTGGTCCTGCCGTTGTTCTTTTGCTTTCAACTGGGCAGCTGCTACTTCAGCCTCTTCTTCAGCCTTCAATTTTTCAAGGTTGGCCAGACGTTCACGTTCAGCTTTAGCCTTTTCAGGACGCATTCTTTCCTCACGTAATTTAAGGTCTGCTGCATGGTCCTCTTTTGGCTTCCCAACAGCCACAGGTTTCTTGGGAGCTGTTTTGTCCGTAGCTGTAACACTACCCATATTTGTATTGGCTTCATGCTGAGAAGAACAAAAAGAAGAAAAAATGCATCTGAATTGACAGAAAAGTTGATTTTTAGAAAGAAAAAGGCAAAACTTTATTCAATTCTTTCAAATTCTTGATCATTTCTTTTTACTTTATTTTCAATATATGTACATTATTTATGTGTAGAGCACCTATAGAGGCATTCATAGTGTAATTATTACCTAATAATATCCGTTTTGATAGTAAAATGCTCTACAAGTAATAAAATCCTGGTAACTTGGTTTAGAAGAAAATTAATTTTTTAATAACAAAAACATTTTTAGGGTGTAGTTATTTATGGATGATACAGTATTTACAAAGCTTAGCCTGGCACAAGGTCACTTATCTAAATGATATATTGTGTATGTGTATATATATATATATATATATATATAATAGTAAGCCAACAGAGTCAGACCAATCTACCTAGGTTTCACCTACTGGATCATCAGGAAGAATCTGAGTACTTTTTACGTTTAGCTTCGGTGATTCTGCCTGTGTTTTATCTTTTGGCTAGGCATCGCGGCACTATTTGATTATTTTCAAATAGTACAGATGCCATTAGTCTTTTCTCTTTTTTAATGAATTTGTTTTTCCCCAGATATCAGTTTGTATAATCATTATTTGCAAGTAGTATCATCTGGGTCGTCTTTTTTTCACACAATCATAATCTTATAGGTTACATATATATTTTGTGAGGAGACAAAGTCTACGACTTTGGTTAGAATACTTAGACAGACACAGCAGCAGCAATATTAACAGTAAAGTCCAAAGAGTCTAACAATTCCTGATTTATACTGGCACAGCATCTCCAGGCAACAGGCACTAAACTAACCAATAAGAAATGTACAGAGATTTAATAGAACTCCAAGCTAGAACTCACTCTCAGCAAGCAGGAGTGCCAAGCTATCTTAAAGTTGATTGGTTGTTACATGTATATGTTACATGGTATACAAATATAAATATGTAATATAAAAGTGATGAGATTATATATTATGTATAATGATGCAGTGAGCTCTTCACCAAGTGACCAACAGTGTGAACACAGCAAGCCTGTTGCAAAGCTACTTGCAAGGTCTAGAGTGAAACAGCAAATTTACTAGTACATATAATAGCCTCATTCTATCATCAATGCTTGTGTCATGGCAGACTAAATTCCTGCATTTTTACTCACTTTTCTTTCCTATCCACAAACTCACCTGGCTTGCAGCTCCTGGGTACACACGTTTACGTACAATAATGCATATAAGTGTTTCTTTGGTCTTGCTTTCTTTGTTTTTAATGGCATATCAACCTTCACGGGTTATTTAATGCCAAAGCCATCCTTGTAGAACAAGTAGTGGTACTATCTAATCAATTGCTGGCAAGATAAAGGGTTCATATGTTTCCAAAGAGTATTGATCCAAAAGTGAATGTAATAACACAACTGGAGTTTGAACTTGCAACAGTCATAGAGACCCCCCTTACTGCATGTAGGTGTGAGCATGTCTATAGGATGGTTGGTTGGTTGAGTTTTATGACATATCAAATCAACCTTTGTAGGTTATCTAATTTGTAAACGAATAGTTTGCAGATAGCATTCTAAACAATCCAAAGCTCATTTGTTTGCACACAGTTAAATGGTTTCAAGTATTGTTATCTATCAGTAATAGTTTTATTTGCACATAGTTAAATGGTCTCAAGTATTGCTATGTATCACTAACAATCCAGTTAAACATCAGTCATTTGTTTGCATACAATTTAATGATTAAATAGTTCTATTCGACCCATAGATGGGACCCTAACTGGAACTAACACTCTGGGTTAAAGTGGACCTGGGAGTAATGGCAATGAAAGGATACTCCATATTTCCCAGAGCCTCCAAGACTGGAATCTCACCATCAGATGTTTTAGTGTCAGATTCAGAACACTCGTAGGTGGGGGTCTAACCTCTCTGCAGAGATCCAGTCAGTATATTCTACAGCCCCCCGCTGACTGGGCCATGTTGATATAAGTATTTTTGCATGTATATACATGTAAAGGTGAGCATATTTGCATAGGTGTGTATAGACATGGGTTTCATGTATGTATGTATCATTAGCACCCAAGTCCATGTTGCAAAGTGTCATATGTACACCCACCACCACATGTGAGTATTCTTGGAATTTGTTTTTGTTTGTTCTTTTTTTTTTCCCTTGTGGAGCTGATTCATAGCTTGTATGATTTCAAACAACCTGGATGACTGATAGATTTCATTTTGGAAGCAATCACAATATGGGCAAATAAACATTGTCTATCTGGCGAGACTGTGCAAGCCAGAACAAAAGATTGATGCACTTGCACAGCTGATAGTATAAATACAGAAACTTATTTCCTTTAATTTGCAGATATTTGGCTACTATGATTAATTCATACGAGTTGAAATAAGATAACAAACATAAATTCTTTAGCTAAGTTGTTGCATATATAACTACAAATTATCTTTGCCTACAATTAGGTACATACATTGATCATATCAACGGCTTCTCAAACTTTTTACTCAAGTAAAATTCTATATATAAATCCTTGTAACCAAATTTAATTTCAATTCACACGCAAACAAATTGAATATTGCCGACATTTTTTTCTTAAAAAAGTGGAGTAGATCTTAAAAAATATTTCAAGATTGAAATTTTTATAAAATACAGAAAAGTTATCAAAAATAGAGTATTGAATCATATAACACCTACACTAACAAATACTTGTCTCTACTGAAACAGAATAAACAATTGAAGATCTGGAATTTTCGGTTAATAGTAATTCAATTTCTATTTTATCTATCAAAAATCTGTTACAGTAGATAAGAATTAAAATTTCTGACATTGTATTTTAATTTTACTTTTTCATTATTTTTCTTTCTTTTTTAAAGCTATATTTTGAGTATTCTTATTAAATAAGCTGTTTTCCTCAAGATATCTCATAGCCTATCATAAAAAGGGATATCTTAGAATTCGGTATTTTCATAAAATAACTTGTTTGAAATATAATTGTTTTTAAGTGTTTTCTTTCATGAAAATATGATTATATGTGTCATTAACAATACTAAAAAAAGTCTTTTCAGTCAGGGTCAGATCACACATTCATCTTGTTGTAGGTGACTCACCTATGACCAGAATAATGGACTTACCGAAAGGGTATATTAATCAAGAACTAAGCTGGTAGAGCGGGAGAGCAGCAGCTGTAGTAAGCACCTTGCCTGTCTTTGTGTATGTTGAACCAAGGAAACCCTCCTCAGAGACTTGGATACATTTGTGTGGCACCTCATATTTCCATGTTGAGTTATTTATTGACCCCTAATAATCTAAATGACCTGTATATTTTGTATGGGTCATATGTGAATGACACATCACTAGTGGTCATTACACCCAATCCTGCTTTTAGCTAGCTTTGTATGGGTCATATGTGAATGATATCACTAATGGCCATCATGTAATATAATGGCCGAGGGATTTCAGTTTATGCCTTTGGGTTTAGTTAGGCTGAGAACCTTTCGGCTCAGCACATAGGTTAGTTAGGTGCAACATTAACACAGGTGTTCACACGTGTGCGCAGAGCAGAGATGCCACAATAGACCGAGATGGGAAACGGAGGTTAAAGAGTGCGAATGACGTCACGCACCGGAAGCGCGCAGAGGATTTGGGGAATTTGAAGAAAGTTAGTAGAGATGAGACCTGCCTCGGGAGAAGACGGTTGGCTTTCGCTAGCTCGCAAGGCCTTGTGGCGGGTGCCGCACGAGATGGGGGGCAGATGAAAAAGCCAGAATAGAAAGATTGTGCCTCTCTCTCTCCTTATGTCGAAAAACCTTTAAACTCAAAGGTAATAAAAAGTTTCATACCTGAACAAAGAGGTCGTAAGTGTTTTTCATGTTTCGAGATTCCTATGTTCTATCTTTATGGACATTCGATGTGCATTTCGCACATAGCGCCATATCATGGCTATGGTACAATCACACCTAATCATGCATTCTGCTATCTGTATATGGCAACTAGTCTACATAATCCACCAATTTTTGTTCTTCTAGTATAAAAAGAATTATAGATGCAAACTGGTTAATTCACCCCCTGTTGACTCCTATTCTTTTATTCATCCTGCCAAAATTTTATTTACTTCCAGGGGTTCTATATTTCCAAAAAGAGAAAATGAATTTACAATTTTTGGTGAGCACAAGGCGCAAAGAATTTGAAGGGAGGGGAAAGAAAAAGAAAAAAGACAAAGAAAACATTGTTATCCATGGTGCCCTAGCTAGTTTCTTTCACAACCAGTCACACTAGAATTTATTTAACCATGATTTATACCCATTCAACTCTGACAAGCAACAGTCACCAATATGAAAAAACCTACTGAAAGCCGATGAGGAGAAAAGTGATGTATGTACAATAATGATGAGGAAGAGATTCTATGGAGGTAAGTTGAAAAAAAAAAAAAAAAAAAAAAAAAAGGGGTGAGGTAACACATCTCATACAAACTAGCAAGGGGGTCAAAGTGTCAAAAGGGAGATTCTATTCTTTTATTCATCCTGCCAAAATTTTATTTACTTCCAGGGGTTTTATATGGACTACTTTAAAAAGCCCTGAGTTATATAAACATGGATTGTTTTTATAACCCAGGGCTTTTTAATTTAGTTTTAGTCCAAAGGGGCTTAAATATATTTACTTTAGGTGACCTATTTTAGCTATAATAGATAAAAATTCATACTAATATTGAAAAAAAAAAAAAAAAAAAAGCTATTGAACCAATAAAAGTAATGTATATATTTACTTTAGATGACTCATTTTGTATAGAGATATAAATAAATATATTTACCTTAATTGACCGATTTTATAGACAAATAGAGATATCTATTTTATAAATCGATATAAAAATAAAACATAGAGATATCCATAAAATAAATAAATAGAGATACCCATTTTATAAATGGATAAAAAAAATAAAATATAGAGATATCCATAAAATAAATAAATAGAGATATTCATTTTATAAATGGATATAAAAGCTATCCATTTTATAAATGGATATAAAAAAATATGTATTTACTGTAGTGATTCATTATATATATATATATATATATATATATATATATATATATATATATATATATATATACACTCGAATTCATTACCGCTTTCTCAATGCACTGCGTTCGTAGCCCGGCTTAACCTCATAAAAACACACATTTATACATAACTATAAAACATACCGGACATTGGCCTAGCGGTTAGAGTGTTTGCCAATCGCCCGGGAGACCGGGGTACAATCCCAGGTCAAGTCATACCAAAGACTCAAAAAATGGTACTTGATGCCTCCTTGCTTAACACTCAGCATTATAAGGTACAGATCAAGGGTAAAGTAGAGCAATCCAGGGAAGGAGTAGCGCCCTCCCCTACACCTCGGTGTAGTAGCTATCAAAAAGGGAGCCTTTGGGTCACCCTCGACTATGGTCGCCAACTTTACTACTTTACTATAAAACATACACGCATACGCACACACTCACATACACTTACAACCACACATAAACAAAATCCCAACGATTTTTGTCTGTACTTTTTTGTATTTTTCGATTTTCCATCTTCTTAACTGCCTGATGATCGTTGTTTTGCAAAAAACTCCATGAAACCCAGGGTCGCAGTCTATATTCCATGAATTATATATATATATATATATAGTCATCCACAGACAAATCTGTTTCGTTCTATCAGAACTCATCAGTGTGGCTAGACAGTATTTTCCCGTAGCTGGGATCGAAACCCGGTTGACTCAAACGCCAAACCAAAGCTTCTAACCATTCAGCCACATATATATATATATATATATATATTTACTCTAGTGAACTCTGGTTTTTCTTAAAGAAATATTGCTCTGTAAATAATTACATTGAGCTCTCCACCAGGAAAATTCAAATGTTCAGCTCCTGGATGATTTTCTTGTCCTGAAGGAATTACTCCCAACTCTGGTTTAACTGGACTGAATAATATATATATATATATATATATATATACATACACACACACACACCATATTGACCCATTTTAGATCTAAATATATGCAGATGAATAATCCACTTTGCTATTGATGAATGAAGCTACATGTTTTGTCTCTGCCACTGGACAGAATAACAATATGCGTCCATTTCACATTGCAATGAATGAACTACTACTTACTATAGGGCTGCTACATAGTAGAATGGTTTGAGTTTTGTTTAACGGTATATCAACCTCTGTGGGTGATTTAATGCCAGAAGGGTTAAATTGCTTTTGTCTTTTGTGCGTGTTTTAGGTTTTAAGGTATGAGTTTTAGTTATGTTTTATTATATTTGACTAGATTTTGATGAAGATGTTGATTTCTTTTAGAAAGCTTAAGAATATTTTGAATTTCTTTTCACACACATAATTTATGTTTTGAAACATTAAGCTTTACAAAACTCCTCAAAAGAAGAAATTCCTTTAAATTGTAGGACCAAATCAAATTTGTTTGTGTTATGACAATGATTGTGTAGTATCACTCGCCTTTTCTAGATCTACTCAAACTTTCCCAGAAAGCTATAACAGATATAATCTCATACAAGCCAAGAAAAAAAATTTTTTTAAAGTGTGTTGACCACAAAACCTTAATCAGATGATGACTCTGTGGTCAGGCATGGTGTCACTAGTCTTTCTTAGGATCATCCAGATTTTCCCAGAAAGCTATAACAGATAAAAATTCCTACAGATATTGAAAAAAAAGAATAGCTGTTCAACCAATAAAAGTAACATACGTAAAATGAGTAAATATATTTACCTTAGGTGACTCCTTTTATATATAAAGAAAAATAGATATATTTACCTGAGGTGACCTATATATATATATATATATATATATATATATATAGAGAGAGAGAGAGAGAGAGAGAGAGAGAGAAATACATTTACCTTAGTGACCTGATAGATATATTTATTTATCCAAAGTGATCAATTCTGTATACAAATATTTATCCTAGGTGATCAATATATAAATGAGTATATTTAGATGACCAATTCTATATATAAATATATGTACCTTAGATGACATATTTTATAAATGTAGATAAATATATTTATCTAAGTCTACCAACCAAGGATAACAGGCCTTATTTCACTTTAAAGTACAAGATAGATACATTTAACTTAGTGACTATATATATATATATATATATATATATATATATATATATGTGTGTGTGTGTGTGTGTGTGTGTGAGTGTATTTATCTCTCTCTCTTGATATAGATATTTAGAGAGAGATATAAATGCATTTACCTTAGTGACCCATTTTATATATAAATTAATATATTTACCTTAGGTGACCCATTTGTTCCTTTGTCTTCTACTGTCATAGGAGAAACAGTTCGCACTTCCGTTTCTTTCAAAAGACGTAACCTTTCCCTGTAAAGAAAATAATAGCATTTTTTTTAAAACATCCAATTTATTTTTTATTTTTTTAAATTTCTAATACAAGGTGTTGCTACTATTATACAAGGGTCTTTCAAAATGAATGCAGAAGCTCTTTCAAATCATTTGTATTCAAACTAAAGGAAAATAAAATTGCAACATTCTGAAATACAAGTACAGTATGTGTACTGAGTCAGGATTGTTGATACACACATTATTTTAGAATTTGTGCAAGTGCATTTAATCTTTGGTAAATTGAAACATATACACATGGCAGTTGCAGTTTTATTTCTCATCAGTCTATGTCTGATCTAAATGAATTTACTGTAAAAATGTATTGAAAATCAAGAAAAGCTTATCAATCAAAAAATAACCATTTACTTGAACTATGTTATTCTTACCTCATTATATATATATATATATATATATATATAAATTGACCATATTAATGTTTTTTTTTAAACCTTTCACTGTCTGATGAATATACCTGGGGTCACAGATATTAACATGTAATATATATATATTATAGTTTTTTCACATATGTTTTCATTTGCCAGCATGTGTGCTGATCTATGAGAATTGATTGTGTACACGTGTATGTATACATATATAAATATAAAAAGCCAATAGTGATTACTTTGAATAAATCTAATCTATAGTATTTCAAGATATTTTCATGTAGTTTTGGTAAATATATTTGATAGAGTAAGATGTTAGTCCTATTTGCATTTTTGTGTAATTCAGAAGACAATTTACACATCATACTCTCCGTGTGTGCGTGTATATATATATATATATATATATATACACACACACCCTTACATGGGTAAAGGTTATACATAGTTGAAATGGATTTCTTTTCTCCCTCTCCTTCCTTCCTTTGACTATCTCTCTTGTCTGGTTGTATTTTATTTCATTTTCTTGTTGGATCTGATGAAGTCCTGTTAAGAATTATTTTGGAGTCTTTGATTCATATCAATGGTCTTAACAAAATGGAAATGAATTTATTACCCTAATGTGACCGAATATTGTTTTTTTCATGAAATACTATTGTTTGAAATTGAGATGAGTCGATAATTTAAGCTATTGAAATAGAAGGAAGAATTATCCAATATTGACTAAAGGTTATCTGTCAAATTAGTATATTTTCTTTTATTTAAAATCAACCACCCTAACCCTATAAAAAAAAAACACTTTCTAAAAGCTTTAATCAGATTTAAAAAAAAGAAAAGAAAAATAGGCCAACTTAACAATTGAATTAAACAGAAACAAAAACAAAAAAATCTATCCAACAATGGTTCATCTTTAAGTTCAATCAACAACAGACAAAAAAATCATAAACACACAAGAAATATATTCAACAGGGACACACACACACACAATATATGTAACACATATCTACAGTCTGTATGCAAGATTCTTATGAATTTAATAAAAAGCACACAAACCCTATAAAAATATAGTTACAGTCACACAGCACATACAAATGTACACAACATATACATTTACATAAAAATAGACATAACATACAGTACATGCAACACACAATTACACCACACACAAATATTGTTAGGTACATCACTAAGTCCATAAAAAAGCATTTATTTTACATAGGAAATATCTATATCTCCTTTTCAACATATTCTTTTTTCCTTGTCAATACACATCAATTCATTGGTGAATATTAACCACACAGACTTGGCATTATACAAAACCAGAGAATAACTACATATCAAGCTATAAACATATTGATCCATCTTTGAACACACATGTTGCTACTACACACACACACACACACACACATATATATACCAGTATATGCACACACATATATGAAGAAGATAGAAAAACAAAGTAATCCAAAACAGATGATTTTATTATGAGAGAAAGTCACCGTTAGAACATTTCGGTTTTTAATAAACCTTCATCAGGACTTTAAGATAGTGAAAAATGTTGCTTGAAAAATAATGGATGTTATAATAAATTCCTCACTTTTGGATTACATTGTTTTTCTATTTTCTTCATATTGTCGGATTCATTTCCATAATTTACTCCCCCCTCATATATATATATATATATATATATATATATATATATATAATGCAGTTTGCTATATTCATAAATAAAGAGTGCCCAATATCAGTGATAGAGCATATATATCTAAGTTAGAATAGTATAAGCACAAAGTTGGTGACTGTTAGTTTCTCAACTATGCAATCATCAGACCAAGTCTTTTGACTGGCCCATTGGCATAACAGAGCGGTCATCAATGGTCCAGGAGACCAGGGTTCAACCCTAGGTCAAGTAATACCAAAGATTCAAAAATGGTACTTGATTACTCCTTGCTTCAAACTCAGCATTATAAGGTACGAATCAAGAGTAAATGAAGCAATCCAGAAAAAAAAGTAGCACCCTCCCCTACACCTCAGCATAATAGCAATTGAAAAGAGAGCCTTCAGGTCACCCTCAACTACAGTCGGCCAACTTACTTACTTATTTATATATATATATATATATATATATATATATATATATATATACACGTGTACACAATCAATTCTCATAGATCAGCACACATGCAGGCAAATGAAAACAAGCCAGAAAAGAAATATTGTGTTTAATTAATCTTCCATCCTGAGAGTGACATGAGGCGATGATTTTAATCTTGTTATGTTGATACCAATGAACGGAAAGTGAAGAGGAGGAAAAAAACAGAATAACACCCAACCAGAGAGGAAGGTTATAGACTGACCCACTTTGTAACCCATCATACCAGTATATTGCTTGCTAAGTAGATAAGCAGCTTGATTTAAAAAAATCAAAATTAAAAAAAAAAATAAAAACATTTATAGCAAATATTAACCCAGAATTCATTTTGATCAGTCATCTTTGTCACTTTGTTTTTAAAGTATTGTACGTCACTTTCATGGTAAGTCTTGTGGATTCTTGGTAACTGTCATTGGTTACCATAATCATTTGTGTATAAGATGCACTTTTATTTTGCAGATTTTTGAGCCTAAAAGCTAGAGCTGCCTATTGTACATGTGAACTAAATGTTAACTATTTTTTCTGGCCACATGTGTCACCATATTGAGGACAGCATGACTAAAAATAAATTATATCAATGGTCCAAGTTAATTAATGTGTAACAAACACTTCTGTTTTATACTGCTACAGATAAGTAGTTACTGAAATGCGTGTTTCTTTATAATTAGTTTCCATAGTGAATTGTTACATTTTTGTGTGAATATGTCCTTTCCTTTCCTTTGCTTTAAATACTGAGTAAATTTTGTGTTTCAAAACATTACATAAACTATATAAATTCTTATCTTAATTAATACAAACCAATACAAAGTTGAACAAATATTAAATTCAGATGCTACTAATTCTAAAAAGTCAATGTGTGTCATACACAAGATGTTTTTTTCCAGAATTTCATAATCAAAAATTAATGATACATGTTATGCACAACTAATTACAGAATTATCTGGGAACAGTCTAAGGATCACTCTCAGTCCACACATGCTCTTTGTAGATCATTTTATACATTGTCCTATGAACCACCTCCTATGATTCTTAATGCGCAAAGGGGGTGGTACCCAACATTAAAGAACAAAAAACAAATATAAGAAAACAGATAAGAAAGCCGCCTCCTTGACTTCCTGATAGGTGGAGTTTACCTGTTCGACAAAGCAGTGAAAAAATTTATTATTTGTACTATCAATTGTATTATCAATGTCTTAAAATTAAGAGGTGGTGGAGTGAGTGTTGTGCTTTTTGGAAACAGAAACAGAAAACATCTTGTCTATCTTCATTTTATTCTAAAACTTTGGGAGGCGTTCATGGTGTAATGGCTACCATCATAAGAAACAGACACGGTGACTTAAGTTCAAATCCCGGTCAAGTGCTAATACCCTTGGGAAAGGTATCAATCCAACTATTCTCTTTTCAGCTAAGGGTAAATAGTAGAGCAGACTGAGCTCTTTAACCTCGATATGGTAACTAGTCTAGCAGAAGGAAAATTCTGAATTCAAACCTGTTAAATTCCACTTAAAATTGACCTTGAGTCACATCCTGCTCATGTGGAGAGGTTGGTAAATATATACACAAACATTTTTCTGCTTGGTTTCTTTGTTTAATAAAATATCAACCTTCATGGGTTATTTAATGCCAAAGCTATCTTTTTAGAAGAACAGTATTATTTAATCCATAGCTGGGAGAATAAGGGAGTTCATGCCTTTCCCAATGGTATTAATTTGAAAGTAAACATAATAGCACAAATGGAGTTTGAACTTGCTTACAACAATGTCGCAGTTTAGTACATTAGTCACTACACCATGGAGACCTCTTCTCTCTGTCAGGTAATCTATCTATATATAAAATACAATGTGATATATCAGTTCACAAAATTTGGAGACAAATCTTAGGATGCTGGAATCAGACAAAGTAAAAATGTACTGACAAAAAAGGAGGCAAAGGAACAAAAAGAAAAAGAGGGTAGAGAAACAAAAAAGGTGGTGGGAAACAAGGGGGGGGGCAGAATAACAAAAAACAAAACAAAAAAACTCTTACGTTTCTTCCTGCTCGGCCTTTGCCTCCTTCTTCAAATTTTCCACTTCTTCTGAAAGTTTTTTGTGCTGCTGCTTTATCATGTTCAAATTCTCTTCCTCAATTTTCCGATCCTTCAGTAATTCCATGTAGCGTCGTTCCTCTTCCTTATGGAGACGTTGTTTTTCAATCAAGATCTGTTCCTTTTGGGACAGTCTCAACAACTCATCCTTATCCAATGTGTTCAGCACTTTTGGAAGCTTACCTTCAGGTGGCATTAGGTTGTTTTTAGCAATAGCCGTGGTCTCATGCAGGGATAGTTTCTGAAGAGCAGATGAGATGTCAGCATCCTTAGTCTTGCCGCCAGTAATATCACTGACTGCTTGAACTGATGCATAATAGTTATTAAGTTTTACACCTTGTCCAGCATAGGACTGGGCATTGCTAGAGGCAGCATCTGAAATCTGATTCTCTTTTGTACCTGCCTTCCAAAATTTAGGTTTTAGAGCTCGGTCTACAGGTGGTAACTGACTACTGGCCTTGGCTGCCTCTCCATTACTTGCTAAGTCAGTTTCAAGGTGGAGGTTGTTGTGAATATCTAAATTAGCTGCAGTTTTTGAACCTACAGACTTCAGTACCAAATCTATTTCTGGATAGTCAAAATCCACTGAAAATTTTTAAAAAAATACAAATAAAATAATTTGAACATGAGGTGCAATGGTTATTGGTATAAAAAAAAAAAAACATGGAAAATAAAGTTCAAATTCTAGATGGACATATCTATCTATCTCAGCCAGCACTTAGTCTATATATGGGGAGAAAATATTGAAAAACAAAGTAATCCAAAGTAAAGAATTTAATAAAAAAGAAAGTCAGTTCGTCACTTTGAATTACTTTATTTTTCAGTATTTTCTCTACATTATTGGATTATTTTCCGTTATTTACTTGCATATGTAAAATATCTATCTATCTATCTCAGAGCTGCACTTTGTCTGGGTGTGTATGTATGTATCTTAGTTTGCACTTCATCTATGCATGTATTATAGTTGGCGACCGTAGTTGAGAGCGACCAGAAGGCTCCCTTTTCAATAGCTACTACACTGAGGTGTAGAGGAGGGCGCTATTCCTTTCCCTGGATTGCTCCACTTTACCCTTGATACGTACCTTATATTGCTGAGTGTTAAGCAAGGAGGTATCAAGTAACATTTTTAAAGTCTTTGGTTTAACGCAATCTGGAATTGAACCCAGGTCTCCCGGACCATTGGCGACATCTACCTATCTCAGTGCTGCACTTTGTCTACATGTGCATGCATGTATCTATCTATCTCAGTACAGCACTTTGACTAAATATGCATGTATGTATCTATCTCGGTTTGCACTTCATCTACATATGTATGCATTTATCTATTTCAGTCTGCATATATCAGTGGATTCCAAGCCATAGAGGCAAATCCAGTGAGAAGCACTCAGAGAGTATCAGGCGAGTTCACATTTACAACTGTGACAAAAACATCCAGAGCTGCTGAATTGTGTCTCACATTACCAAAATATTATAAAACTTTTGATATAACATTAATTTAGATAATTCAATCTAGTTTGTTTAAATAATATTTTATGAAGTCAGAATGTTCAGCTATTTAATAAAAATGTTTTGCATCTTATCTGTTATTAGTATATTTACTGCTACAAAAAAAGACAGAATGAATGAATAAAGATGTTTTGTGTCGTATCTGTTATTAGTGTATTTACAGTTAAATATAAAAAAACAAGCAACCAAAAAGACTTTGCTACTCTGGTTAAAAACAAAATAAGCAATAATTGTCCCAAAAAGTATATGATGAATTAAGTTTATTAAAAAAATGTTAATAGTATAATAATAAACAACTTACAAGATGGGCTTGTACTGCTTGTATCTGCTAGGGATTTCTTTAAATCCAATGGACAAGTGGTAGTTTGAGGGTAGTAGAGCATCCACTGGGAATATCCTCCTTGTAAGATGAGTGGTTCTTTTTGAAGAATCACAGAACTATCAAACTAAAAAAAAAAAAAAAAAATTATCTCATTCCCAATCATATTTATTTTTAAATTTTATCATTTTGAGATGGTTCACCAAAGATCATGATACTGAATGTTCACTTATTTGAATGATATATTTCTCTATAAAGATACATTGGAACAGATTTTTACCATCAAGATACATTGGAAATGAGTTTTTCTATAAAATTACATAGGAAATGATTTTTACCATAAAGATACATTGGAAAG
This sequence comes from Sepioteuthis lessoniana, assembly GCA_963585895.1. NCBI lineage: Eukaryota > Metazoa > Mollusca > Cephalopoda > Myopsida > Loliginidae > Sepioteuthis > Sepioteuthis lessoniana. The sequence continues at coordinate 19,825,317 of OY757944.1, forward strand.
GATTTTTACTATGAAATTACATAGGAAATGATTTTTACCATAAATACATTGGAAAGGATTTTTTCTATAAAAATGTACTAGAAATGGATATGAATACAACAGCCAATTGGTATTATTAGATTTTGGTTGTAAACAAGACTAGTTCATCTGGAAATATATTTGTGTCTTTATACTCATTAAGTACCCAATAAATGAGATCTTTTGCCAGACTCATCCTTAGTAACTGAACTTATATATATGCTATTTGATAATACATCATAGAAGCCAGTCTATAATAATAATATACATAATAGAACTGTAATAATAAATATATAAACACTTTACTAAATTAGTTTTCACATCTCCTCTTCTATATGCAAAGCCAAAACAATGGAATTCATACAATTTATTGAGAAGCCATGAAATTCTTGATTACCTTAAAAAGAGCATCTCTAAGAGTTTTCAGAACAGTTCCTGGTTGCAGTTTGTCAAGGGTAGAGTTCCAGTCCATCAGAATAATGTAGTCCTTTTCAGCTCGTTCTTTCCAATGTTTTCTGGATTCATTTGGCAATTCCTTTTCAATATACGGCACAGTTGTACTGCAATAAATTTATTAGATAGTTCAATTAAAAAAATAAACAAACAAGGGAGGAGATTTGTTTGTATTAAGATTAATGAGCTAGAAAATTGACATTTACACAATATACAGAGTGATTGAAAAATAACTTATTTTAAAATTCTTATAAATCATTTCTTAACTATGATTTATATAATTGATCCTAAGTATTTTAAAAGAAAGTGTCACTCTTCAATCTTATATAGGGTGTCTCAATATACATGGGACCCATGTGACTGCTATTAACTATACTAATAATATATTATGTTCTTTTTTGTTTCAGATTTGAAAATAGTGTACAATAACAACTATTAATCCTCAATCATAATACCTTGAACAAGATAGGAAAAATATCTTGTGTCACTAATTATTTGGAGACAAAATCATTCAAAACTGTCTCAAAATAGATGCAACCCATTAATATAATTATGATTTATTACTGAGACAAGAAACTCAAAAAAAAAAGATTGCTTATCCAGAAAACTGATATAATAACTAATAAAAAAACAAAAAAACATTGATTTAATGTCTCTAACTCAAAGGATGCATTTTTTACAGGACGTGTTCCAAATGACCAACATTGTGTTTGTCTCAGTAATAAATCATTATCATATTAATGGGTTGTATCTATTTTGAGACACCCTGTATAAGAAAAATAAAAAATGAAAAAGGAGAAAAAAGACAAGCCACAAACCCAGGTGGAATAATCTCAGAGGGCACACTGATTGATACAGGGAAAACCAAACTTGAATCTGCATAATCTTTTGCAGGGCGTGTGTCCATGATAACAAGGTTGGTCTGTGAATCATGCAACAATGCATACAATTCAACAGCATTGACATAGCCACTGCTATAAGGTACTGCAGGCACCTCTGTAACAAAAAATAAAAAATAAACAATTTAAGCATGTAATAACTTTTGTTTAAACCCTAACCGACCAGGTGGATGGGTGTTAAAAACCATACACTGAATACTATGCATCCCAGAACAATTGAAACAAGATATTTTAAATTAAGGTTATCAGGCATCAATAAGTAAATCTATAGTAATAAAAAAAGTAAAAAGTAAATTGGCGACTTTAGTCGAGGGTAACCCGATGGCTCCCTTTTCGATAGCTACTACACCGAGGTGAAGGGGAAAGCATTACTCCTTTCCCTGGATTTCTCCACTTTACCCTTGACCCTAAACTTATAAAAAGTCTTTGCTATGACTCGACATGAGATCGAAACCCAGTCTCCCAGACTAATGGCGAACATTCTACTCATTAGCCAATACTTTTTAATAATAAGTTCATTTTCCTCTAAAACAAAAATACAAGGATTTATTTATTTCTCATGAGCAGGATATAATCAAAACAAATATTTGGTTTGGTTTCTTTGTTTAATGTCATATCAATCTTCATGGGTTATTTAAAGCCAAAGCTATCCTCATGAAAGAACAATAGTGGTTTTATTTAACCCATAGCTGGGAGGATAAGGTGTTCATAACTTTCCAAAGGGGCATTAGTCTGAAAGTGAATGCAATAACAGGACCAAGGTTCAAACTCACAGTCCAGCATGTTAACCACAACACCACAGAGATTCCCCTTGAATATTATAAGTATTATTGATTAGCAAACTCTACAGCATTGAAACTCTGTAAACAGAAATAAAATTACAACACCTATAATGAAAACTTATACACATTTATAAGGAGTGTACTTATTCTTAGTTTGATACATATTTATGTTTTTGGTTCCAGAGTTTGTAGATTTTGGTAATAAATAATAACCTAATAAATAATAACCTAATAATATCCATTTTGATTGTATAATGTTCCTCAAGAAATAATAAAATCCTAGTATTTTTGGTTTAAAAAATTAACTTTTTATAAAAAATTATCAAGTGTGTATTTATGGACAATACTGAAAATCCTATTTTAATATTTGATTTTATTTCTTTGCTTAATGATATATCAACCTTCATAGGTTATTTAATGCCAAAGCCATCCTCATAAAAGAATAGTAGTGGTACTATTTAACCATATTAAGGGGGTTCATAACTTTCCCAAGAGTTCCAATATTAGGATATGAAGAGGTTAATCACTTGTCTATTACAAGAGTGTTTCTTTTTGCTACAATATGTTTACTACAATTATTTATACAGTACATTAAACCCATTTTTTTAAGATAGATAATTTAGATTACATTTATTATGATTTGGCATTCACAAATCTCTTTTCACTTAATCTTTAGAGGCTAGGATTTTATTATTACTAGTGGAGCAATTATATTTTTCAATTTGAATTAGTTTATTTTATTTAATCATAGAATAATGACAACTTTTCTTTAATACAAGAGTGGAGCAGTAATTTCCAATCCACACTCTCAGAACAAAATAACTGAAAATTTGTTACTCAGAAGTAGAATATCATGCAATAAAATGGATATTATTAGCTATTATTCATTACCAAACAAATCATTACAAATGTATTTTTAAAGTAAAAATCATTTCAAATACATTTTTAAAGTAAAAATCATTTTCAATGCATTTTTATAGTAAAAATCATTTCCAATGCATTTTTATAGTGCAAAGGATTTCTGATGCATTTTTATAGAGAAAATTATTTTCAATGCATTTTTATGATAAAAATTATTCCCAATGTATTCTTATACTAAAAATCATTTTCAATCTATTTTTATAGTGGAATCATTTCTTATGCATTTTTATAGTAAAAACCATTTTCAATGCATTTTTATAGTAAAAACCATTTCCAATGTATTTTTATACTAAATATCAGAAAAAATTATCAACAACTGATTTGATACACATTCATACATATATGCTATGCCTAAACACACCCATACTCATAGACATGCTCACATCTACATGCATATGCATTATTGCACCTAAACATGTATACCTAAGGACAAAAAAGCTTATAGTGTTACAAGAACCATCTCTTCCGACAAGTACCAAACAGTGTAATTTGCATGATTACCTTTTGATGTACCATTGGGTTTATCAGCAGACAGTTGCACATTTGGATCTCCGACATCATTGGTGGGTAAGCTGGCTTCCAATTTCTCATCTTTGACAGGTGACACATCACTTTTTGAACTTGAACCAGACGAAGACTTACTCATGGAAGCCAACTTCTCTGAGTAAGCTTGAGCTTTGAGGAAATCATAGCTAAAAAAAATCATTAAAGAAAAAAAGAGACTTAAGTGGAAAAACAAATGAAAACAAACATACAAGGTGCTATCAAGTGGGAGGTGCCTTAGTGTAATGGTTACCATCATAGGAAATGGACACAGCGACCCAGGTTCAAACCCTGGCTAAGTCTGTTAACATTTCACATAGCGCTAGTAATAATTATTCTCCCTCCAAATATGGATAAATAGTAGCTTGTGCATTTTCCACATGGTGAATGAACAAAGTTTTAAATAACAACAGACTGGATGCCCTGTACATCAGTCAAGTTGCACCTGCCAAAGAGAGGATAGATAATAGGCTATCATCTAAAAAAAAATCTTTTTGAATGGCATGCGATCTACCAGTCAATCGCAATCTACATACTGAGTACCCCTGGTCCAGATGAACACATTTATATATGACATTAAGTATTCCTATCAAGTAATTTGCAAACATCTATTTGATCCATAGACAGGACCCTAACAGGTACTACCATTCATGGTCAGAGTGGACTTGGAAGTAATGGAAATGAAGGAGTAGTCTACACTCCCAGAACTCAAGAACTGGAGCCTCACCACCAAATGCAGTTTAATGTAATACCCAGGACACCTCTTTGGGGGGAGGTCTTAACCTTCTTCAGAGGATACAGTCAGTGTATTCTAAGCCCCACTAACTGGGCATCTTGCCTAGATGAGTCAGTGCCAATTTTTAGAAAAAAATATGTAGCCTACTTTTTTGATAAAATATTTTTGGTGAAACACAAGTACAGCTTCCTACAAACCTAGCTCCTGGAATTTTTTTCCGTGTCCTAAACAAAAATTCATCTCAAGAGTAAGATCTTGGAATGTAGAAGACACTAACTCTTAGAATTTGAGCAGCTAGTATTTAGAACACAGCTTGAATTCCAATAAGAGAATCCCCATTTCTACATCACTCTTACCCATATTCTCATATTTTAAATGTAATTTTATCATTATTTTCCTATATATTTTAAATTGCCAATAAAATTTTCTAACCTGTAATTTAACAGTTTTACAAGTTGCAAAAGATTATAAGAGTTTACATTTTCAACCGTTTTTTCCCAACCAGGAACCTAGGGTGAGAAATGCTATGGGTATGTTAGTCTCAGAGTTCTAAGAATTAAAAGAAATATGAAGAGTTTCAGAGGTGATTACTCCTTGAAGTACTCAGAACATTTTAGCTTAAAAGGGATCAAAGATAGTCTAATTTGTCGAGAAAAAAATATAATTACCATCTGAAGTAAGCCCCACTGTCCACTTTCTGGAAGGACTGGGACTTTTAGGGTAAAAATTAATAAGACAGAACTCCTTTATACAGAGAGCAAATGAAATGAATCTTTGTTTAATAAAATGTGTTTTAGTATATTTTTTTTATCCTGGGCAATGCCAGGTTCTTCTGCTAGTTTACAATAAATTTAAACAACCCAAAAAATAGGTGAATCAAAAGTTTTGCAGTATTTTTGTAATGTGAGGCACAATTTAGCAGTTCCAGATACTTTCGCCAAAGTGTGTAAGGGTGATGAACCACACTGGACAGTACGATGCCAAGCTCGCCTGATATTCTATGAGGGCTACTCAGTGGATTTGTCGCTATGGCTTAGAGCAGTCTTGGAATTCATTGTTTTAGGCCAACCAGACCTTGTTTGAACATTGAAGTTCTTGCAAACTGAGCGAAATTTCTTCAACCCTTTGATTACTGTACTGGGATCAACTGCACCTTCATCTTTTGCACAACAAATGTTTTTCGTTGCTTCTTTGACTCATTTTAGACTTGTAAAGCATAAGTTCTTGAATTAGATGACATTGCATGTTTATCTGTGTGGCTTTCAAATCACACTTGGAGATAAGTAATGCACAACATGTTAGCACACCAACTACCACAATACTACAAACCACAATAGGTACTATTCCACAATTTGAACCGCTTCAATCATTTGCAATACATGCCAGAAACTAGCATATCTCAGAATTGCAAAACTTTTGACTCACCCTAGTAAATTGAAGGGAAAAAAAGAAAACATTAAGTACTTACCGATCCCTCAAACTTTTCTGAAGGCATTCTGCTTGCCTGATAGCCTTGTTTAAATTCTTTGATCCAATTAAGTCATTGAAATATGACTGTAAAAGAAATTTAGGAAAAGAAATACAATTAAAAAATTGTAAAATAAAACAGTAAATAACATCTTGATTTAAAGAAAAGGAGGATGTTAGATTATCTAAGTAGCGGTATATGCCATAAACAGTTTCTGGTCAGAAATGTAGAGTAGTTTGACGACTGTATTCTGAAAAAAATAAATCCTCCAATTACTACAAAATTCAGCCATTTTGAATTGGAAATTTTGTGACGACCAGAGTGGACTTGGGAGCAATGGCAATGAATGAGTACTCTGCATTTCCCAAAGTTCCAGTATTACTGGAGGCTCACCATCAAATTGTTTAATGTCATATCAGGACACTCATTGCTGGGTAGGGGGGGGGTCTTACTTCATTGCAGAGATGCAGTTGGTGTATTCTATAGCCCTAGCCAAATGGGCTGGTCATCCTTGTAGAACAACATTAGGGATAATATTAGGTAGATAGTTTGTTTTGTTTAATGGCATGTCAACCTTTGTGGGTTATTTAATGGCAAAGCCATCTTTGTAGAAGGAAAGTAGTGATACTATTTAACTCATAGATAATTTGGTTTGGTTTCCTTGTTTAATCACATATCGACCTTTGCAAAGCCATTGTTGTAGAACAACAGTAGAACTATTTAACCCATAACTGAAGGGATAAAGGGGTTCATAACTTCCTTGAGGGTATTAGTCTGAAAGTGAACGTACTAGCACAACTGGAATTTGAACTCGCTTACTATGATGTTGCAGTCCTGCATTTTAGTCACTATGCCACAAGAACGTCTCCTCTTTTGAGATAAATCACCTTCATTAATAATTTTGATTTATTTTTTTCTCTTGCTGTTTTATTGCCAATGTTTGAAACTAATTCATCCTTTTCACTGTTAAAATAAATATTCTCAAATTGGACAAAAGAAAATTTTGAAGAAAAAAAAAAAGAAAACATTCATAAAAACTCAAAACAGGAAACAATTTTCTTTTTTTTCCCTCTTTCTACTTACCTCATCCTTTTTGTATTCTGAGGTTTTCTTAATTCCAGAAATGAGATTAAAGTAACGCATGTACAAGACATACGCAATCTCTTCATCTCCATAACTTTCATTTAGTTCAGCCTCCTTCAATAACTTTGAAGCTGCCTTCACAGCCCTAGAAAAATTGAAAAAAATAAACAAATAAATAAAAATCTAACTTAAAGACAATACAAACCATTAATGATTTGTGCCTGACATTTTGGTCTGGTTTATCTTTTTTAATAGGTTATTTAATGTTAAAATGTTTTTAATAGGTTATTTAATGTTAAAATGTTTTAATAGGTTATTTAATGTTAAAATGAAGTTCATTGGTAAATGTTTCATTGTAATCATAAGTATTTAAAAATTTGGTTTGGTTTATCTTTTTAAAAGTAAATCAACTCTTCATGAATTATTTAATACCAAAATTTAATTCATTTCTAAATGTTTTATTGTAATCAAAACTATATTTTCAATGCTCCATTGTATTTACAATTACACTTATTTGTTTACAATCATTTGTTGGCACAATTATATAGTTTCAAGTATTCCTATCTAATACAAATACTTTATATATAACTATATGGTTTAAAGAAATTATTCTTATTTAATATTATTTCTTTGCACAGTTATACGTTTTCAAGTATTCCTAACATGAATGATATTCTTTATTAATAATTCTTTGATTGAATACAGTTATCTGGTTTTGTGTATTCCCATCAAATATTAATTTTTAAACAAATCTATTTGATTAATAGATGGGACTCTTAACAGGTAATAGCACTCTGGGTTTAAGTGAACCTGAGAATAAAGGCAATAAATGAGTACTCCACAAATTCTAGGACTAGAGTCTCACCACCAGATGTAATTTAATGTCATACCCAAGATACCCCTTTTGAGGGAATCTTACTCCTCTGCAATACACTTGTCAATGTCCCAGATACTGCAATACTACAAACCACAGCAGGTACCTTCTATGGTTCAAACTGCTTCAGTCACATACCAAAATATTGCAAAACTTTTGGTTCACCCTAATAAATGAATCATTTTTTTTGTGTTTTATTCAATAACTATAGATGGAAGAAAAAGCTTTAATTTTATTCTTATTTAGTCTGTTTGGGTTTATGGTATATCAACCACTATAAGTTATCTAATGACAAATCCTCTTTAAACATATATATTAAATATATAGGATTTGGTTTGGTTGGGTTTTATGGCATATCAACCATTGTAGGTTATTTAATGCCAAATCCTCTTTATACATATATATCAAATATATAGGATTTGGTTTGGTGGGTTTTTGTGGCATATCTAATGCCAAATCTTCTTTATACATATATATTAAATATATAGGATTTGGTTGGGCTGGATTTTATGGCATATCAACTATTGTAGGTTACCTAATGATAAATCCTCTTTATACATATATATTAAATATATAGGATTTGGTTGGGTTTTATGGCATATCAACCATTGTAGATTATCTAATGCCAAATATTCTTTATACATATATATTAGATATATAGGATTTGGTTTGGTTGGGTTTTGTGGTATATCAACGATTAAACGTTTGATTTTTTTTTATTATAGCATATCAATTATTGCAGGTTATTTAATGCCAAATCATTTTTGGTACATATATATTAAATATATGATCTGTAAACACATTTTGATGATAACATTTTTAAACAAGTTGGACTTCTTTTTTTTGCAAACAGTAAAACAGTTTCAAATATTTCAATCGAACATGAATAATTCTATTTACTACAGACTATGAAGTGGTTACAAGTATTGCTATTTAACACTATTCCTTGCTAGGTATTGCTAGGTAATACCAATATTTCAATTTAGGCACACATTTAATGAGTTTCAAGTATTGCTATTTAACAGTAATAATTCTATTCAACATTAATCAGAGTTGACCAGGGAGCAATGGCAATGAAGATGTAGTTCACATTACCCAAAGCTCCAAGACTAGAGCCTCACTATCAGATTGTTTAGTTTCATATCCAAGATATTCATTGTGAGGGTCTTGCCCCTCTGCATATTTTACAGCCCCAACTGACTGGGCTGTTGCTTCTTTTAAAAAAAAGTTCTTTCTTTTTGAAAAGAAAAAAGCAGATAAGAAGGAAATATGCCTATTAGAGTGAATTTTCCATATGAAGTCCAAAGAAGATAAACTAATACAATCATTTAATGTTGTATCATCTTAATAACATGTTGAAACCAAAATTTAAAAAAAAAAAAAAAAAATCATACTTCACTGGAAGCGATCCCTTATACCGATATTTACTCCCCAATGAGGATAAAAACTCACAGTATTAGTAATAGTCTGTGAGACAAATTTATTAATCAATGCTCTACTGCAAGGCATTTTTCTATTAATCTTTACTGAACATAGTGTGGAACACTGAAAAATTGAACTCACTGCCATAGTAATAATCGACAAGATTAGTGTGCTAAACAAGGCTCCATGGTGATGATTCTTTATATTGATAATTACTAAGCTTGGCTTAGTGTGCCACAAGGGCAAAAGTGTGGAGCACTCAGGATTGAACTCACCACAATAGTAATAATCAGCAAGATTAGTGTGCTAACCAACACTCCATGGCGATGATTCTTTATACTGATAATTACTAAGCTTGGCTTAGTGTGCCACAAGGGCAAAAGTGTGGAGCACTCAGGATTGAACTCACCACAATAGTAATAATCAGCAAGATTAGTGTTCTAACCAAGGTTCCATGGTGAGCACTCAGGATTACACCCACTGCACCAATAATTGACAACATTAGTGTGCTAACCAATTTTTTTATGCTGAGGATCTTTCATATTGATAATAACAAAGCTTGGTTTAGTGTGCCACAAGGCCAAAAGTGTGGAGCACTCAGTTAGGATTGAACTCACTGCAGCACTAATAAGTAAATGAAAGAGTTACTTAAATAGAAGCCTATAAAGTATTTTCAGATATATCTGGCTCTGGTTTCATAATCTAGTTAGGACAAATTATGACCACAATATTTGATAAGGTATCCATTAGCAAGAAACTAATCACAAGCTATAGGATATCAAATCAAAAAAAAGAAAATTCTAAGAAATTTCCTATCTTTTTTGGTATTTCTGAGAATTTTCTTTTTTTTTTTTTTTTCAGAAAATTATTTCTTTTCACGATAACTAAGGGAACTTAAACAACAATAATCAAGGAAAATAATCACTTCCCATGTGTGTCTAAACCATTGAAATTTCATTAAAATTTGTGGCAATAATAAAAACTGGTTCAGTTTTTCAACTCTTTTTTTGTCCAATACTGTTTGTTAGAGGACTTACGCTGTAAATTGGTTTGGTCAGGAGAGTGCAACTCATATAGTATATCTTGGACAGGAATAGCCTGGCAGAACCCATCTCTCTACAGGTCTGGTTTGAATTCAGAATTTTTCTTCTCCTAGACCAGTTGCCATACTAAGGTTAAAGAGCTTAGATTGTCCTACTATTTACCAATAGCTGGATGGAGAATAGCTGGATTCATACCTTTTCCAAGGGTATTAATGCTATATGAAATACAAATTGCCTCTCTTAGAATTTGAACTTAAGGACCCTAGTCCACTTCTTATGATGATAATGATTACACACAGAGTGCCTAGAATGGGATGAAAAAAAAAAACATAATCAATTCATACTGGGATTTGAAGCAACCTTCCCAATACATTTGGTACTTACTGAGAAGGGTTCGAGTATGAGCATGAAATCTCAGTCTGTTTGTTCAGGTCTCCAAGATTGTTGGCCACATGAAGATCTTTCTTCTTCTTCTTTATCTCCGGCATTGTCAGCGCATCTGCTCAGTACAGCTGACAAGAAAAAAAAAAGAAGAGTAGAATTTAATTTTGAGCTCTGGTCATTATAAAAAATGATTAACACATCTTCAGTAAAACAAGGAATTAATAAAAATCTTTAAAAAAAAAAAAAAAAAAAAAAAAAAAGTCAAAAGATTATTTGGGAAGTGGAGGTTGGGTTGGGTTGTTTGGCATGAGTAGGATGTGACACAAGGTCAATTTAAAGTGGAGTTTAATAGTTGTGAATTCAAAGTTTTCCTTCTCCTAGACTGATTGCCATAACAAGGTTAAAGAGACCAGACTGCCCTAATATTTATCCATAGCTGGAGAGAGAATAATGGATTCATACCTTTCCCAAGGGTATTAGCACTGTATTAAATGCAATCAGCCTCATCCAGGATTTGAACTCGCGTTGTCATGTTCATTTCCTACAATAGTAACCATTACACCATGAACACCTCCTGAATCTTCTCGTTTATATATGTATAATTTGTTTATTGAACCAGGCCATTGGCCTAATGAGTAGAGTGTTTGCAAATGGCCAGGGAGACTGGGGTTCAATCCCAGGTTGAGTCATACTAAAGACTCAAAAAATGGTACTTGATTCCACCTTGCTTAACTCTCAGCATTATAAGGTACAGATCAAGGGTAAAGTGAGGCAATCGAAGGAAAGGAGTGACGCTTCCCTTACACCTTGGTGAAGTAGCTATTGAAAAAGGAGCCTTTGAGTCACCCTCAACTAAAGTCGCCAACTTTACTTATAAATATAATTTGTTATATATATATATATATATATATATATATATATAATTTGTAACCAAACAGATTGTAAGCAACTTTATTTTTAAACGAGTTGTTAGCACTCATTTGTTTTCACACAGTTAAATGCTTTAAAATTTGGTTTGGTTCAGTTGTTTAGGTTTTATGGCATATCAACCCTTGTCAGTTATTTAATGCCAAATCAATTTTATATATATATATAAATACAGTTCTGTTTCAAACAGTACAGTTTAGCATAAGTACAGTTTCCATTTTCACTCAGTAAAATGTAAAAACAGTTCTATTTCAAACAATTCAGTTTAACATAAGTACGCATTTCAAATGTCAAAAATAGTTCTCCATAAGGGTTGGTTGTTTGGGTTTTATGGCATATCAACCTTTGTAAGTTATTTAATGCCAAATCCATTTTTATTCAAATAGTTCTATTTCAAACAATTCAGTTTAGCATGAGTACACAGTTTAATTGTCAAAAACATTTCTATTTCAAACTATTCAGTTTATTCAAACAGAACAAATTCAGTTTAGTATAAATACAGATTTTGTTTACACACAGTTGTCAAAACAGTTCTATATTAAACAGTTCAGTTTAGTGTAAGTACAGTTTCAATGTCAAAAACAGTTCCATTTCAAACAATTCAGTTTAGTATAAGCACGCAGTTTAAATGTAAGTACAGTTTGTCAAAAACATTTCTATTTCAAGCTATTCAGTTTAGTCAAATAGTTCTAATTCAAACAATTCAGTTTAGCATAAGTATGCAGTTAGTTCTATTTAACCCATAGATAGGGCTCTATCAGGTGCTACCATTCCGGGCTAGAGTGAACCTGGGAGCAATGGCAATAAAGGGGTGTTCCATGTTCCCCAAAGCTCCAGCATCACTGCAACCTGATCATCAGATTATTTGGTATCATATGCAGGACACTCATTGGGGGGAGGGGTCGATGTATTCTATAGCCCCAGCTGACTGGGCAATATACAGAGTTCATGTCAAAACAGTTTTATTTCAGATAATTCAGTTTAGCGTAAGTACACAGTTTAAATGTCAAAACAGTTCCATTTCAAGCAATTCAGTTTAGCATAAGTACTCAGTTTAAATGCAAAAAACAGTAAACTTAAACCATGGTTTAGTTCTATTTAACCCATAGATAGGACCCTTATCAGCTACTACCACTCCGGGTCAGAGTAGACCTGGGAGTGATGGCAATGAAAGAGAACTCCACAATCCCCAAAGTTCCAGTATTACTAGAGCCTCACCATCAGATTGTTTGGTGTCATATCCAGGACACTTGTTGGAGGAGTCTTATCTGTCTGCAGAAATGCAGTTGATGTATTCTGAAGCCTCGGCAGACTGGGCCAAATCGCCAGGGAGTAGCACGTACACAAGATATCTTTATCAACCCCATCCAATGTTGTTAGCAAATATACTCACATTATATATGGTAGAAAAATATATCATGTATTAACACGTATGCAACATATCCTTACCGAACCCCACCTCTAAAGTTGTAATCAGCTTTTCTTCATACATACATTAATGATTCCTTACATTTGGCTGTTATAATGACACTCAAAAATTGTTGCCAACTTTTGACATAAACTTCTTTTCACCAAATAAAGAAAAAGTAACATTCCTTCACACCAACAGCTTTGTTTCACGTTAGTTTTCGACGATCCCTGGCAAAAAATATGGAATAAGCCTATGTAGAGTATGTTTTATTTATTTGTTTTGTGGTTTAATGTCATATCAACCTTCTTGGGTTATTTAATGCAAAATCCATCCTTCTAGAAGAACAGTAATGGTACTATTCAACCCATATCTGGGAGGATAAGGAGCTTCATACCTTTCCCAAGGATATTTGTCCGAGAGTGAATGTATTAGCGCAACTGGAGTTCAAACTTGCTTACTACGATTCCATAGTCCAGTGCTTTAACCGTTACACCATGAGGACACCTTCTGTAGAGCATTTTCACCTTGATTTTGTTTTTTATCTAGCAGTAAATAAACTAATAAGATAAGACACAAAACATTTTTTCTTTAATGGCTGAACATTCTGGTTTCATAAAATAGACCTTAAACTAGGTTAAATTATTTAGATTAATGGCATAATTTTTTTTCAAGCCAAGTAGACGAAAATAGGGAATAATCCAAAGTTGAAAAAAAGATTACAGAGCTCATTGGTAAAAAACAAGAATTAATACTTAATTGCCCCTCCCCAAGTTTTTATGACACCCTTTATTCTTTCAGGTATGGATTTCACTAATTTAAAGCAATATTCTTTATCAAAGTGTTTCCAACCTTCTTAAATGGCAGTGAATTAATCTTTTTAAACCACTTATCCCAGGTAGTAAAAATCTGTTCAATCGCATTCTCACCTTCAATCATGATTTCTTCGTTTTGCATGGCCAATCTCACTTTCTCATCAATACCTTTTGCTGTAGGTAATATGTTGTATATTGCAAATATCTGTTGCTTTCTTTCTGTCTTGGTGAATTGGGTCTAAAATTTAACAACAAACTTCCAATCATCATAAGATGTTGTTTCAGTCTTCTATGCTGGTGGAGTCAGAAATTTGTTTCCCTTCTGTTCATTAGTCATTTCTTTTAACTGCACTTTGCTACCAATGTTGTAAGTAGATCTTGGTTTAAACTAACAAGGGTTCTCCAGGCTTGTAAAAAGCCCCCGCTGCATCCAATGGAGAACTAGAGAGTTTATAATTCACTCAAGAAGTTGAATTCATTTGTATTTGTAAGCAAGTCAAATATGCTGTTACTGCTAATCAAAACCTACCAAGTTGTGAGAGGAGAACAAATATCTATTGGAAGTTATAACAAATGGACTCTTCTCTGGAACCATTTTTTTAAAACTTCTACCATAAACTTTCAATTGGATTCAGATCTGGACTGTTTGCTGGTCATGTCATTGATTTTACATGCCTTTGCTGAAGAAAGACTTTAATTCCCTTAATAATCAAAAATTATACAATTAGGGTTTTCATTCTCCTAGACCAGTTGCCATACCAAGAGTCTAATCAGCCCTACTATTTACCCTTAATTGGGAGAGATGAAATGGATTCATGCTTTTCTTTATGGTATTAGTATGAAGTGAAACACAACAGCCTTGTCCAGGATTTGAACTTAGTTCACCATGTCCACAACTACAGTGATAACCATTACACCAGGCACACCTTCAGCAAAGTGTATACACACACGCGAGACAACAAAAGATAGACAGCAGTCAAGCAAGCTTATTACTAAATATAAAAAAAGATCCCTTAAAACTACCTCAACCAAATACATTGTAAACATGTCTGTTAATCATTCATCTGTATGATGGGTGTTTAAACACACATCAAATCCAGTAAGCAAGCAAATGAAAAGGCAGCAGTGATATAGGCAGTTGCAAAGCACCTCTTCATCATGCAATCCATGAAAATAAGGAAAGCATTAGAAATTTCATATTTATCAAGATGATTTTTAAAATAAGAATGTAATTATTTGGCTTGAAATCAATAGAAGAAAACACCCATTAAAGATATTTTATTTTTCTATTATTTACATAATCAAAAAAGAAAACTGATATGCCTTGAATCCAGGACTTTGCTTTATACACATACACATAATGACCAAGAGAGAGAGATATATATATAAAGGCCATACAGAAAAGACATACAAACAAAACAAGACAGAAAGATATGAACAGAAAGAGAGAAAGATGTACAAACAGGAAGAGTTAAAACAGTCCCAGAGAAAAGGGAAGAGTTATGAATAGACCCAGAGAGAAAAGAAGAGGTACAGACAGACCCAGAAAGAAAAAGAGGGAACAAACTGACCCAGAGAGAAAGGAGGAGATTTGAATAGACCCAGAGAAAAAGGAAGAGATAAACAGACCCAGAGAGAAAAGAGGTATGGACAAACCCAGAGAGAAAAAAAGGGGGAACAAACAGATCCAGAGAGAAAAAAGGAGGTACAAACAGACCCAGAGAGAAAAAAGGGGGTACAAACAGATCCAGAGAGAAAAAAGGGGGAACAAACAGACCCAGAGAGAAAAAAAGGGGGAACAAACAGACCCAGAGAGAAAAAAAGGGGGTACAAACAGACCCAGAGAGAAAAAAAGGGGTACAAACAGACCCAGGGAGAAAAAAAGGGGTACAAACAGATCCAGAGAGAAAAAAAGTGGTACAAACAGATCCAGAGAGAAAAAAAGGGGGAGCAAACAGACCCAGAAAGAAAAAGGGGGAACTAACAGACCCAGAGAGAAAAAAGGTGGTACAAACAAACCCAGAGAGAAAAAAATGGGGGTACAAATAGACACAGAGAGAAAAAAGTGGGGTACGAACAGACATAGAGAGAAAAAAGTGGGGTACGAACAGACACAGAGAGAAAAAAGTGGGGTACGAATAGACACAGAGAGAAAAAAGTGGGGTACGAATAGACACAGAGAGAAAAAAGTGGGGTACGAACAGACAGAGAGAGAAAAAAGTGGGGTACGAACAGACACAGAGAGAAAGGCTGAGAAAAAAACAGAACCAAAGAAGAAAAAAGTATGAACAGACTGAAAGAGAGAAAAAAAATGATGAATGATCAGACTAAGAAACAAAGAATAAAAAATAGGAGTTGTGGTAAGACATCAATATTTTGGCCCATAGTTGCATCTTGTATCAGAGAATCAACGTCTTCCATTGCATATATATCCAAAAACAAAATCATTCTAAACAGACTTGAACCAAATACTTGCATTTGAATATAATGAATTGAAAATAGAAATCATTTTGAAAAATCAAATGTTGCTTATTATTGAAGTTCGTTAAAAAGCAATGTTAAAAATAAGCATCTGACTGAATAATCACTTTTAGATGGTATCTTTCAGTTTTTAAACCTTTGAAATCACTGATCTAAAAGAATCATAATATAAAAAAACATCTCAGAAATGCAAGCAGAAAAAAGGCCAGAGTATATTAAATATTAAATATTAGAATAAAGACAACAGAGATAAGGAAACTGATTCAAAGGAACCAATGTATAATAGTAAAACTATCTCATTTCAGAAATTCAGATATAAAGAAGACCAGAGGGTATAGCAGCTGAAATATTAGGATAAAGACACCAAAGATAAGTAAAATGGTTTAAAAAAAAAAAAAAAAAAAAAAAAATCAATGTATAATAGTAACAATATGTCTCTGAAATTCAGACCAAAAACCTAAGATTAATATATTATATTTTTCATAATTTCAACAATAGAAATAATTATAAATGCAACACATAAGAACTGTACATAAAATCATTATTACACAAGAGCTTTCAGAAATATTAATGTTAAAAAAGATAGAATAAAGAGGTTTTATATTCATCAATAACTAAATGGCTCATGGAGATATATAGTTTGGTTTAGTTTTATCAATCATTGTAGGTTATTTAATGCCAAATCCATTTTTATACAAATAAACAGTTCTATTTCAAACAATTCAGTTTAGCAAGAGTACACAGTTTGTCAAAAATATTTCTATTTCAAGCAATTCAGTTTAGTCAGTTTTTGTTTATACAGAGTTAAATGTCAAAACAGTTAATTTCAAACAATTCAGTTTAGCATAATTACAAAATTTAGTTCTATTTGACCTATACTTAGGGCCCTATCAAGTACTACCACTTCAGGACAGACTGAACCTGAAAGCGATGGCAATGAAGGAGTACTCCGCATTCCCCAAAGCTCCAGCATTACTGAAGCCTCACCATCAGATTGTTAGTGTCATTATCAGGACACTCATTGGGGGAATGTTAACCCTCTGCAAAGATGTAGTCGGTGTATTCTGCAGCTCCAGTTGACTGAGCCTTATATATATATATATATATATATATATATATATATATTTACAAATGAATAACACAATACAGCTGTTTATTAAAACTTACTTTTTAAAATTATCATGTAAATCAGATATCCAATGACTATAATAAATGCCATTTGTTAATACATATAATGCACATTGCAATCGTGTGCATTAATGATCTAGCATGATGTCAGCCATTTTTATGTTTGTATGTGTGCTGAAACATGCACAGAAATTCACATTTATTCATATAGATTAGTGAATTCTTTCATATTACTGATGTATTTTGTGAACTGATGTGTCAATAGCAATGTTTTTCACAGACAGGGATGCTTTTGAAAATATATTACTCCACATTTTTCAACAATATATTATACCTTAACTCTAACAATTTCCTTTTTTTCTTTTGCTTTGTTTTTTTGTTAAAAATAAGTTATAAATAAAGGAAAACATAGTTTTTTCCAAGCAGCAGTCATGTTAATACTGCTATATGGATGCACCACGTGGACGCTAACTACGTATA
This sequence comes from Sepioteuthis lessoniana, assembly GCA_963585895.1. Taxonomy (NCBI): domain Eukaryota; kingdom Metazoa; phylum Mollusca; class Cephalopoda; order Myopsida; family Loliginidae; genus Sepioteuthis; species Sepioteuthis lessoniana. The sequence goes on from OY757944.1 coordinate 19,843,182, forward strand.
TGGAGAAAAAGCTTGATGGTAACTATACAAGAATGCTGCAAGCTGTATTGAACAAGTCCTGGAGGCAACACCCCACAAAACAGCAGTTGTACAGCCACCTACCACCCATCATGAAAACCATCCAAATTAGAAAAACCAAACATGCAAACACTGATGGAGAAATAAGGATGAACTCATAAGTGACGTGCTTCTATGGACCCCTTCACATGGATGAGCAAAGGTTGAATGAGCAGCTAGAACCTATCTACAGTAGCTCTGTGCCAATGCAGAATGTAACCGGGAAGGCCTGCAGGAAGTGATGGACAAAAGGGATGAGTGGTGAGAGAGGGTCAGAGATATCCATGCTAACAGCACGATATGATGATGATAAATAAAGGGGAAATGTTCTATGATTAGTATTGAATAGTTATCTCTTTAGAAATTACAATGACCAGAATGCATGTGACCACAGATCCACACACACACAATATTTGATTGGAAATTGCTTTATTCTCTCAGTCAGGGCATGTTAACACTACTGCACTAATAGAAATCTCACAACTTTTTTTTTTTTTTTTTTGCTGTGTCAGGATTGAATCATTATAATATAAACTAATGAAAAAATAAAATCAGAATACCCTGATTTTATCTTTGGTTTGGTTTCTTTATTTAATGGCATTAAACCTTCATAGGTTATTTAATGCCAAAGCCATCATTGTATCAAGGTGAATAAAGGGGTTTATGCCTTTCCCAAGGGTATTAGTTCAAAAGTGAATGCAATAGTGCAACTAGAGTTTGAGCTCACTCACTACGCTGTTATAATCCAGCACATTAGCCATTACACCATGGAGACCCCCCCCTCCCCCAGTTTTTATCAGGATAGTGTCTATATACTACTGATACACCCCTTATTTTAGAACCTTTGCATTTATTTATATATATGTGATCATTTACTGAAATCTAGCTATATTACCAGTACATTAAAATCTTAAGCAAATTGAACACACACATTCAAGGTGTTGCAATTTCATAAAAATTGATTTATTAATACTTTTTCTTTCATAATTCATTTTTAATTAAAATCATGTCATTAAATTTTTTTAAAAATCAAAATAGTTTATATGATATTATTCCTTTAAATCAAAATATATTAGTTTCAGGTTAATGCAAAACTAGAAGGTTACAGTAGGCACGGCACATACGTCACCACATTCCTCTTGGGACCAATTTTTTTTAAAAAGTACCCAATACTTATCGACTAAATGAGGTAAGACAAATAAGAAAATAAGATGAGCAACAGTATCAATTATGATCACTTGTGGACAAATTAAATCGAACAGCTCACCTTGGAACTGAAATCAACCAACAGCTACTTAGAGACGGAAGAAAACGGACTGATTAAAGAAGCAAATAGAGACCTGTTAATTTTGTGTCAGTTATTTGAATCATGAAAAACAAAGTTCAAATGTTTACTGAGTCAGTTCCATTTTTCTAAATATTTTTGACAAAGAAATAATTTTTGGTACATGCTAGTTTCCAGCCATTGGCCCAGGAGGCCGAGATTCAATCTCAGGTTGAGTCATACCAAAGACTTTAAAAATGGTACTTGATGCCACCTTGCTTAACACTCAGCATTATAAGGTATGTACCAAGGGTAAAGTGGAGCAATCCAGAGAAAGGAGTTGTGCCCTCCCCTACACATTGGTGTAGTAGCTATTGAAAAGGGAGCCTTTGGGTTGCCCTCGACTACAGTTACCAACTTTATTTTACTCATATCGTGTGATGAAGCAGTATAAGCCATGGGCAGTACACATTGTGATTTATAGTATCATGGTAGCTGATATGATGTGCATTGCTTCACTCTGTGTGGGATTTGAAAGTTACATAAATGAACATGCAACATAGTCTAATTTGGTAACTTGTGCTTTACAAATTCAAACTAAGCAAAACATCAAAGAATCAATCAGAAACATTTTCTTGTGAGAAATGTGAAGGCACAGTTGATCCCAGTACAGTAACCAGTGGTTCAAGAAATTTCACTTGGGTTACAAAAATTTTCATGATCAGGCAAGGTTAGGTAGGCCTAAAACAGTGGATCACAAGGCCTTGAAAGGCATAAAGACAAATCCAGTAAGTAGCACTCAGAGAGTCCCAAGTAAACATGGCATCTCATGATTCAGAGAGGTTCATCACCTTCATTACCACGGACAAAGCATTCAGAGCTGTCGAATTGTACCTCACATTACACAAAATATTGCAAAACTTTTGACTCACTCTTGTAAGTAATTGGCATAAGGTTTTGACTTTTGTCAAGAGTTTTATGTTTCTAACCTTGATGTCTTGTTACAGATCATTAAACAAATTTTTTTTAGTTTCTTCTGGAAATTATTTTCATTTGTATCTTTTTGTTTGGTTTTTAATAAAGATTCTAACACCAACTTCAACATCTAAAGTATAACTAAGAAAAAAAAATTGTTAAACTTAAATCTAATTGGTGACAGCATTATTATTTTCACTCAATGCTAGATTTTTCACAACAATTTTTGACCTAATGAGTAGAGTGTTCTGGGAGACCAGGGTTCAATCCCAGGTTGAGTCATACCAAAGACTAAAAAAAATGGTACTTGATGCCACCTTGCTTAGCACAGCATTATAAGGTATGGATCAAGGTAAAGTGGAGCAATCCAGGGGATGGAGTAGTGCCCTCCCCTACACCTCTGTGTAGTAGCTATTGAAAAGGGAGCCTTCAGGTCACCCTCGACTAAGGTTGACTCAGGTTTTTCACAAAGGTCTGAGTGACAAGTCTTCTCAGCTCTCTTGGTCCGTTCAAAATATCCTAGATGATCTTAACAGTACTGTGATCTCAATTCTTCTCCTGATTTCTGGGTACCCTATTGGCAAGGTTTAAAATGTTAGTTGTTGGTTGGTTGGGTTTTATGGCATATCAACCTTTGTAGGTTATTTAATGCCAAATCCATTTTTATACAAATGATCAGTTATATTTCAAACAATTCAGTTTAGCATGAGTACACAGTTTAATTGTCAAAAACATTTCTATTTCAAGCTATTCAGTTTAGTCAAACAGTTTTAATTCAAACAATTCTATGGATCAAATAGATCTGTTTATGAATGATTTGCATTCAATAGGACTGTGCACAATAAAAAAATCTCTTAAAAAACAACTACAGAAAAATGTAAATATGAGCACACAATGAACATGATTTCCTAACCTCTAAAAATAAAATAACCCAAAACAGGTTGACATGCCATTAAAATCAATCAATCTTTTGGGTTGGTTGGTTGGGTTTTATAGCATATCAACCCTTGTAAATTATTTAATGTCAAATCAAGTATTCTTAACTAGTCAGCTGGGGCTATAGAATACAATGACTGCACATCTGCAGAAGGGTAAGACCCCACCAACGAGTGTCCTGGATATGACACTAAACAATTTGACGGAGATTTTCCAGTGATGCTGGAGCTTTGAGGAATACAGAGCACCCCTTCATTGCCATCGCTCCCAGGTCCACTCTGGCTGAAATGGTAGCACCTGATAGGGCTCTATGTATGGGTTAAATAGAACTAAACTGCATACTCATGCTAAACTGAATTGTTTGAATTAGAACTATTTGACTAAACTGAATTGCTTGAAATAGAAATGTTTTTGACAATTAAACTGCGTACTTATGCTAAACTGAATTGTTTGAAATGGAACTGTTTTTGTCATTGAAACTGTACTTACACTAAACTAAATTGTTTAATATAGAACTGTTTTGACATTTAACTGAGTGTAAACAAAATCTATACTTATACTAAACTGAATTGTTTGAATTAGAACTGTTTGACTAAACTGAATAGCTTGAAATAGAAATGGTTTTGAAAACTGTGTACTCATGCTAAACTGAATTGTTTGAAATAGAACTGATTATTTGTATAAAAATGGATTTGGCATTAGATAACCTACAAGAGTTGATATGCCATAAAACCCTAACAACAACCAAATCAAGTATTCCTATCTAACATGAATAATTCAAATTAACATCAGTTATATGGTAAAACAGTTCTATGGGACCCAAACAAGTACAACCACTCTTAGTCAGAGTGGATCTGGAATTAATGGCTATGAATAGGCATTCCATATTTTCCAAAGCTCCAATATTGAAGAATATACACTTATACCTCAGAATTAACACATGAAAAATAATTTTTTAAATCATAATTTTATTTTTTATTTTGTAGTTTATTCATTAATGACCTTAAAAGCAAATCTATTAGATTAAGATTGCAATATCGGATTGCAGTGAATTTAGTGGTGTGTTTTTTTGCAACAAAAAATTGCTGGAATAATTTTAAAATCAAACATTATCTACTGCTATGTCAAATTTTATGAAATCTCCATAAAGTATTTGAATGTTAAAATTATTTACTTTTAAAGATAGTCCCTGTCCCCAACTAGCAACAACAACAGCAATAATAATAATTCAAAGTAAAAATTGATAATAGGTAGAGGAATAGCAAGTGTAAGTTATGTGGTGACAAAGATGAAATGGTTAATCACATAAGTGAATACAGCAAACTGGCACAAAAAGAATGCAAGAGTAAGTAGATAAATGGGTAGGAAAGGAAATCTACTGGGAATTGTGCAAGAGATTGAAATTTTATCATGCTGACAAATGGTATATATACACAAACCAGAATCTGTTCTTGAAAGTGAGATACATGAAATTCTGTGGGATTTTAAGATACAAACAGCTCACCTAATCCTGGCCAGAAGACCAGACCTAAAGTTAATTAACAAGAAGAAAAGAATTTGTGATGTTGATACTAATTGTAGTAGTTGGTTGTCTGAATTTCTGAGACGAAGCTTGATGATTTTTATCATTAAGGGTTTTCAGACTATTGTCTTCATCTTTATTGATATTTCCACAACATTTTGGCCGATAAACACCTGAAGGCCGGAGGACATATTGGCCGAATCATTGCGGAAATAACAATAAAGATGAAGATAATAGTCTGAAAACCCTTAATGATACTAATTGTAATTGGTGCTCTAGGAATGATTCCCAAAGGTCTGAAAAAGAGACTAGGGGAACTGAGGATCAGATTGATTGATTTTAACAGCATGTTAAGAAATCACATTCCTTGAATGTTTATATTTATACTTTTTGTGAAGTTGTTTCTTAAAAAGTTGGGATTTTTTTGCACACAGTCCTATCCAATATGAATAATTTTTAAATAGATCTTTTCAACTCATACATGGGATTCTAACAGGTACTATCACTCCAGGTCAAAATGGATCTGGGAGTAATGGCAATGAAGGAATATTCCACATTTTCCAGACCTCCAGAACTGAAGCCTCACCATCAGATGCAGTCTAGTATCTAGCCAGGACATTTTTAACAGCAGAAACTTTATTTACATTACTTGCTTCAATAATATCGTTCTCACATGGGATTTACCTCATTTCATATTGCGAATATTCTTTTAAAAAAATTTTCGAGTATAGTTATCAAGATAATAAAAATACCTCTAAAACGAAAGAAAGAAATCACTTTAATATCTTGTGTATACTCAAAGAAAAAAAAAGAAAAGAACAGGCACTTAAAAGGGTTAGAAAGTACATTTTCGTCACGTGTCCACTTTATTATAAAAGAAAGCGGCATGTATTGTAAATTATAGGTGTAAATCGTATACACTCAACTAGTAACGTTAAAGTTTTCTTTTGTTCTTTTTATTTACACTGTGTTAGTTTTGTTGTCTTACAACTTATCTTGAAAACATGATAGGAATTTAGCAATTAATTTACAATATGAGTTAGGGTCAATTACACTTTTCCCCTATACATATTAGAATTTTTTTTTAAATTATGTGGTTGCTGGCTGAAATTCAAACAATGAAAACCAGAAAAGGACTCCGGTGCAAAATTTCAACAATTCTAATTATCTAATGATCATAAACCAAGGGGGCGACTTATACACGAGTTTGGCACAAAACTACAAGTATGGGGCACACAGTTTTCAATTTCAGTCCAATTGTTTTGTTTTTCATAGCCAAAAGGTAAAGAATCTAAATTAAAAAATCTGGTACTTCTGATTTTGAATGATCACCTCTATATAAAAAAAATAGAAAAGATGTATATTTTTTTAATCTATTATTGATTTCCTGGTAAAGATAAATCGTGTTTTGTCGGATAATCAGAGTTCATTTACGTTTTAGACATTTTGTTTCTCGTAAATAGAACTCTAGATGAAGTTCTTTTTTGATTAAAAGCATCAAAAATTAGTCGCGAAAAGAAAATTTTAGGAGGGACTACTCAGGATCAGAAGTGATACAATTTTTTTAGAAATCTGTTGTTTAAATATCTTTTTCGTTTTTAGGATATTTTTATTTATTTATTCATTTAGAATAATTTAGATCTAAGAGTATTTTTTAATTCAAAATGACTTTGGCCTTTGAAAAAAAAAAAATTAAAACACTCTAAGGTCATAAAAGAAGACATTTTCATTTTTCAACATTTTTTTTTTTTAAACATTAAAATCCAGGAAATTTAGAAAATAATTTTTTACTTTTATGATGAATAAATTTTCTGCTTATTTAAATGACGTTTTGACTTAAAAATCGATTGTTATCAGCTGTTTAAACTCGTCTCACAAATAACCTTATAAAATTACTTACATGAATGAATCATTTTTTGTTTAAAGCATTCAATTTAATGAAGCTTTGCCGACATTTTAATAGATTAATATTTTCAAATAAAATCACAATTCTGGGAGAGAAAAAGATCAGCAAAACGATTTTGAACACTTAAACAGTTTTAGATATTTTCATGTTTACATAATTTTTTAAAGTACAGTCACGTGACCAAACACCTCGGCTTAAAAAAAGTGATAATTTCTCTATAAACAAAATATTTGATATCAATAAAAGATTACCTCTTTTTTCTTATTTATCCATTCATACATTTGTTTATTTTATTCTATTCTATTCAAACAAACTTTAAAAAAAAAAAAAGTCAATGCCCTAATTTATTTAAGAAAAAAAACTGTCTGCTTCATAAGACGAGTTAAAAATGAAATAAAATATTCAAAAATATTTCACGTTGAAATTATAAATTGAAGCATGGTGCTTAGACCACACAGAGAACTATTGAAGTTAAATGAAATTTTTAAAAAATATATTTTAAAAAGATTATTACCCTAATCGGTGAAAACACTAAAGTTATTTTTAAATTCAAAGCTTTTAAAAGAGCCTTTTTTAATAGTTTATAAACAAAATGTGTCAATTGGTTACTGAATATTATTACTATTATTACTTACTAAATATTCATTCATTCAATAATGACAGTTGTTAATAAATAAAAATTTGTACAGTTGAAATTTTTAAATAAAAATAAGCTTTTCTTAGCTTAAACTATAAAATTTTATTTATTTATTTAATGCTTTGGTGCGCATTTTTTTTTTAAATTATTTTTGGCTAATATTTTATTTCCATAAATGTAATATGTTTAATGTAAAAATTTTCACGACAAAAATTTTAAAAAAATACTTTATATCAAATATAAAATTCTAAAAATACTTCTTTTTTTTTTTTTAAACTATATATCAAATATGAAATTTAAATTCCTTTAAAATATTTTATATCGAATAGACAATTTTTAAAAAAATGCTTTCTTTAAAATACTTTACAAACATAAAATTGATATTTCTTGAAAATAATTTATATCAAATATAAACCAACAACAAAAAAATTTGCGAAATAAAAACAAAAATAGTAGGCTATTTGAGTTTATTATCTATTTTAAATGATTTTTAAAAAATTATTATCCCTAAAATGAAAGATATTTATCAAATCACATACGTGAATCTTTTAAATACACTGAAAAGCAATCGTGTATCTTTTACTCAAGGGAATTGGTGGCGTGTATGAAACCATGTGACCATTTTTCCTTTATTTCTCTCACATCAGTTGTAAACACGGAAATAAAACCTTTATCAGTCGAATTTTTTCTTTTCAAATTGGGATTTTTTTATTAACATTTTTGTCATTAGATTTTGATTTTTTTTTAAGTTAATACAAAGACTTAGAGAAAAATAAGAAAAGAAATATTACGAAATGGCTGTATGATGTTCGCCAAAAGTTTTTAACAAGATATGTTCGTAATAAAACAAGGGGCTAGGTTGTTTACTAAATCAAAAGTCGTTGGATACAAACTAATTCACACTTTAAAAGGTGAAATAAAAATAATCATTTTTATATAAAAATTTGTCCTCGTGAAAAAAAAAATACATTTAAATAAAACAACGCCTCCTTTTTTTTATAATTCCGAGATAAAACGACAACTGATGATATTTATTTTTGTTTAACTAAAAAGACAAACTTTAAAGAACATTTCAACTTTAAACATAAACATATACTAATACTGTTAAATTACCAATGACTAAGCAAAACCAAATCCAATTTTATATAAAGATAAGAAGTGTCAAAATAATATTCTCACCTGACCATCGATTGTCAACACCAGTTGGCCATTTTGTTTCCCAACATGCATTGGGTTGGTTGACTGTAATTGACGAAACGGAAAAATCGAAACTGAAATAACGAAAACCATAGATAATGTAGTTTCAATTTAGTAAAGTTTATTTGATTGCTTTAAAAATCACTCAATTAAAAAATTTGATTTAATTATAAACAAATTAAATGAGATAATTTATTATTTCACTTTAATATATGGGATACGCTATAAAAATTGAATTACACAGTACTAACAAATTTAGTTTAACCGTGAAAAAAATGATAGATACGCAAAAATTTTTCTTTATGAAATATTTTAAGGAATTTTATATGCATTTACTGTCAGAGTTCTTTATTTACCCAACTTTAGTTGCTACAATAACACGATGCTTGTTCGCTTCGAGTGACACGCTAAGTATGCTTCGTCGCCATAACAACGGGTTTTCTCATTACTCAGTATTCCATCGTTTTATGATAGAATATCCTGTTGATGTAGGAAAGTTTCGGTTCCTTTGTTTAATGGCATATCAACCTTCACAGGCTATTTGATATTAAAGCCATCATTATAGAATAATAGTGATACTGTTACGGGGATTAAAAAGAAATAAAAATGAAATAAATAAATGCAAAAAGTAACAGTTTCTTAGGAGGCCTCCAATAGGAAGCGAAATCGGCGCATGCCTAAAAAGAGAGGCTTCTTGGCGCCAAGGAAACATCTCTCTCATTAGGCTGTTATCACCTCATCTGAAAGAACCTGTTTCTCTCTGCTGATGATGATGGGAAAAACACGTACCTGCTATGTCCAGAATTTAGCAGCACAATGCGTCCCTCCAACTAGTAGGAGTTTCTACTGAATATACCCAGCGAGACACCCAACTAACCCTTAAACTTGTAATTGCCGAAAAATGATTTTATAATACACTTCAACACCTTGTCTGGGAAAAACGTCTATTTTTACTGGTTCATGCAAACATTCCACACCACAGAATTATCGTAAACCCTAAAATGAAGTTTGAGTGTAAAGGTATCCTTATCTCTTTCCTTCCGTCCTTAATTCTCTTACAATTTCCAGACAAAAAGAAGACAAGTAAATGCAGTAAGAAAAAGAAAAAGGAATCAAATACGAAACTCGGAATTTCCCGACTCTCCCAAAAAATACCAATAATTATCCACCAACAACGACAATCCTTCCTATTCCCCGGAGTACTATTTAACACATAGCTGGGAGATAATAAAGTTCATGCCTTTCCTAAGAGTATTAGTTCGAAAGTGAACGTAATAGCACGACTAGAGTAAAAACTTATAGGGTTAGAGTTTTGTAGAAGTCACAGACCTATTTCCACTCGTCAATCAATGCCCCCGCCAAGCGATCCGGCCACACACTGATCAATCAGCGGGCAGAGCGCATTGATTCCTCTTCCTCTCACGAACTATTTTTTCTAGACCAGCAAAGAAGAAAGACCTCTCTCCTGTAGCCTGCCACGGGAACCCAGAATTGACGATCTTCGCTGAAGATAACTGTTGCCACAGATACCCACTAAATAAGATAACGGCGGCTACCAGCAACACACACAAAAGAACTTACTCTGCTACCTGCAACACACTAAAGATATGGCGTACTACCAGCGACAATGCTACCTGATACCCCCAAAAATACCTTTCTCACTCTGAAACAAGTCTACTTCTGTCATAAAAATAAACCAGTCATTATTGTTCTTCAAAGAAGTTTTGTTATTTTGTTCAGCGCTACATAAATAACTACAAATTTGCTGCGACCTGCCTACAAACATAAACAGATCAGATTACTCGTTCGCCCTAGAAAAATTACGTCCGGGTACAGCCGGAAATTTCAAAGCCCTTTTTTGACTCTAACCGGCCGTTACAGCTACGAAAGGGATAAATTAACATTTATCAACATTTGAAAAACACTTCTACCAAAAATAATTCTATAAAAATGGAATTAATAATCTATACCAGGCTAAAGAAGTACTTATTTTCTACGTCCGTTTTTTATTGAAGAACTTTCTATTCACGTGGCGCGGTAGAAGTGGTGTTGCCTTTCTTTCATATGAAAAAGGCTTCGGCGGCGAAAAATTCAGAGGTCTACGAGGACGCTCTCAGGGGCCAACTCGGCTCCACGAGGTCGAATCATACGTTATCCTGGTTGCATTCACCTCACCGCCACTTCTAGTGGTAGATTCACCCCTCTTTTTTTTTCTAAAATCGCCTTGCTACAAGGCTGAATCCCACTTCTAGTGGTAGATTCACTCTCCTTTTTTTTTTATCGCATTGATATGCGCAGCGCTAAAGGCACGGGTTAGCTACCGCTTCGCTACCAGCGCAGCGCTAAGATAGCGCTAATCTTAGCAGCGATTCCTGGCCTGTTCGCTCGATAGTGCAGAGCTTTGCTACCGTCCGATACCTCCGCATAGCTTTGGCGTGCAAAACCCTTAGCTACCGTCCGATACGTCCGCACAGCTTTGGCACGACACAGCCATAGCTATCATCCGACTCATCTGCACAGCTTTGACACGGCAAACCCATAGCTACAGTCCGATATGCCCGCACAGATATGGGGCGCAACAAAGCCATAGCTACCGTCAACAATACGCCCGCACAGCTATGAAGCATAACAAAGCCATAACTACCGTCAACGATACGCCCGCACATCTATAGGGCACGACAAAGCCATAGCTACCGTCAACGATACGCCCGCACAGCTATGGGGCACGACAAAGCCATAGCTACCGTCAACGATACGTCCGCACGGCTTTGGCACGGCAAAGCCATAGATACCGTCAACGATACGCCCGCACAGCTAGGGGTACGACAAAGTCCTAGCTTCACCGATCCGCTCGCTCGACTTGGTATGTGTTAAGGCCTGGCAAACCTTAGCTACGGTTTCCCCGTCAGTTCACTTGGTCCGTAGTAATAAGACACCAGCTCGCTCGACTCTACACGACCAAGCTGCCAACATCGACTTCGACCTCAACGCTCCAGCAATGCAGCATCCAGTCCACGTAACGACTCACTGTTACGGACTGCCCTAGCATTGCAACAACTAGCCTACGTACGACTCGCTGTACGGGCTAGCACCCAAATCGTCACCTCTCCCCGGTTAACCCAACGTACTGTCAAAAGAACGGGACATCGATTTACTAACGACTCGACCGACCTCAGCTTTCCGCAACGATCGTCCAGCTGCATTCAACGACTCGACCGACCTCAGCTTCCCGCAACGATCGTCCAGCTGCATTTAACGACCTGACCGATCTCAGCTTACCCGCATCAAACATCTAGGCGTATCTCCACGACTCGACCTACGCCAGCTACCTTCATCGAACATCCAGTTGTGCATATCTACAACATCTAGCTGAAGACCAAATACAACCACCACGGACTTTACATACACGTTTGTAATTCCGACAATAAATCGTCACTTTTGTTGTATCTGTTACCTTGCCTTTGTTCCCTTCATTGTCTTTGGCTGTCACTACTCGCACGCATTAAACTTTAAATCATTTGCGGGGTCGACATGCTTATCAGCTCCGCAACAAATTAACTTATAATATGGAACCACCCATACACTAAAATGGTGACCTCGACGCGATGAAATGAACATGCAAAATTTCCTGAACACTCGGGAACAATTATGAATGAATATTCACTCATTTCGAAGGCAAAAAAAACGAAGTATTTTTTACGACGCGTAGACTTGAGAAACGAAAACAGCAAACACATACAAATTTTTCGGCTAACTAAACAAAGTGTTCGAACATTCAAAGTCTTCTAGACTATAGCAAGTACACACAAATTTCTGACGGAAAAAAAAACAAGTTTCAAGAAGAAATTTCATACACAGAAACATAACAATAGAATTTATTTCAACGCACGTGGAGAGGCAAACATCATATATTACTACTACTATTAACACGAGGCATTTTTTCTTTACTTCACCTCCCACCAGAGGGAAACAACCTTTTAATCTTACAGGCTACTGCAATATTCTTCCTTTACCCAAATATCGACATTTTTTGAACACATGCCTCTACAACGAAAAAGACCAAAAAACTTTTCAACGAGGAATTATTTTCTTTTCAGCCCGTCCACGAATTCACACCAACTCAAACACGCTAACTGCTTAAATTTAGACACGCGTCTCGGACATGAAAAGAAGACATGGACCAACAAACATGTTCGACCAAAACGAAGCTTTAAAATATATATATATATATATAACTTTCAGCTTGGCTGACTAGGCTGACAAAGAAAGGAAAAAGTAACTTACTGTTCAGGTCTTTTCAATTTACCACGTGTGACACAAGAAAAAAAATTATTTCAATAATCACGAAAAAGTGAGTAATACAGTTTTACTACATTTTTTCTCGTTTAAAAAGCTGTTCGGTCGGAGCCAAAAGAGCGCCTTCCTCCTACTTAACATTTCATTCTCCCGCCTAAATGGTGATTGGGCAACGCCATCTTGAATTTTGTCTTTTGTTTTTGGAGCGGCCTAGTCAACTGACAAGCACCTTTGTTTTCCCGACTTATGAACTTTAAAGCACCAACTTAAAAAAAACTTTTTTAACACGAATATTACTTTTTATTTTTATTTTCTTGTGGCTGTTAAAAATATACTTTCCCTCTTGTTTATTTCTCTGGGAAACGTGTTTCTTCGACAATGTCTTTTCTATTTTCTGACATTTAATTTTTTGGTCTGTTGTGTATATAAATATTTTTAAAATGGCTAATACATTACCTGCTTTTGCTGGCGACGTTCGAGTTTGGTTTGCCCAACTCGAGTTGTATTTTGTGGCAAACAACGTCACGGAGCAACGACAAGTGCATACTCTACTAAGTGCATTCCCTGCATCATAAACGCCAGTTGTCAAAAACTTGATAACTGAAACTCCCCTTAATTCTACTTATGACATTATCAAGCGGGAGGTTCTGCTCCGGACGTTGCTATCAGCGGAAAAACGTTTTCAAACGTTGGTTAATGACGAGGTTTTGGGGGACCGCATGCCAAGCAAATTGCTCCGCAGAATGAGAGAGTTAGCAGATGTCCCTACTGATAGTGCCCTTATAAAGCATATTTTCTTTTCAAAGCTGCCACCTCAAGTAAAGGAAATTCTAGCACCCATGGTAGAGAAGAGTTCCACAGACGTAATAGCGTCCTCTGGGGATAGAGTGATGGATTTTACGAAAGGGCCTATTACCGCGTCTATTCCCCAGTCACAGGGTGAAGTCCTTACGTGCTTTGCTGCTGGAAACACAAACCAAGAGGCCACCTATGTGGCTATACTTAAAGATATGGAGCGGCTTACCAAAGAAATTAAAAGAATTAGCCGTGGGAAGGTCACAATCGCCGAGACGTCGATGCAAAAGTCGTTCGCCATTCCCACACCACCGGCGCCACTCATACAAGCCAGGACTGTGCTTTTATCACAGTCGCTTTGGCGCGGAGGCAGAGAGATGCAAAATGCCCTGTTCGTTTGTAAAACAGGGAAACTTAAATCGGGAGAGCTGAGCACGGCACACTCTCCACAAGATTTACAGAACAACCGTGCCTATTTTATTACAGACTTTAGATCCCAAGCACATTGTTTGGTTGACACAGGAGCAGCTTGGCCACTGAAACTCATCACTGAGAAGCCGCCAGTGTCGCCCATCACACTGCAAGTAGTAAATCACTCTCCTATTCCCACGTATGGTCAAATTTCCCGTTATTGGAATTACGGAGAAACTTTACATGGGTCTTTACTGTAGCAGATTTACCATACCCCATTCTAGGCTCGGAATTTCTGCACCACTTCAATCTCTTAGCGGATATGCGCAAACGACGGCTTATAGACGCTAATACGGAACTTTCCGTCACGGGTTTCAAAGCAAATACCTCACCAATCAGCCTGGTATTTTTCATTGCCGCCACCGACGACCCATACCAAACCTTATTACGCTCTTACCCAGAGTTAACAAATTTGAATTTTGTTGTGAGCAAGCCAACACACTCAACAACTCACCACATTGAGACCACAGGTGATCCGGTGTTCTCACGCCCTCGCCGCCTCCCTGCAGATTAACTAAAGGCGGCGAAGGGAGAATTTAACAATATGCTGTAGCTGGGAATTATACGCCCCTCGTCCAATCCATTGGGCTTCCCATTTGCATATGGTTCTGAAGCGCTCTGGGGATTGGCGTCCGACTGGAGACAATCGACGACTGAATGTCATGACGGTATCTGATCGTTACATATACAGGACTTCACTTCCTCTCTGTATGGTTGTAAGACCTTCTCCAAACTAGATCTGGTTAAGGTTTACCATCAGATACCAGTGAATCCGGCCGATATACCCAAAACTGCGGTAACTACTCCATTTGAAGCATTCGAATTTTTTACTATGTCTTTCGGTTTGCGAAACGCGGCTAGTATCTTCCAATGCTTCATGAACGAAGTAGTGCGTGATTTTGACTTCGTCTATGATTATATCGACGACATCTTCGTGGCAAGTGCCTCACCTGAGGAACATGTTACTCACATCCGCCTACTATTCGAACGGTTTCAGAAATACCAGGTGAGGATTAACACTAGTAAATGTGTTTTCAGTGCTTCGTCACTAACTTTCTTGGGCCACATTATCAGCCCTGAAGGTATATCTCCCTTACCTGAAAAGGTGAAAGCTCTACAAGACCTTCAAACACCCACTTTCACTTCGCCAACTAAGGCACTTCATTGGTCTGCTTAACTACTACAGACGTTTTATCCCACATTGCGCGGATCTCTTGTCTCCTCTTTCTGACCTGTTACGTATCAGGAAAAAGTTTGAAGGTGCCCGTGGTGTAGTCGTTATCGCCGTAGGAAATGAACACGGCGATACGAGTTCAAATCCTGGACGATACTGATTGCATTTCACATAGCCCTAATACCCTTGGGAAAGGTATGAATCCAATCATTCTCCCTCCAGCTATGGGTAAATAGTAGGACAGACTAGGTTCTTCAGCCTTGGTTAGGCAACTAGTCTAGGAGAAGGAAAACTCTGAATTCAAACCTGTTAAACTCCGCTTAAAAATTGACCTTGTGTCATATCCTGCCCGAGCGGAGGGGTTGGTAAATAGTATGGTAAAAAGAAAAATGAGCAGATTTCGTTGAATGATATCCAGCTAAAAGCCTTTTACGAAATGAAGCAGAAACTGGCAACAACATTGTTACTTGCACATCCTGTACCCGACGCCCAGTTTTCACTAATCGTTGATGCATCGGGAACAGCTGTAGGTGTAGTTTTGCAATAGCAACAACAACTACAACTTCTCGCTTATTTTTCGAGAGAGCTGAAACCGACAGAAAACATTACAGCACGTTTGGCCGTGAACTCCTGGCTATGTACCTCGCAGTGAAACACTTTCAGCATTCCCTATAGGGCCGGCAATTTGTGATCTACACCAATCACCGTCCGCTTACTTTCGCACGGCGTTCTCAGCCGGACAAGTATTCTCCTCGCGAAACTAGCCACTTAGATTTTGTTTCGCAGTTTACCAACGATATCCGACATATCTCTGGGGAACAGAATGCTGCGGCTGACGCCTTATCCCGCCTTCCTATCAATTCTCTGTTCTCACCATCGGATATCGGCTTACAGCAGATGGCCTTAGACCAGCCACGTCTGGACACCTTGGATCTATCGTCACCTGAATTTGCAACTTGCAAATTCACATACCTGCCAGTGTCAACTGCGGACACGCAGATCATCTGTGACACCTCAACAAATTCCCCTCGACCTTTTGTTCCGATGACTCATCGTAGGGTTGTTTTTGACATCCTACACCATCTGGAACACCCCGGACTCAAAGCCACATTGAAGCTGATTTCAGCTAGATTTTTCGGGCCAAATATGAGGCGTGATATCACTGCCTGCATACGTTCTTGCGTATCCTGCCAAAAGTCAAAGTTGCACAAGCATATCCGTGCACCTCTTGGAACATTTAGTACCCAGACACTCGGTTCAGCCATGTCCATATTGATCTTATAAGACCATAGCTGGTCAGTCAGGGATTTACCTACCTCCTGAAGCCATTCCCCTAAACGACATTTCAGCTGAATCCGTAGCGCAAGCCCTTATATCAGGCTGGATGGCGCGTTACGGAGTTCCCACAACTATTACCACTGACCGTGGAAGACAGTTTGAATCCCACCTATTCCTGGAACTTTCCAGGATTTTAGGGACCAAACGTACGTAAACAACGAGCTATCACCCTGCTTCTAACGGGATGATAGAACGCTTCCATACGCAATTGAAAGCCGCATTGCGTGCCTATCCTGACCAACAGCGATGGAGCGAATATGTACCTGTTGTCCTTCTTGGCTGTCGTGCAACTATCAAAGAGGACCTAGGATACTATCCAGCCGAACTAATCTATGGAATACCTCCATCGTTACCAGGTCAGAAACTGAACCCGATAGATTTAACAGTAACAGATCCAGTTTTGTATGCAAACAGACTGCGAGCTTATTTTAGTAAGCTCTCACCAATGCACCCTAGGGAACAGACCATCAAATCTTCGGTCCTAAAAAAAACATTTCCTTATGGACTCACATTTTTCTGAGAAAAGACTCTGTGAAAGCCCCTCTCACTCCACCTTATACCGGTCCTTATCGCGTACTTTCACGCACTGACAAACTTTTCACCCTTGACATTAGCGGCAAAAAGAGACTGTGTCTCCTGACAGAGTGAAAAGAGCCTTTCTTGACACCAAAACACAAGAGTCACATATCCCCCCACACACACACACATGCACATATGAACATACCTGTAATATAATGGCCATGGATTTCGTTTTATATATCTTGCCTTTGGGTTTAGTTAGGCTGAGAACCTTTCGGCTCAGTGCATGGGTTAGTTAGGTGCAAACATGAGCGCAGGTGTTCACACGCGCGCGCTGAGCGGACGTATCATTCAGAGATGTCACAATAAAAATCCCAGATAGTGGATGTGATCAGGGATGTGAGTGACGTCATGCACCGGAAGCGTGGACTGAGATTTTTTAGAAAAGTCAGTTAGTTGAGTTCTGCCTCGGAGGAAGAAGGTTGACTTTCGCTCGCTCGCCGAGGCCTTGTGGCAGGTGTCGCACGTGGTTTGGGGGAGATGGAAAAGTCAGTATAGAAAGATGGTATCCCTCTCCTTGTGTCGAAAAACCTTTTAACTCAAAGGTAATAAAAAGTTTCGTACCTGAATTAAGAAGTCGTAAGTGCTTTTCGTGTTTCGGGATTCCTATGTTCTATGTATATATGTTACGAACGTTTTACGTACCGGTATGAATATGTCTATTTCACATATTTATATCATAGCTATGTTACATACCCTTACACCAGTAAAAGGGAATACAATGCCAAAAGACAATTATGTTACCACCACACGTAGTGGTCGGCGAGTACATTGGCCTAAAAAAACTGTGTAAAACTTTATACATATAAAATGAACCATTTTTTTTTTTTTTTTTTTTTTTTTTTGCAGCTGCTATCTTTTTCTCTGTCGACTTTCCGCTTAAGCACAGGGTGATGTAGCAATCACAGATCTATTTTTTCTCGCGAATCAATGCCCCCGCCAAGCGATTCGGCCACACACTGACCAATTTAGTCGTTGGTTGCTGGTAACAGAGACAGGTGCCACTACAGGAAAGGTTGACCAGCGCGCTGCATAAAAACGGACACGTGGAGCCTTCCACCAGCGGCAAGAAAGATTTAAGTGTTGTCACTTTTTCGGTTACTGCTGAAAGAGAACGGGATTCTTTCTTTTGCAGAGACGGTTCTTTTTTTTTTTGCGTATGCGTCGCCCCTTTTTCTGCCAGGGGCTTCTAGGAGTTTCTGCATTTTTTTTTTATATCAATTTTTTTATTTAATTCAATCTTTAAAATTTTTTTCTATTTCCTACTGGCTTTTGTTCGGAAGCTCTTGGGAGTGTAGCGGGCCATTCATCACCATAACTCACTAGTCCACTCTGACTCGGAATGGTAATAAGTGTTAGGGTTCTATCTATGAGTCAAATAGATCTGTTTGCAAAAGATTTGTAACAGATAGGAATACTTGGTGTCGAATAACCATTGTTACGCCGCTATGTGCCCAGCGGGCTTTCAGAGTGCTGTTCGTTCCCGCCAAGTCCACCAGTTAACGCATTGGCACAGACGTTGGCTGTGATTTGCCAACGCTATTTAATGTTACAGATATCGCCAACTCCCTAGCTGAACCACATTTTAAAGCCACCAGGTGGGTTGTAGGTGAATTATTAAAAGTCAACACAGCTAACTGGCGAGCTTTCCCCCTCAGATACAAGGTCTTCGACAAATACAATGCTTAACAACAAAAAGAGGACTCTGAACTGCCGTATTTGGGTTAACAAGATTAATAACAATACTCTTTTATTGAATAAAAGAAAGAGACAAAGAAAAAACAATTCAGGTAAAAGTCAGGAGCGCGAAAGTCTTTCTGTGTCTCGGAAGAACCTCCATTAAGATATCCGTGTCCCCCATTCAATATCTGTTAATGTTCCACTTTCCTTCGGGCTTCGGGATTTAATGGCAGAGCTCGGGCTCCAAATCTCAAGTTTATCACTGGGGAAATATTCCCTCTTTTCTCCTCTATCTTATCAGAGCTATTCTTTCCTCTCGTAATTTGTCTTTTATTCACATCTGCGTGGATGCAGCAGGATAAATTTGAATATACTTAAATTGTATGTTCACTTACTTGGGATTTTATGGAGTTTACTCTCTTGTCTCCCCCACCTCGTTATTGGGTTTCCATAACACGTTGGTAGAAGGATACACGTCTTATTTCAGATAAGACCAAGATGAATAATTGTCTCTTTCCTCGTGGACAAGTCTTTTCTTTGGGTATTCGTTTAACGAAGCTCACCATACCTCGGAGTTTGAATTCATTCAAAGGAGAACTTTTTTTTCTTTTCACTCAATGTTCTCTGCGCGGCATGACTTTGGAATTTGGGTTTCTTCCATATCCCAAATTCTTTTCTTAGTTTTTCAACGAACAAAAAGCAACTCTTTATGTGTCTTCATCCTTCGACGAATAAAACAGCAACTAACTAGTTTCCGTAGTTTAAAAATTCACCACGTGTTGGCTTTTGAGCGGTTTCTTTATCAGTACCAATCATGGTCGCAGGTCTGCCTCCCCGCCGCTGATGCATACATGGCTAATAGAGAGTGAGGTTCTCCCATGCCCATGTCACCTTGTAATAATAGAGAGGGTTGAAGAGAGACAGCCTCTCTTTCCACTATTCTGCTTACTACTATAGTCGGCTGGGCCAGCGAGTCCCGCCTCCTTCCCCCATAACCCGGAGAAGGTATTAGGGTGTCATATTTCCTCGTCACACCATGTACAGATTAACTGTATTATGAATAGTGACTTGGAGTTATAATTTTGTACAAAGGATTATTATAGTTAGTTATTTGAAACTATATAACTGTGGAAACTTTATCATTATTGGATAATTTGGTTTGGTTCTATGGCATTGTAGGCTTTTTTAATACCAAATCCTCTTTATACATATACATCAAATATATAGGATTTCGTTTGGTTTGGTTCTATGGTATATCCACCTTTGTTTAATGCCAAATCCTCTTTATACATATATATTAGATATATATGATTTGGCTTGGTTTGGTTTATGGCACGTCAACCATTTTAGGTTATTTAATCTCAAATCCTTTTTATACATATATATTAGATATATGATTTCTGAACATTTTGTAGATAACATTTTTCAATGAGCCTGAGCTAATTTTTTTGCACACAGTTAAATTGTTTCACTTATTTCTATTTAATATGAATATTTCTATTTACTATTAATCATTTGTTTGTACACGGCTACATGTTTTCAAGTATTGCTATGCATCACTAACAATTCAATTAAACATCAGTCATTTGTTACATCAGTTAAATGATCAAATATTTCTACTTCTAACAATTCAATTTTGCATAAGTCATTTGTTTGTACACAGTTTTAATGTCAAAAAGTTCTACTTGACCCATAGATAGGACCCTATTAGGTGCTACCATTTCGGGTCTGAGTGTATTTGCGAGCTATAGCAATGAAGAGGTACTCCACATTCCTCCAAAACTCAGCTTTACTGGAGCCTCACCATCATTGTTTAATGTCATATACAGGACACTCGTCTGGGGTGTCTTACCCTTCAGCAGAGATAAAATCGGGGTATTCTACAGCCCCAATCGACTGGGCCAATTGTTAAACAGAAATAGTTACTTGAAACCATATGATTGTGTAAAAATTATTAGTATTAGATAGGAAGATTATGACTCTATGGACCTTTGTCGTAGCTGTATAGAATTAGACATGAGGGTGCATATTTATATGTGTATGCATATCACAGTGGACATCTGAGTCGGTGTGAGTACATACATACATACATACATACATGTGTATCTGTGTGTACATGTGTGTAGACATATCCATACAGTAAGTGACAAAACGAAGAGGAGGAAGTAGTTCACCCATCTACCACCAAACTGGTAGGCCAGTAGGTCAACGTGGGTTCGAACGAAGTGACTTCACGACCTTGAATAAGCTTGTGGCTAAACAATGCGCGACAGGAAAGTTGGTTAGTTGGTTGGTTGGTTGGTTGGTCGTTTTACGGCGTATCAACACTTTCCGGGTAATTTAACGCCGAATTAAATTTCAAACAATTCAGTTTAGTATAAGTATTATTTTTGTTTACAAACGGTTAAATGTCAAAACAGTTCTATTTCAGACAATCCAGTTTAGCATAAGTATACAGTTTCAATGTCAAAAACAGTCTTATTTCAAACAATTCAGTTTAGCTAAAATTCAGACAGTTCTATTTCAAACAGTTCAGTTTAGCATGAGTACACAGTTTAATTGTCAAAAACAGTTCTTTTTCAAACAATCCAGTTTACCATAAGTACACAGTTTAGTTCTATTTGACCCATAGATAGGACCCTATCAGGGCCAGAGTGGACCTAGGAGCGATGACAATGAAGGGGTACTCCACATTCCCCAAAGCTCCAGTATTACTGAAACATCACCATCAGATTGTTTAGTGTCATATCCAGGACAATCGTTGGGTGAATCATACCCCTTTGCAGAGAAGACGTCGGTGTATTCTACAGCCCAAGTCGACTGGGTAAGCAGGGGGGAAAGGGAACAAAGAAACAGGAAATGACAAAGTGTTGTATTTTGGCCTTCGGCCCGGGCAAACATGCCATTCCAAAGTGATGCGCCGGAAGGAAGTGACCGATTCCAATGGCCAGTAATCGAAAGAGATCGCGTGGGCGGATTAAGGCTGATAATATGGGACAAGGTGAAGGTCCCACTGTGCCACTACACCGGGAGAGAGTGACCTGTGAACTCTATGACAGTTATTTCCGCTTGATGACGATCAAACATGCCATTCCAAAGATTGGTGGGCGATTGAGTGGGCGTTGAACTATTATATAACTCAGTCAAGACAGAAGTCAGACAGTTGGAGTTACAGTTGGAGATTAGACGAGTTAGAAGACAAGATGTGGTAGAGAAAGCCCGGCGTTAGAGGCCCTTGGGGCCCTGATGAGTTAGGGCCCAGAGAAGTTGCTGATAAGATGCAGTAAAGAACGCCATCACCCAGCAGAGAGTTGAGCCTCTGGGCCTCCGGTTGAGCATCAGGAGAACGAGAAAGACACCACGCTGATGGCCATAAGAGTGGGGTCAAAATATTGCAGTTTCTGTTCGGTCTCCAACTCCCTCTCACCATAAAACCTTGAATAACCCTTTCAAACCTTACAATAAAGTGAGAGGTACATATTTTGTTAAAGAAGACTCCGCTCGTCGTTTATTATTGCGTCAGTATGTATCCTGCATGAACAGTTATATGTGTATATAAGCATATTTATTATGTGAGTATATAACAAAGGCACTTCATGTTTTCTTGAAAGTTGTGGGAGCCCGGAGTAAAGAGTGTTGGTCAGAGAAATCCGTCAATTTGTAAGAGAAAGCGAACGAATCAGATCCGCTCAGAGTCTGCAGGCGCCCCTACAGCTTGAGATGATCTGCAAGGATCAGGCTAGGTAGACTTCGACCATGGGAGCTTGACAGAGCCAAAGGAAAGTTTGAAGTGACACACATCCCTCCATCTGGGTGCGAGTCGAGTCTTTCAAACCTTGAGTTCTAGTTTTCTTTTTCTTTCTCTTTTGTGACACCGCTGGGGGTTCTGTGCAATTAAGACAGCGTTGGGGTCGCACAAACCAGTACAACCCAGTTAGTTGGGACTATTGAATACATCGACCGAAGCTCTGCAGAAGAGTAAGACCCCCCCCCAACGAATGCCATGGACATGACTCCAAACAACTTGATGGCGAGGATCCTGTCCTGGAGCTTTGGGGAATATGGAATACTCCTTCGTAAAAAGGCTTACTTACGGCTGGCAGATAGTTAAATGGTCACAAACATTTTGGCTTTACAGCTGAAAAGAACACCAAGCAGAAAACAATGCCATTTCTGTTCAAAGAGCAGAGATAAAAGAGGGTGAGAATGGTTTTCTAGGACTGTCATCCGACATCCCACGAACATGTCCATTCTATTTGGGAGATTATGATTTTTTTGTCTCCCAACAAAAGTCAAAATGTTCTTGTATGTATAAATGAGTTTATCTCATCTTTATTTCCGTTGAGTTCAGTGTTAGTATATCATGGATATACTAATGCTTATATTGGTCCTTGGTGAGTGGAAACTCGGCTGAATATTATCGCTACCACCAAGCATTCAAATAATGTTATTGAAAAATATCCACGAAATTTCAGCTCTTTTTTTTAAATAAAATAAAAAAAGATAAAATAATCTTTCTGTTCTCTAAAATAAACATTGTTTAAAAGTCAGAAGAAATTGGTCTTTTTTTTAAAATCTTAACAACTTAAATATCTGTAGGGTGACAATAAATAATTGTCTTCCCTTAGATTTGTGGACGTGTCTTTGAACATCATATGATAATTCAGAATCCTCTACCGTTCTCTTTTAGTTCCCGTTCTTCGAACGAATAAAGCCTCTCTTTGTATCTCTGTTCCTTGAACAGACTTGACTACCAAAGAAGACAAATAATATTTTCACCATTTTGGCACCCCTTTCATATACTGCTTGTCCATGAAACAATGTGCACATTTCATCTGCATAGGACACGTTTATGTATTCTTGTAATATTTCTAACATTTTTAAACATATGGTTTAAATGTCCTCTATGTGTAAATGGGCTATTTTTCTCATTCCTTCCATTTATTCATTATTAGAGTAACATTGGATATATTAATGCTAATAAGTGGAGACGCAAGTAAATATCCTCGCTAGCACCAACCGTTAGCACTTTGGCCCGGAGGGGTAGAACTTTTTAGGGTCCGTAGCAGAAAGAAATAATTTCAAATTATTATTTAGTGCGGGAATCATTTTGCCGTTGAGGTTTCAATTTACATATTTCGTCCAATGAGAATAATTCATGCCATTCTGCCCGGATGACTTCCCTGGGCAATATAAAAGGCGGGGTAACATTCTTTCGTCTTCTCTTCCATACATATTTTTCGAGCAGGACAAACCGATTCTCTTCTTCACTGACTCTTCTCGACGATTCCAGCAGCAGTAACAGACCATCACATCATGAGATGAGCACATTCAACTTTTGGGCCAGTGTTCCTTTAGGAGTACTTTCTTTCATCATTTATTCATTCCTCCTAGACCCACTGGTCCTCGAAACTTCACGGTTAAATGTTTAATTCCGACTCTATCATTTGCAACTGTTTTCTTCCATGTACGAACTCACAGCACAAGGGCTATCTTTCTGGCAGTGATTAAACTTCTTGAAACTCATCAATATTCTCCTCCTCATTCCTGTATTTCCTTTCTTCTTAATGTAACAGGGCAGACCACAATTTGTCCTTGTTAGTAAAGGTCCTAACTATGGGCAAATAAAACAGTTTGACATTTAAACTGTGTACTTATTCGAAACTGAATTGTTTGAAATAGAACTGTTTTATCATATAATTGAGTGTAAACAAAAAACTGTGCTTTTGTTAAAATGAGTTGTTTGAAATAGAGCTGCCATTACATTTAACTGTGAGTAAAACTGTATTTAAACAAATGACTGTGGGTAAACAAGAAACTGTGTAATTATGCTAAATTGAATTGTTTGAAGTAGAACTATAATGCTCGATATGCCATAAAACCAAACCAAACCAAATCCTATATATTTTAATATATATGTATAAAGAGGATTTTGCATTAAATAACCTACAATGGTTGATATGCCATTAAACCAAACCAAACCAAATCATATATATTTAATATATACGCATAAAGAGGATTTGGCATTAAATAACCTGCAAGGGTTTGTAGGGAACGAATAAATAGATAAAAAAAAAATTGATTTAAAAAAAAAGGCAAACTTAAATTGGCAGAAACTCACAGAGGTTCCTGACAGGAAAAGGGGATGACGCATGCGTAAAAGAAAAAAGGCATTCTATTGACAAAGGGGGACAGGTATTCTTTCTCTTTCAGGCAGTGACCAGCATTTTGACAACGTCGTTGCTGACGTGTGTCTGGGCACCACGCATATGTCTTTGGGCGTAGCGTTGATTAGTCCCTTTCACCCAGTAGCAGCTCTCTCTCTCGGTCAGCATTATGCTGAAATATACAAGACCCACAAATGAACTACAAACAAACCCTTACCGGACTGTGACAAACTTCCAAAAGAAAACTAACCCTTACGGAAGCCCGAAATACCAAATGAGGACAAACACATGCCTGAAACGATTAACGTATTTTTGACACCTTAACTGGGGGATTCGACCATTTCAATGTATTCAGGAAAAACTCCCTCATACATGGAATGGTTGTTGAACCCAGTAAAGAAAGGAAAGTATAAAAAGAAACGTCTTCGTCTCTAATCTGTTGCAGTCTTTTCTTTTGTATAATTCTTTTTGGGACTTTCTTGGGCAAGGCATTACACCGACCAACCAACGTGGGGGTAAAATAAAGTAAAAAGTAAAGTTGGCAACCGTAGTCGAGGACGACCCGAAAGCTCCCTTTTCGATAGCTACTACACCAAGGTGTAGGGGAGAGCGCTACTCCTTTCCCTGGATTGCTCCACTTTACCTTGATCCTTACCTTATAATGTTGAGTGTTAAGCAAGGAAGTACCAAGTACCATTTTTTAAATCTTTGGTATGACTCGACCTGAGAGTGAACCCTGGTCTCCAGGGCTATTGGCGAACACTCTCTAGGAAAATAAAATAACCAAAATATGGAGTCAGATATTCAAACGGCAACACAGCCTTGCCGTTTGCTCGTGACCTTCAGCCACAAACCCCACAAGTTACTATGTCATTAAACCAAACTAAAAACCAGGGAGAGTCTTCGTAGCGTGGTGGCTAACGTTCTAAACTAAAATATTGCAAGCGAGTTTGAACTCCAGTTGTACAATTACGTCCACTTTCAAACTGATACCTGTAGAGAAGAGGAAAATCTCGTATTTTGGTTTGGCGCTCAATTTATTTCGACACTTAATTTCAACCAATCAGGATGACTAATCCTATTCAGCCCGGACTTTCATTTCGGCCCACCAAAGCTTGTAAGCTGCCAAACCCAGTCTTTTTGGCTTGAGACGGCGACCAGAACAAACATTCCTCTGGCCGTCCCTACTTAGCAATGCTTTTTAGCTAGACAAGCCGCCCAGTGTGGACATCTCACTGCGGCTTTAACATAGCAACACCACCAGCAGCAACATGGACACTCAAAGAGGGAACCATCAAATTTATGGATTTCCTACGAGGAATCCCAGTTGAACATAAATTAGAAACATACAACATGCCTTGCACAGGCCCAACTTTGTGTCGCCCCAAAAATTGGCTATGTCGATCTGAGCGTAACTCCGCTCTCGACCACATGGAGACAATGCAGACTCTCCCCCAAATACCAGATACAAAACTACACGGTGACTCTAAACACAATCCCTCACACGTCCCGCAACACACGCTGCCATCTCAACATCCTGCTTCGCCATTTCTAACAAGCCTAAACTCCACGAGTCTTGCAGCACCAAAAGCAAACCATATTCCATGCTGCAATAAAGACCTTATTCTAAAAACACCTTTCAACCTTCGTCATCTTACTTCATCTTCAACCACCCTTTATATATCCAACAACACGCTAAGCGAGGAAACACTACAACGTAAACACACATACGTTACAAACCATTCCTCGCTACCAACAACAAAAACTCCGGCTACAAAATGATTCCCCTCGCTAAACAATAATACACATTTCATCATCGCTAAATACCCTTGGGAAAGGTATGAGTCCCCTTATTTCCTCATCAGCAATGTGTTAAATAGTTTCGGCATTAAATAACCCGCCATGGTTGATATGCCTTTAATTCGAAAAAACCGATATCCTGCGATGCTGAAGATGGGTTTTGTTTTGCTGGGTTCCATGGTTACCTCAATCCTTGCAAATTAAAGCAGTTTACTCAAATGTATCAACAGGTTTACTGAGGCGTGCTTAGTGTAACGGTTATGTCGTAAGAAATGAAATCGGTGACTCGAGTTCAAATCCCGGACGAAGCTCCTAATACACAGTAAAAATTACATATTCGTTAAAGTAAATTCATAAATATATTTCTCTCTGTTATATAATCGGGTAGTCTGAAAAGTGAGGTTGTCACTTGATCCCGGACAGCACTTAAAACTATCGATCGTTATTTTTGATTCAAATGATAAAAAGAAGTCGACAAACATATTCTATTTATTACAAACTGTATTAAAGAATATCAGACTTTTTTATTTTTATTTTTAAGTTTGTATCAGTGGAGGATATTATTTTGCCTCCTTATATAGTAATATTTTGCTTCCATATATTGTAATTTTTGTTCCCGTATACGGTAATATTTTGTTTCCACATATTGTAATATCTTGTTTCCATATAAAGTAATTTTTGTTTCCGAATATGGTAGATTTTTTTTCCATGTATAGTAATATTTTGTTTCCATAAATGATAATATTTTGTTTCCATATATGGTGATATTTTGTTTCAGTATATGGTTATATTTTGTTCCATGTATGGTAATATTTTGTTTCCATACATGATCATATTTTGTTTCCATGTACAGTTATATCTTGTTTCCATATATAGTAATATTTCGTTTCCGTATATAGTAATATTTTGTTTTCATTATTCGGAATATTTTGTTTCCATATATGGTAATATATTGTTCCAATATATGATAATATTTTGTTTCCTTATATGGTAATTATTGTTTCCATATATGGTAATATTTTTATTTCCATATATAGTAATATTTTTATTTCCATATATAGTAATGTTTTTATTTCCATATATATAAGATTTTGTTTCCATATATGATAATATTTTGTTTCCATAAATGGTAATAATTTGTTTCCATATATAGTAATATTTCATTTTCATATACGGTAATATTTTTTCCATTTAAAGTAATTTTTTCCATTTGAAATAATATTTTATTTCCGTAAATGGTAATATTTTGTTTCCATATATGGTGATATTTTGTATTCCTTATATGGTAATATTTTGTTTCCATGTATAGTGATATTTTGTTTCCATAAATGGTAATATTTTGTTTCCATATATGGTAATATCTTATTTCCATATATAATAATATTTTGTTTCCATATATGGTAATGATTTGTTTCAATTCATAGAGATATTTTATTTTCATATATGGTAATATTTTTTCCCTGTATATTAATATTTGTTTCCATAAATGGTAATATTTTGTTTGATATAGTAACATTTTGTTTCCATATATAGTAATATTTAGTTTCTTTATATAGTAATATTTTCTTTCCATATACATTAATTTTTTTCCGTATTTTAGCAAAATTTTATTTCCGTATATGGATAAAATTTGTTTTATGTAGAGTAATATTTTGTTTCCGTATATGATAATATTTTATTTCAATGTTGTTTTTATATACGGCAATATTTTGCTTCCATATACCGCAATAATTTGTTTCCATATTTGGTAATATTTTGTTTCCATATATAGTTATATTTCGTTTCCGTATATGGTAATATTTTGTTTCCATATACGGTAATATTTTGTTTTCATGGAGAGTAATATTTTGTTCACATAAATAGTAATATTTTGTTTCCAAATATGGTAATATTTTTGTCCATATAGAATTATATTTTTTCCATATATGGTATTTCTTTGTTTCCTTATCAGTTAATATTTTGTTTCCATATATGGTTATATTTTGTTTCATGTATGATAATATCTTGTTCCCATACATAGGAATATTTGTTTCCGTATATGGTAATATTTTCTTTTCATAAATAGTAATATTTCATTTCCATATATAATAATATTTTATTTCTATATATGGTAATAATTTCTTTTTGCATATTTAGAAATATCTTATTTTCATATATGGCAATATTCTTTATGTCTGGTAATATTTTGCTACCATATATGGTAATATTTTGCTTCCATGTATAGTAATATTTTGTTTCCATATGGTAATATTTTGTTTCCATATATAGTAATATTTTGTTTACATATGGTTATATTTTGTTTTCATATATAGTATTTTTTCCGTATTTGGTAATATTTTGTTTCTATATATAGTAATATTTTGATTTCGTATATGGATATAATTTGTTTACATGTACAGAAATATTTTGTTTCCATATATAGTCATATTTGTTTCTATATATGATAATATTTTATTTCCATGTATAATAATATATTGTTTCTATATATGGTAATATTTTGCTTCCATATATAATAATATTTTGTTTCCATATATGGTAATATTTTGTTTCCATATATGGTAACACTTTGTTTCCATGTATGGTAATATTTTCTCTACCGTTATGGTAAAGCAATTGAAAAGATTTCTTAGCGGTCTGGTAGGCCAATCAAATTGGCTACCACTTAATTTCGAATAAAAAAAATTGGAAAAATGATTATCTTGGGTTTTGGGTCGACAACTTCAGTTGTATTCGTATTCTTTTTTTTTTCTCTTTTTAAAGGAATAATTTCACATTTTTTTAGATAAATTTTTGTTCAGAAGGAAATATTGTTGAAATTATCTCTCTCGTCAACATTTGTTAGAACTACTGATAATAGAAATTTTCGGGTGAGAGATATCTACCCCAAATACCACATTTGAATAAGAGTCAGGTTACCTGCCCCTAGTAATCGTTATTTTCACTGTGTAAATAAATAGAACGCCAAACGTGTTTTAAAAAGTCGTCCACATGTATTTGCCTTGTTGATTGAGTTAAAGTACCCTGCCAGGAATACATGAATATAAATACCTGTACCTAAAAACGTATGTCTCATTTTTTTGAGGAATTAGGTTTGTAAATTCCCAACAACGAAAATTTCTGAAGTTTAATATCTTAGAAAAGAGTCGTCATTTGAAAAGTTTTATTTGGTACGTGTTCATTCTGAATATTAGTATCAAAGGTATAGGTCTTCTTTGAAAGAAAAGTTTTGTAGCAGAAAGAACTTCGTATGTTTGGCGCGTAAATTATTTTGACCGTTGGTCTCGCCATATATTTTCACCCAATGGGGATGACGAATCCCATTCAGCCCGGATGACTTTCCCAAGCAAATCGAATTCGGTGAAAGCCCGCCAAACTACCTCTTCCTCAGCAACCTTCGAGTAGGACGGACATATTTTTGTCCGCTCCCTTCCTAGCAGCAATATCATACTCCATGAGAAGAGCCGTCTAATTCAGGGACCACTGAGTCTACACTTCTAGACCCAGGGGTTCCCAGTTGAATATGAATCAGACGAATTAATTCTGCCTCTGACAATTCCGCAGCTTCTTTCCTGGACAACCTTTTCTGGAGACCGTAACCGAGAATTTAATATGGGTTCAGCGAGTTGGCTCAGGGAAGACGTGACGAGATAAAACCGTTCAGAAGGGATCTTTACGATACATCTGCTGCAGTTAGTAAGCTACTCATGGAATCGCTGTGTTGCAGGTATATGTGATCAAAGAATATTTTGTTTCCATATATAGTTATATTTCGTTTCCGTATATGGTAATATTTTGTTTCCATATACGGTAATATTTTGTTTTCATGGAGAAAAATATTTTATTCACATAAATAGTAATATTTTGTTTCCAAATATGGTAATATTTTTGTCCATATAGAATTATATTTTTTCCATATATGGTATTACTTTGTTTCCTTATCAGTTAATATTTTGTTTCCATATATGGTTATATTTTGTTTCATGTATGATAATATCTTGTTCCCATACATAGGAATATTTGTTTCCGTATATGGTAATATTTTCTTTTCATAAATAGTAATATTTCGTTTCCATATATAATAATATTTTATTTCTATATATGGTAATAATTTCTTTTTGCATATTTAGAAATATCTTATTTTCATATATGGCAATATTCTTTATGTCTGGTAATATTTTGCTACCATATATGGTAATATTTTGCTTCCATATGGTAATATTTTGTTTCCATATATAGTAATATTTTGTTTACATATGGTTATATTTTGTTTTCATATATAGTATTTTTTCCGTATTTGGTAATATTTTGTTTCTATATATAGTAATATTTTGATTTCGTATATGGATATAATTTGTTTACATGTACAGAAATATTTTGTTTCCATATATAGTCATATTTGTTTCTATATATGATAATATTTTATTTCCATGTATAATAATATATTGTTTCTATATATGGTAATATTTTGCTTCCATATATAATAATATTTTGTTTCCATATATGGTAATATTTTGTTTCCATATATGGTAATACTTTGTTTCCATATATGGTAATATTTCGTTTCCATATATAATAATATTTTATTACTATATATGGTAAAAATTTCTTTTTTGCATATTTAGAAAAGAATTGTTGTGCACAATTCTGTCGGCGAATTAGCCGCGAAGTTGAGAAGGGTTGTGTGTGGGAACTAGCAGTCCTGTATGAAGGTTGATAAATAAATGGCTTGGTTGAGTGTCAGCCATGGGTATACGTGGTCCGTTGGTATGTTTAGCTGACACTGCTACAAGAAGGGGACATCACCTGTGCGGCTAGGCCTAAAGCCCAGCCACATGATGCTACGGCTCAAGCTGTCAAGAAAAAAAAAAAGAGACCTGGAATTTTGGCGTGTTTATATGCTTCGGGACCACGCCTTGTGGTGTCTTCTAATTGGTCAAAAATGGGCGCATGACCTTCCTCCACACCACGTTTGTACAGTAAGCAGTCAACCGATGTTCTATGTGGTTATGTACCGTCGAAATATTTTACCCGGGCGAAAATATCTTTTATCACATCAAGTGTGATGACTATATCTTATTAAGTAATGGTATATAACTGAGCTATTTCGTGGATTTATCTACCAATCGATCCATCTATTCAAATTGTAATGAAGGGAAATTTCGTATTTTGGTTTGGTGCGCAATTTAATTCGACACTTGATTTCACCCAATCAGAATGACCTATCCTATTCAGCCCGGACCTTTCATTTCCGGCCAACAAATTGGGTAAGCTGCCAAACACACTCTCTTTGGCTAGAGACGCCGACCAGTGCAGACGTCACACTGGCCGTTCTTCAATAGCGATGTTTTTTTAGCTGGACAACGCTGCCCAGTGCAGACGTCTCACTGCGGCTCTAGAATAGCAGCAGCATGGGCACACGAGGGAACCCATCTCATTTATGAATTCCTCGCAAGGAATCCCAGTTGAATATAAATTAGATGCATTCAACATGCCTCGCACAGGCACAACTTTATGTCACCCCAAAATTGGCTATGTCGATCCGACGAGTAATCCCGCTCTCGACACGCTAGCTCTCAATTCACCTCTGGGCCACTTTAAAAGCAAACCCAATATTCCATGCTGCAAATAAAAACCTTATCCTTAAACACATTTCGACTATCGCCATCTTACTTCTCCATCATCCTCCTTTTATTTCTTACGAACTTAGCGAGGGGACAAACTACACTAAGCGAGGAAACAACTCAACGTAAACACACACCCACGTTACAACCATTCCTCGCTAACAACAACAAAATCTCCAGCTAAAATCATCATAAAAAAACTCTGGCTACAAAATGGTTCCCCCTCGCTAAACATTAATAACCATTTCACTTAAGGTTAAAAATTATCACTAAAAAAGCATCTATCTATCTATGTATTTGACTCAAAGCATTCGAATCTATCTATCTATCTATCTATCTATCTATCTTATTTTATTTTCTCTTGAATCTATCTATCTATCTATCTATCTATCTATTTCTGTCTTCTTGTGAAACGGTTTGCAAGCCACTCTCCCTGACTACTAAGTACTGTGAAGTCAGTTTGATCTTCATTAGGTGACCCATACTTCTGGCCTAAGGTAAGAGTTGTAAAGGATCTATCTATCTATCTATCTATCTATCTATCTATCTCAGTATGTTCATTATCTATTTATCTATCTATCTATCTCAGTATGTTCATATCTATCTATCTATCTATCTCAGTATGTTCATATCTATCTATCTATCTCTGTCTTCTTGTGAAACGGTTTGCAAGCCACTCTCCCTGACTAATTAGTACTGTGAAGTCAGTTTGATCTTCATTAGGTGACCCATACTTCTGGCCTAAGCTAAGAGTTGTAAAGGATCTATCTATCTATCTATCTATCTCAGCCAGTTTCTATCTGTTTTCTAGATTCATTTAGACCTCTGCATAATTCTATTTGCTTTCTATACAAATTGTTCATTTGAGATTAATTTTTACCTCCCCAACTAAAAAAAAGTTCTACCGTGTAAGAAAATATCTCTCTCATCCATAGAGAAGAGGGTGTACCAGCAGATGCCAATACTATTTGCTTTCCAAATGAATTAAACCTTTCTGTTCAATCTTTAGCCAAAATACAAATATTCCAGGCACCTATAATGTGGGGAAGACTCACTACCACCAAACATCAATAAATACTATTCAAACACTCCTTGAAGTGAAAGAAGTTCACATGCCAAGTTATATCAAGATTTGACTAATAGCTTAGTAATTTATTGGTAACACTTAAACGATGAGAATTATTTTTCTTCTCATAAAAAGCCCAAATGTTCACCAATGGCCCGGGAGACCAGGTTCAATCCCAGGTTGAGTCATACCAAAGACTCAAAAATGGTACTTGATGCCCCCTTGCTGAACACTCAGCATTATAAGGTACGGATCAAGTGTAAAGTGGAGCAATCCTGGGAAAAGAGTAGCGCCCTCCTCTACACCTTGGTTTAGTAGCTATCGAAAAGGGAGCCTTCGGGTTACCCTCGACTTAGGTTGACTATTTTAAAAGTTGCCCAAAATGTGAAAAAGTGGCGAAATTCAAAACTTAATTGGGTTGAGATTTCGGAAATTTGCATAGTTCACTATTTGGTATTATAAGCTGATGCTAGTTTGGCACAAGTTCTGAAATAGAGAGCACACAGGGAGAATCGAACTCACTAATCTACTTTCTAGTTTGCTAATTATTACACAACACGAAGTGCCCTGATTCCCTACTAATTATCCCAACTCGTTAATTACTAATGATTGGCAACGTTGTCTGTAACAGAAACAATCTCAATTGTAACTTTCAGATTTATGTTTTTAGTCTATGTTTTAATCAGTTAACCTTGACTTTTTAACTGGCTTCTCCCTACCTCCCACCCTCTTTTTCCCACACACACACACACACACACTCTCTCTCTCTCTCTCTCTCTCACTCTCTCTCTTTCAGTGTGTCAGCGTGTATTTCTCTCCTTTTTTTAGATTTCTTTTTCTGTCAGTGATTTTTCCACTCTCTCTCTCTCTCTCTCTCTCTCTCTCTCTCTCTCTCTCTCTCTCCGTCTGTTTATTTCCTCTCTCGGCTTTTTTTCTCTCTTAGTCTGTCTGTGTCTTTATCTTCCCCCACCTCTCTCTCTCTCTCTCAGTTTGTGTAGGTGTGTATCTCTCCTTCTCTAGGTTTCTTTTTCTGTCAGTGATTTCCAACCCCCTCTCTCTCTCTTTATCTCAGTCTGCTAATTTCCTTTCTCGGTGTTTTCTCTCTTAGTCTGTCTGTCTCTCATTCAAACTCTCTCTCTCTCTCTCTCTCTCTCTCTCTCTCTCTTTAGTCTCTCTCACTCTCTCACTCTCTCACACACATACACACATGCAAACATATACATACACTGTTTTTCTTAGTTTGATTCTTTCTCTCTCTCTCTCTCTCTCTCTCTCTCTCTCTCTCTCTCTCTCTCTGTAAGTTTTTCACTCTCAGCTTGATTTTTCTCTTTTAGTCTGTCTCTGTCTCTGTTTTTTCTCCTCGGAATTCTCTCTCTCTCTCTCTCTCTCTCTCTCTCTCTCTCATAATAACAAATGATTGGCCCTTGACAAGTGTGTACTATCATAACATTGAAAAAGAAAAGATTATTGGGAGAAGTGGAGCAGGTAATAATTAACAGGCGAATGATACATGAACACAAATGGATAAAATTAAATCAAAGAGGACAGTTTGTTTATTTGCCCGTTTATTACGAAGCAACCGAACATCATTCTAAAGTTAAACAACAAATTCTCCTTTATTCAATTGGTTCAGTAATATTGGATAACCTCCCCAAAAGGTTTCGTACATATATATCTATTTATAAGGAAGTTGACTCCAAAATTATGGCCCAATCAGCTGGAACTGTAGAATAAACAGACTGCATCTCTGCAGTGGGGCAAGACTCCCTCAAAGTGTGTCTTGGATATGACATAAAACAATCTGATGGTGAAGCTTCAGGATTACTGGGGCTTTGGGAAATGCGGAGTACCCCTTCAGTGTCATCACTCTCAGGTCCACTCTACCTCGGAGTGGTAGCACCTGATAAGGTCCTATCTATGGGTCAAATAAAACTATACTGCAACTACCCTAAACTGAATTGTTTGAAATTAACTGTTTTCCATTTAACTATGCGTAAACAAAAAAAGCGTATAAAATCGAGAAATAAAAATGTTCCAATATTTTTGTTGGTAGGGGTGGTAAGTCACAGACTTGCGCAGTCAACCAAAATTTATGTCGACAAAAAAGGAGAATACCAGCGTTGAAGAAGCGGAATGTGGTTAGGGTGGTGATTCTCGGATCATGCGGTTTCCATCAAAAGCCGCAGTAGGAAGGTTAAGACGAGTGTTGTATGGTGTTGAATATTGTAGGCGTCACACTCGATGTTCTAGAGTGTGGATGTGCGTTCTTCTCTGACTAGCCCCCGAAAGAATCTCGTCTTTTATAGTTCTCCTTTCTGCAAATCGAATCAACTTTGGTCTTTCTTTATTTTTTTTACCGCGAATGTCATAGATTAGTCGAAAAATTACTTTTAATTTTATTTTTTTGTGAAAAATTCCATTAACATTTCACCGTGTGCGAAGCCTATGTGCAGAGACGCATTAAGTTTTATTCTAAAAAGAATCTCGGCCCCAGCAACATCCTGTGAGGGCTCTCTTGTCCTGTTAATTAGAATTGCCATTATTTTGTTTGTACTATCAATCAGAAGAGATCTCTATTAATCATATAACATCAATCCAAATGTTTGAGCTGTAATTTGGGTGTTAAAGACAACTATTATCTGCAAGATGTGGTAGCTATCATATATAGTCAACGAGCTATGGTTCTGACTGAGTAATCTAAGTCAATACAGACTGCTATTTACCTATTAGGTTGGATTGTGCTGGCCGGTGGGGCTCTACAATACACTGAGCGCATCTCTGTAGAGGAGTATGACACCCCACCACCGCCATGAGTGTCCTGGATATGATACTAAACTGCATCCGATGGCGAGGTTCCAGTCCTGCAGCTTTGGTGAATGTGACGTATCTCTTAATTGTCATTAATCTCAGGTCCTATCTGTGGGTTAAATAGTACTGTTTGACATTTAAACTGTGTGCAAACGAATGACTTTTGTTAAATTGAATTGTTAGTGAATGAATGCAAACAAATGATTAATACTAAGTAAAACTAATCGTGTTAGAATACCTGGAACCATTTAACTGTTTTGCAAACAATAGTAATACTTGTGTTCAAACAAATTGACTTTGACTCTTTTGAAAATAAGATTACCTACAAACTATTGACTTACAAATTATATATATATCTATTTAACTGTATCCAAACAAACGAGTTCTGGCTCGTTTAAAAATTTTGTCTACAAACTCCGCGTTTACAAATCATATATAATATGTATGAAGAAGATTCGGCATCAAATAACCTATAAGGGTTATTATGCTATAAAAAATTAAAGTTGGCGACCGTAATCGAGGGTGACCTGAAGGCTCCCTTTTCAGTAGCTACTACACCGATGTATAGGGGAAGACGCTACTCCTTTCGCTGGATAGCTCCACTACCCTTGATACGTACCTTATATCGCTGAGTGTTAAGCAAGGAGGTATCAAGTACCATTTTTAAATAGTTTTTGGTATGACTCAACCTGGGATTGAACCCAGGTCTCCCGGACCATTGGCGAACAACCCAACAAAACCAAACGTAGTCTAATAAGTTTTTGTCCGTTTTTGTATCTATTTTTCTGATAATTGTACAGTCAATTTAATCTTTTTAGTTAATTATACTACAGTTATCACGTTTATTATTCTTAAAGTTTATTTTATAACTAGCAAGACCCGTGGGAATTTTACGAAACGAAAAAAAATCAAGTGAAGCTATTTAAGTAAGTAGGATAATTTGCAGTTTTATTAGATATAAATCCTATTATTACCTTCGCAATAAATAATACAAAAATATACAATAATAATCTATGTAATACTTTGTATACAGTATAGGACTTTACACTCCTATAATTTAATTTGGGCGGTATGCCACTTGTTCCCACAAAGATGGCGGACGCTCAATGTTCAGTCTCGGGAAACCATTGGCCAGGAGGACCACGTGATATGCTTACAACTACGTCGGCGCGCGAAAATTCAAGTCCTGCGTCTTGAGCCACTGATAAGAAGATTTTTTTCTATAAATACGCTGTCTTAAAACACATTCGACCTCTTTTACGAATTTTCGTCGTAGCGGCAACACTCTTTTACGATTTTTCTTCGTAGCGGCAACACTCTCCCTTTGACGAAATTCCTTCGTAGCGGCAACACCTTCTCTTTGACCAAATTCCCTCGTATCAGCAACACCATGCCTCGCAGACATTATTGTACAGGAAATATGAGACGCTTCCCCGTCTTTAAAAAGCTACCGGTTTCTAATCATAGAAAAAAGACATTTTAATTTTACGATTCTTTTTGTAGTTTAGTTGTGTTACACACACACACACACACATACATACACACACGAGCTCACACATATATATATATATACACACTATCAGTATGTTAGAGTTAGTTATGTTTTCATGTATTAATGTAAGTTTTGATATTATAGAATATAAAATTGTTTTTGTTCGTTCGCCTTGTTTTAAATGTTCATTTTGTTCACGCCGTTTTACAACCATTATCTATTCCGCTTCATTTACACACACGTCACCACAAATTGGTGACCTTCCGACAAGTGAAAGCACGCAACCACACATAAAAACAAAAACAGCTCTCATTTTAAAAAAACAGCACAAAAAAAAAATTATTACAACGCGTAAAAATGGTAACCCTTACTTAGAACACACAACCAAAATATAAAAATAAATTAAATATACCCACAGCACGTGGAACTCTTTCTACACTACCTCCTAAACATTTGAAACTTTACTTCTTGAGAGAAAACTCAACCACAAATGTTAACCCAACGACGTAAAATGAGCATACAAAATTTCCTAAACATTCGAAACATTTAAGAATATATTTCACTCATTTCAAAGACAACATGAAAATTCTATCACGGCGCGTGAACTTTTGGAAATAAGAGCGGCGAACACATGCAAATTCTTTAAATATCTTATTAAAAAAATTTCATATAAAACAATTACATGCAAAAATTTAAACAAAATTTTCCAAGCTAAAACTCCTACACAGAAACAGGACGGCAGAATTTATTTCACAGCACACGATACATATTTCTTCACTTTCCCCACTACCAAAAATCAGGCAACTTTCAACTCTTTTGACTTGCCCACCCAATCTTACTGGCCACCAAAGACACTATCTTCTGCTGCTACCAGACTGGTCAGTAGACGATACACACTTCTTTTACTACTACCAAACTTGTCATTGGGACGACATTCACAACGACAAGGAAGAACAGGACTACGCGATATTCTCCACCAGCCAAAAAAATTTCCCGACATTTTCTGAACAAATACCAACAAAATGCAAGCCAATTCACTTACTATCTTCATGATTCGACAAACTATCCGTGAGTGCCAGAGTGACGAAGCCAAAAAGCACCCACCGGATACAATGTTATCAAACAAATCCCAAAAACTAAGACATCTGAAAGTTTGATTTTACGAAAACGAAGACAAGCAAATCTTCAAAAAAATCAACACGGATACTCAGACGTCCAACAACTAAAAACTCAGAAGGAAACTTGTTCCAAGCTGACGCAACATTCCATCACACAACTTTCAACTACGAAAATTTTCAACACAACAGGAATTACGATAGCTATATAATTGTGCACACCAACAAGAAAATTCGAGGCGTTGGTTAATACGTGCCCACGAGCCACGCTAAAACACCGAATTTTTTGGAAAAACACAAACAACTTAGCTAGAATTTCGCCTGTCACTTCATTCAACTGCACACAACACAACCTCCATGGAATGCTCAAACAAAAGACAGTTTCCACAACTTCAAATATCAACACATCCTAAAATGAGCCTAACACAAGATACGTAAGACATTATTACAGCGAATTGAGTTAAACACCGCGTACTTGCTGTTCTACTCACAAAACAGCACTAAAATTTCACCTTGTGCCCACAAGGAATGCCAAATAAAGTGCGAAGTAACTCCCACGCTAAAAAAAAACAAAAAAAAAAAAAAAACACTTGCATTCATAAAGTCAACATTCATATAAATTTTGCCTCCACGTTAGAGAACATATTGAAAAATATTTTCAATATTTATCAATCTGCGGGGGGGCATATAGGACTTTACACTCCTATAATTTAATTTGGGCGGTATGCCACTTGTTCCCACAAAGATGGCGGACGCTCAATGTTCAGTCTCGGGAAACCATTGGCCAGGAGGACCACGTGATATGCTTACAACTACGTCGGCGCGCGAAAATTCAAGTCCTGCGTCTTGAGCCACTGATAAGAAGATTTTTTTCTATAAATACGCTGTCTTAAAACACATTCGACCTCTTTTACGAATTTTCGTCGTAGCGGCAACACTCTTTTACGATTTTTCTTCGTAGCGGCAACACTCTCCCTTTGACGAAATTCCTTCGTAGCAGCAACACCTTCTCTTTGACCAAATTCCCTCGTATCAGCAACACCATGCCTCGCAGACATTATTGTACAGGAACTATGAGACGCTTCCCCGTCTTTAAAAAGCTACCGGTTTCTAATCATAGAAAAAAGACATTTTAATTTTACGATTCTTTTTGTAGTTTAGTTGTGTTACACACACACACACACACACATACATACACACACGAGCTCACACATATATATATATATACACACTATCAGTATGTTAGAGTTAGTTATGTTTTCATGTATTAATGTAAGTTTTGATATTATAGAATATAAAATTGTTTTTGTTCGTTCGCCTTGTTTTAAATGTTCATTTTGTTCACGCCGTTTTACAACCATTATCTATTCCGCTTCTTTTACGCACACTCACCCCACAACAGTGATCGTCGTAATAAGGTGAGAAACAGAGACAGAGAGAGAGGGGGAGCTGACAATGAATTGAATAAATGAAGGAAAAGAAAAGAATGATTAATGAAAAAAAGGGTCCTTCTCTACAACGAAAGCAGCTATTATTTTTTATACACTAAGAAGATAATAAATTGATTAATTTACAGGTCTTATTTTTTATTTAAAAAAAAGGAAGAAAAGAAAAGAAAAAAACAATATCCCCTCTTTTTTAGGGATTGAAAAAACTCTAAATTTTAGAGTCTAAAAACAACAATCTATTTATCAAACAGCGTTTTCTTTTTTCTTTTGTAGCAGCCACAGATCTATTTCCTTTCGCGAATCAATGCCCCTGCTAAGAGAGTCGGTCACTCACTGACCAATCAACTGGCAGAGCGCATTAATTCCTTCTCCCTCTCAGGAACTATTTTTCTAGTCCCTTTTGGTAGAACAGACAAAGTCAGAGAGCCCTGAACCAGCAGCAGAAACACACCTCTCTCACATGACTGCCACTGATTCCACTTGGAACCCTTCACTCGCTGCTAGCTTCGCACACGCTTCCTACAAACCAAGGACCAGCATACTGACCAGCGATACCCGCTGCTGTTAGCTTCAAACACGCTTCCTACAAACCAAGGACCAGCATACTGACTAGTGACACAAAAGGGACACTTTGTCACTCTCACTCCTTTACGCCTGCTACTATAATAAACCTTTTTTTGTTGTGTTGTTAAAAAAAGAAGTTTCGTTATTCATTTGTGTTGCCTAATAATATATAGTGTTAGAGAAATTAACCATCTTTCGAAACACTAAACTTTTTTTCGTTCTTTTTGTGTGTATGCTTGTTTACTTTTGTTGAATACTTGCAACCGTCTTCCTTATGGGCAAGGCTAATCACTAGGTCAATGGTGAATGATGGAAGAACTGGACACGATGATTCAAGTTCAAATCCTGGATCAGACTATTTACATTTCATACCCTTGCGAAAGGTTCAACGATAGTAATGTTATTGTTATTTTTAGCGAAGAAATGTATTCTTGCCCGTGTTGGTTATGTTGGTGTTACGTTACTTCCTCGCTATGGGTAAAAGGTAAATAAAGGAGAGAAGTTCCAAGATGTCGAAACGTTTTATGAGGATTTTTAATGGAATAAAGGGTTTACGCTTATGCTGCAAGTCTCGTAGTTAGTAAAGAAGTAAGGAAACAAAATGAAGTTATGAGAGAGTGGAGAAAGCATTTTAGCAG
The DNA here is from genome assembly GCA_963585895.1 of Sepioteuthis lessoniana. Lineage (NCBI taxonomy): Eukaryota > Metazoa > Mollusca > Cephalopoda > Myopsida > Loliginidae > Sepioteuthis > Sepioteuthis lessoniana. The sequence goes on from OY757944.1 coordinate 19,884,728, forward strand.
CTAAATGCCTGAACGAAAAGTGCATTGTTAGGTTAAGGCATTGTTGGGTGTGCGAGGGAGATATGTTCGCCATAGTGTAATAAAAGTCGTGTTTGGTGGTGTGATGATGCTGCTGCTGCTGCTATTGAAGAGCAGACAGTAAGACGTCTGTACTGAACGAAGAAGTTCTGCGAAAGAAAGTGTTTGGCAGATTTCCCCAGTTTGTGCTGCCTGGAAAGATGCTCCGGGATGAATAGGATAAGTCATCCTGATTGGGTGAAATTATGCGTCGACCCTAACGGTCGAATTAAATTACGCGCCAAACAAAAATGCGAAATTCTTTCTGCTACAAAGGTAAGAATCTAATTATTCTCCTTCCACGCCAGTAAATAGTAGGGCAGACTGGGCTCTTCAACCTTGGTATGGCAACCTTGAGAAGGAAAAATCTAAGTTAATCTCCGCTTAAAATTGACTTAGTATCGCATCCTGTGCGTGTAGATGGGTTGGGTAAATATGTATATATATATATATATATATACGTATTTGATCCAAAGATGGGATCCAAACAGGTTAGAGTCGACCTATGAGTGATGACAACAAAGGCATATTCCAAATATAGTTTAATGTCCTAAACAGGACGCCTCTTTCGGGGTTCTGTCCCTTTGTAGGGGATATAGGCAGTGTATTCTATGCCTCGCTAACAGGTCAGTGAACCTTTTTTTTAATAAACGTTCTTTAATATCTTATGTAATCTCTTATCTAATTTCTTCAAATATAATTTGATTTCTTCCTTTTTTTATGGCCTAAAAGCAGAAAATTATGCTTTAGAAATTGACTTTGTATCCCATCTTGCTCGTGCAGAAGTGTTAGTGACTCACATCTTCATTGCTATTACTCTAACCGGGAGTGGTAGTTCTTGTTAGAGTACCATCAGAAGATTCAATAGATCTAAAAATAATGACCAACCTTTGCCCTTATTCAGCTCTTCCGTACTAAATAAGGTTACCCACATATTCTTTGGTGGGGTGTCCTCGTGGTGTAGTTTGGGGCTGTAGAATACACTGACTGCACCTCTGCAGAAGGGTAAACCCACCTAATGAGTGTCCTGTTTATGACACTAAATAATCTGATGGTGAGGTTCCAGTAATGCTGGAGCTTTGGGGAATGCGGACTACCCCTTTATTCCCATTGTTCCCAGGTCCACTATGGCCCGGTGAGGTAGCACCTGATAGGGCCCTATCAATGGGTTAAATAGAACTAACGGCATACTCATGCTAAACTGAATTGTTTGACTAAACTGAATAGCTTGAAATAGAAATGTTTTTGACAATTAAGCCGTACTTACATTTAAAATGCGTGTTTATGCTAAACTAAATTGTTGGAAATTGAACTGTTTTTGACATTGAAACTGTACTTACACTAAACTGAATTGTTACATATAGAACTGTTTTGACATTTTACGGTGTAAACAAAATCTGTACTTTGGCATTAAATAACCCACAAAGGTTGATATGCCATTAAACAAAGAAACTAAACCAAACATTCTTTGTATTAAAATCTAAGGTCCTTGTAAGGATTCCATAAACCTTAAATGGTTTTCAACTCATCTTCATAAGGATGGCTTCTTTGCTTCATTACAATCAATGTAATAAAACTTTAGACTTGGTTCTGTCGCGGGTACTTAGAATATGTCGATTGTATTTTCTGAGTACGTTCCCGAAAAAAGAAGGATGCAATATATTTCGACGAGTCATGCATTAAGGACAAGTGTGATATTCCGTGTTCATTCACATTTATTTACAGAGCTGTACAAAAGGCGTGTTTACTTACTGAAGTCATGAGAAGAAAGAGAAGGAACCTTAGTTTCTTTCCCCGGAGTTACGTCAATGAAGAGTTCCTCACAAGGGGAATAACCTTGTTATGATTATATTACAGCGGAGTCTTCGTAGTGTAATGGCGAAAGTGTATTGAACCTCCTTATTCCTCCAGCTACGGATTAACTAGTATCACTGCTATTCTTCTAGGAGGATGGCCTTGGCATTAAATAACCTACGAATGTTGATATGCCAATAAATAAATAAATAAACAGAAACAAAAAAGGATGTCCTGGATATGACACTAATCTGAATCTGAGGTTGAGGCTTCAGCTCTGAATACCTCCAGAGTGTGGAATGTTCTTTATACTTATATAACTGTGCAAATTAACAATGAATAGTTACGTGAATGTATAATTGTTTAATAAGGACTATTATTATTAGTCACTTGAAATCATATAACTGTATGCAAACAAAGAGTTATTATCAAATGGAAATATGTATTGAAACCATATAATTTGTATATGAACTATTAGTATTAGATAGGAATACTTGAAACCATACAATTGTGTGCAAATTATATGTAATAGGTAGTAATACTTGATATCATATAACTGTAAATTATTTGTATTAAGAATATTTACTTAAAACTTTAATTGTTTACAAATGTTTGTCTTGATTTCTTTGTATGGGGCACATGAAGTTTTATCGTGGTTATGGTACGTGGTACATTCAATAAGTTTCCATACTTTTTTGGTACAGGCATTTAGAATTGTCGTAAACTCTTGAAAATTCAGTATGTTATTGCTATACATATTATGAGATGACTGACCAATCTTTATGATTTCAGGTTCAAATTAACAGCTACAGCAGGAATTGGAATACACCCTACTAAAACCTGATTGTCTCACCTAGTGAACTTCAAAAATACAATCTAGACGTGAGGACATTTTAGAAGAACGAAATGCAATAAAATTCTGTTTTAAACTGTTTTAATACCTCAGAAACGAATGGAATGCTTCAGACTGCTTTTGGAGCATCTTGCAATGAATTGAGCATCAGTTTTTGAGAGGCATAAGAGATTCAAGGAAGACAGGGAGTCTGTGAGGGATGATGAGAGGTGAGGGAGGAGTAAGGAAGTCAATACACCACAGTTGATTGGCCAAAGGGTTAGGGTTACTATGTTGAGGTTTTAAGGGAGTTCAGGAAGAGATTCCGTCGGAAGAGGCCAGCACTCTTCAATTCGGGCCAGTGGCATTTCTACCAGGACAATGCACCAATCCACAAGTCCATCCTTGTCACAGACTATTTGACTAAGATGGGCATCAAGACAGTTCCTCAGCCTCCCTATAGTCCAGACCTTGCTCCCTGTGACTTTTGTTTATTCCCTAAGCTCAGAGGTCGTCGTTATGAGACAATTGAGGAGATAAAAGAGGGTATGACGAAGGTCATTGACACGCTCACACAAGAGGACTTCCATGGGGCCTTCCAGAAGTTGTTTGAACGGTACAACAAGTGGATTGCAGGCGGAGGAGATTACTTCGAAGGGGACTAGAGTGTACTATCAATAAAAGTGCCCATACGAAAAAAGTCTGGAAACTTAGTTAATGATCCTCGGATAGTGTTGGTATTATTGGCAGATTCAGATGTTTGTCATTTTCTTCTACTTACCCCATTCGCTTGTCTTGTTTTTGTCCGTCAAAGATGTAAGAGGAATTTAGGATGAAGGAAAAAGACGGTGATACCTTTCGACTCAAATTTTATTTTGGAGGTTTACGCCAATTCAGTAGAGTGGAATGTTACCTGAGTCTGTAGAAACAGCCAAGTAACTCCAGACAAGGAGTTTGGAGAACATAAAGGAATTATCTTTTGCAAATTATTAGCTGAAGGTGTTATATAATTAAGGAATGATTTTTTTTTTATTTTAATCATTTTTCATTAATTATATTTTATCATTCAGTTTGGTTGGGCTTTGAACTTTTCGGTTTAAGAGTTCAGGTTTGTAGTCAGTTGGTACAGTTTACGCTCGCGCGCAAAGGATATGACAATCCCCATTGTCATAATAAACCCCAGACAGGAAATGGGCTGGAGTGTGGATGACGTCAGGCCGAGAAGAGATGGGCTGAGAATTTGGAAGATTTTGAAAAAGATTCAGTTGAGATTCGACCATGGTGTTGAGAAGTTGAGGTCCGACCATGGTGTTGAGAAGTTGAAGTCCGATCATGCAGTTGAAGGTTGATATTGGACCATGCAGGCAGATAGTCGAGTTTCTGGCATGGAGGCAGATAGATGAGTTCTATGCCCTAATGGCAGAGAATTGAGTTCACTGCTATAGAATTGAGTTTTCTACCGTTTCGGCGGCGGTTAAATTTTTCGGGTTCCGACCAGTGAAGATGAATTGACATCTAAAACACCACGAGATGTGCTGAACATTAGAGGTATTGTGAGCATTGTATGATACGAAAGACTTTTAAGAATTGTGTCTCTCTCCTCGTGTCGAAGAACCGAAGTCAGAAGTTAATAAATGCGTTCGTACCTGAACAACGGAGTCCGCCGGTTCCTGCATTTGTATTTGAATATGTGTTGTGTATTTGCATTTGTATATGTACTGTTGGGTTGATATCATTATACGTGCGGACGTAGGGGAAAACACAACACATAACTATCCTGTCCAGTCAGATTCGAGAAACCACTTATTTAATTTTGGATCCTAATTTTTTACTGATTTGTACAAAAGTTTTGTTTTGGAATTTTGAACTGCTTTGTGTGTGTGCGTTTCTTACTTATTTGTGCTTCACTATTGGTTATAAAATATCGGATTTTATATCCTATACCCTTCTCAAAGTGAAGTTAAGCTTTACCCAAAAAGAACTAAATACCCAACCTTAAGCTAACTCCATGGAAACAAGTAACAGTATTAGATACAAATAAAACCACATTTTTGAAAAAAATAATTTAAACAAAAATGTCGTAGTTACTCAGGTTCAGTTGAGAATAGGAAAAGGCGTTCTATATTAAAGAATAAATCCCATCAAGTTTTAACATTCATTTCTCGATTGGCTATTTGAGGGATAATAGCGTGACTAGAGTTCGAACCCGTTTACATCAAAGCCACAATCCAGCACTTTAGTCATTACTCTAAAACGAGTTGAAATGCTGCTGTGCAGATAAACCAACTAAACTAAAAAAATCGAATGATAGGAAATATTACAACATTTAACGATATATATATATATATATATATATAAAGACTACCTCAAGAAGACCCTCGGTACCTGCGACATTGACCATCACCAGTATTAGTGCTGCACCGTCCACCAGGTCATCTTCACCTTTGATGACTCTTGCATGAGGAAGATCCAGGAAGCCTCAGCAGCTATACTAGATCATACCTTAAACTGCAGTCCCTGCGGCCGGACTTACCTGTCTCGCATCGGCCGAGTCAGCATGCCTGCAGTCGACATGAACAGCCTACTTCATAAATCTTCGTTCGCGAAGTCAAGCCAAGAAGAGAATATATATATATATATATATATATATAAAACCACACCTCACGACTCAATCTTATTTTAGAATATTTTTGGTAGGTGTAGATTTTGAAAAGCGGGGATTCCCTGTGGCTTAGTGGCTAATGTGTTGGACTGGGACCTCGTAGTAAGCGAGTTCGAACTCCAATCGCGCTATAACGTTCACTTTCGTACTAATACATCTAAGAAAGGTATGAGCCTTTAGTGTTTTCGGAAATGGTTGTTTCTCTAACACTATAAATAGTTTGGCAACACAAATGAATAACGAGACTTCTTTTAAATAACACAACAGAGAAAGGTTTATTATAGTAGCAGGTTTAAAGGAGTAAGAGTGAGAAAGTGTCCCTTTTGGTGTCGCTGGTTAGTATGTTGGTTCTTGGTTTGAAGGAAGCGTGTGTAAAGTTAGCAGCAGCGTGTTCTTCAGCGATGGGGTTCCAAGTGGAATCAGTAGCAGTGGATGTGAAAGAGGTCTGTTTGGGCTGCTGGCTAATTCCTCTCTGTCCGTCGACTCACTACCCAAAAGGGACTAGAAAAATAGTTCTAGAGGAAGAAGGAATCAATGCGCTCTGCCTGATGATCGGTCGATTAGTGGCCGAATCGCTTGGTGGGGGCATTGATTCGCGAAAGGAAATAGATCTGTGGATGCTACAAGCCTTCTTATCTACTTAGCTACGGGTTAAATATTACCACTGGTGTTCTTCCACACGGATGACCTTGGCATATAATAATCAACTATGCCATAGCCAATGAGGGTTTTCTGAGTTTCTGAGACATGGTTATTGCCGTAGGGCTCTGAGCCTGCACCTGCAATTCGTGCCGGGTGGCTGTAACCAATGACAAGCATTGACAAGCATAGGTTAAAATTGCACTAAGTGAATCAATGACAAACAATGGCCCAATTACCCCAGGCCTTCGGGCCTTCGGGCCTTCGGGCCTGGTGAACCTATGACCAGCTGTACGTGAGTCTCGGCTCATGTGTGATCTCTCCTAAAACAACCGCAATAAAAAAAAGACCTTGTGTCAAATCCTGTCCGGTAGGAGGCAGAGATAGATACCGCTAAGTGACAAAACAACGGAAAACAGAAATTGATTTTATCCGTCTGAATTTTCTATACCCAGATAAACAATGTTCACTTGAGGAGGATACAGCGGCCGAAACGTATTTCAACTAACAACAATAAAGATAAGGATAACAGTCAGAAAAATAACAATCAAAATAATGCACAAAAACTGATTTCTATGAAGCATTTATAGTATAATGGCGAGTTTAAAATAATATCCCTGACCAGTTTAGCAATTTCTGCCGGCAATAAAAAAACTAAATGTGCGAATTTTTCTTTTTGCGATGTAATGCCTTTTGATTCCAGCGAATATTCCAAAAGGGCTATAAATAATTCTGGGTCGGAAAAAATAGATGTGAAATCCATTTTATTTATTTATGGAAGAGTAGCAATGACAGGCAATAAAAAACTATAATGAGTTAGAAGTAAACTATTCAAGGGGGCGCGGACAGGACATAAAATGTTGAAGGCACGATAGATGGGGGGGAGGAAGTACGTGGTTCGTTTGAGCTTTTCTTTCTCTTGGTTTTTTTTTCTTTAAGAATCTCTATCGAAGAATTTTCTGAAAGAATTTTAAGACAACAAAAATGAATGTGCTAGTACCTATGGTATTATTCCCAAAAAAATTTGTTCAGTCGGAGTCACCAAATTATTGTGTTAGTAGAGCGTTTATTCTAAAGCTAACAGCAACAAATAAATGAATTAATACTTCTGCCGCGACCTGCTCACAAACATAAACAGATCGGATTACTTGTTCGCTCTAGAAAAATTACATCCGGGTACGGCCGGAAATGACGAAGCCCTTTTCGACCCTAACCTGCCGTTACTGCTAAGAAAAGGGAATAAATAACATTTAACAGCATTTACAAAACACTTCTGCCAGAAATAACTCATGAAAATGGAATTCATTATCTTCGCTAGCCTATATCAGACTAAAGAAGGACTTATTTTCTACGTCCATTTTTTATAGAAGAACTTTCTATTTACGAGGCGCGGCAGAGTGGAATTCGTTCCCTTTATATAAAAAAGGCTTCAGTGGCGAAAGATCCACGGACGCTCTTTTAGGGCGTTTGTGACTTTTCTTCTCCAGTTGTTGGGTTGCATTCGGTAGGCCGTCGTAACTCTGGCGGTTCTGCCGGGTGTGCCTCTGCATTGGAGAGTTCTACTGGCCACAGGGGGACATCCTCCAGGCTTTTACCCTCTTCGGGGGGGGAGTCCTGGTGCCTGAGGCGCCCCTAAATAGGGGAATGCCGATGGGGCCGAACGTATTTTTGGCCTTGCCGGAAGCATGTGGGTTTCGGCCCTGTGATCGGACCAACCTTAAAAACGGCCTTGGGCCACATTCGTGCGTTGGCGGGACGTATGATAAATAACAGAGGTCTTCAGAGGTCCGCGGACGCTCTTTTAGGGCATTTGTGACCTTTCCTCTCTAGTTGTTGGGTCGCATTTGGTAGGCCGTCGTACCTCTGGCGGTTCTGCCGGGTGTGCCTCGGCACTGGAGAGTTCCTCCGGCCTCAGGCGGCATCTCCCCCAGGCTTTTACTCTCTTTGGAGGGTTGGGTTTATTGCCTGGGGCGCCCTTTAAAAGGGGAATGCCGACGGGGTCGATGGTATTTTGGGCCTTGCCGGACGCGTGTGGGCTTCGGCCCTGCGACCTTAAAAAGGGCCTTATGCCACAGTCGTGCGTTGGTGTGACGTATGATAAATAACAGAGGTCTTCGGACGCTATCAGGAGCCACTCGGCTCCACGAGGTTGAATCCTACATCTGGTGGTTGCATTCGCCTCACTTATCGGCATGTTCCTTTTTTTTTCAACAAATCGCTTTGCTTCAAAGCTGAATCCCACTTCTAGTGGTAGATTCACCCCTTTTTTTCATCACATTGATATGCGCTAAAGGTTCTTTTAAGGACCATTAGAGGTCCCCTTCTGCGGGTTGGAGCATCTCTGACGGTCCTTACCGACCAGTCGAAGTAGACGGCCCGGAGGCAAACAAGAAGAGGACTCTAAGAACATCTGGTCTTAACCATTTCGATCGGTTCCGCTCGTCCGTTTGACTGCACAGCGTTAAAGGCACGGGTTAGCTTTTAGCTACCGCTTCGCTATCTACGCAGCGCTAAGATAACGACAATCTTAGCCGCGGCCTCCTGGCCTGTTCGCTCGACAGTGCAGAGTTTTGGCACCGCAAAGCCTTAGCTACCGTCCCGATACGTCAGCACAGCTTTGGCGCGGCAAAGCCATAGCTACCGTCTCCGAATCGTCCAAACAGCTTTGCCACAGCAAAGCCATAGCTACAGTCCCGACCGTCCGCACAGCTTTGGCGCGGCAAAGCCATAGCTACCGTCTCCGAATCGTCCACACAGCTTTGGCGCGGCAAAGCCATAGCTACAGTCCCGACCGTCTGCACAGCTTTGGCGCGGCAAAGCCATAGCTACCGTCTCCGAATCGTCCGCACAGCTTTGGCACGGCAAAGCCATAGATACCGTCAACGATACGCCCGCACAGCTAGGGGCACGACAAAGCCCTAGCTTCACCGATTCGCTCGTTCGACTTCGTATGTGCTAAGGCCTGGCAACCCTTAGCCACGGTTTCCCCGTCCGTTCACTTGGTCCGTAGTACTAAGATACGGCTCAGTCTTAGTCACCAGCTCGCTCGACTCTACACGACCAAACTGCCAACACCGACTTCGACTACGACGCTCCAGCAATGCAGCATCCAGTCCACGTACGACTCGCTATTACGGACTGCCCTAGCATTGCAACAACTTGCCTATGCACGACTCGCTGTACGGGCAACCAACCAAATCGACCCCCCCCGGTTAACCCAACGTACTGTCAAAACCGGGACATCGATTTACCAACCACGACCGACCTCAGCTACCAGCAACGATCGTCCAGCTGCATTCAACAACTCAACCGACCTCAGCTGCCCGCAATGATCATCCAGCTATATCCTACGACTCGACCGATCTCAGCTTCCCGCTACGATCGTCCAGCTGCATTCTCCGACTTAACCGACAACTACCCGCATCAAACATCTAGCTGTATCTCCACGACTCGACCTACGCCAGCAACCCTCACCGAACATCCAACTTCGCACATCTACGACTTGACCATACCAGTTATCGACATCACCCATTTAGCCGAAGATCCAAATACAACCGCCACGGACTTTACTCACACGTTTGTGATTCTGACAATAAATTGTCATCCTTGTTGTATTTGTTACCTCACCTTTGTTTCCTTCATTGTCTTTAGCTATCATTACTCGCACGCATTAAACTTAAAAAAACATTTGCTTGGTCGACATGCTTATCGACTCCGCAATTTATTAACCAGCACGTGAAACAATGAATTACAATATACGGTTCTTCCTGTGTATAAAGTTGAGTTTAAGGGACTTACGGGTGTGCTAAAGAAGATATCTGGTATCTTATGGTTGACTCTCTCAGAGCTTTTAATGTCACTGCCTCACGGAACACCTGGTGGAATTTATCTGACTGGATTTTGGATTTTGGATTTTGTGCAAAGACCTCTGGGCTCATCACGTGATTAGTATATCCAATCACAGAGAGCTTCTTCACTCACTCCATACACAGGAATTACCATTTTACTGATCCAACAATCTGTTCTCCAATCTTTTCATTATACTTGTATTTCTTTGCTTAAGATATCCTGCTAAAAACAACGCACTTACCAAACTAAATAATAAAATATAATAAACGAAAAATGATTAATATAAAAAATCATTACCTTAATTATATAACAGATGGAGTACACGCAATTCTTGGCCATGTTGTATTCTGTTGTCGTGCCACTCCTGAATATTGTCCTGATATCATATGGACTTATAGGATACGCATTTCTTTAGTTTTAGATAAATCAACTCAGAACACGTAGATAGGAATATTCTGGAAAAAGGATTAAAATCTCTCATAGAATTTATTCTCTTATATTTCTAAACCAATCAGCGAAGGACACATAGAATAGAATATTCTAGAAAAAGCGGATCAAAAACTAACTTGTTGAAAAATTTGTCCGAGAAATAGAAATAGTTATATTAAAAATAAAAGTAATTTCTGTGAATCTGATTGGTTAAGAAAGGTCACGGGTTGCATTTTCACCGACGTCTGCGCATTTAAATTTTATTTAACCTGTAATAAACTTAGAACATTTTACTTTGATTCACTTTTATTTTACCCAAAGGTATAAATAGCGAAGTTTCTTATTTCAAAGCAGAGAGACCGACAGATATGCAGACGGTCACATCACGGCACGATAGATTGTCGCTGGATAACCCATTGATATAAACTACGGCTAGGAGAATGGTCGAAAACTCATACATACCAGGACACACGGATATACATACACATACACTTGTATATAAGTACAAGCCTATCTTCTATTTTAAATTCGGACATACACATATGCACACATTCAATTTGACTAAGAACATCCGTGTTTAGCCGGAAGTTTTGTTGTTATGCGGGGAAAATATTTGTTTGTGTTTAGCGAGGAAGATGGTTGTAACGTGCGTGTGTTTACGTTGCGTAGGGTTGTTTCCTCGCTAAGTGTTGTTAGTCCCTTCGCTAAGTTTTAAGAGTAAATAAAGGAAGAATGAAGAAGTAAGATGCCGATAGTCAAAATGTGTTTTTAAGAATAGTTTTTATTTGCAGCATGGAAAATGTAGTTTGGGTTTGTGCTGCAGGACTCGTGGAAAGGTTGTGAGTAAAGAGACAGTAAGGAGACGAAATGGATTTATGAGAAGGTTGAGATGGCAGCGTGTGTCGTCGGACGTGCGACGGATTGTGTTCGCCGTAGTTTAGCGAAAGCCATGTTGCCGTGGGAGGAATTGAACTTTAGAGTCACCGTGTAGTTTTGTGCGTCTGGTGGAGAGTGTGCGTTGTCTCCATTAAAGGTGTCGAGAGCTTAATTGTGCGTCGCATCGACATAGCCAATTTTGGGGGTGACATAAAGTTGTGCCTGTGCGAGGCATGTTGAATGTATCTAATTTATATTCAACTGGGATTCCTTGCAAGGAATCCATAAATTAGATAGGTTCCCTCATGTGTCCATGCTGCTGCTGCTATTTAAGAACCGCCAGTGTGACGTCTGCACTGGGCGGCGTTGTTCAGCTAAAGAAGTTGTGTTTGGCAGCTTACCCAATTTCCTGCTGCCCGGGAAAAAGGGTCCGGAATGAATAGGATAGGTCATCCTGATTGGGTGAAATTAAGTGTCGAATTAAATTGCGCGCCAAACCAAAATACGAAATTTTCTTTCCACTACATGTGTTTCACTCACACACACATACACACATATGAACACCTTTTGAATAATCGCTGCCATTGTCGAGTTGATAAAATATAAAGTTGTTTTTCTTTAAGGTTCTTTTTTGTCAAATTTCTCGTGTCAACTTTGCTTGGGCAAACGTTCTGTTGTTCTATTGTGGAACTCACATCCGAAGTTTTGCTTTTCGTGGAACCTCGAGAAATCCTATTCCTCCACAGACTACATCTCTTTTGAATCTTTTCGGCGAGGCCTTTGACGTAGGGCAGACAGACTGATTGCTGGTGAGACGCTAGGCGTCATGATTCTCAGTTAAGGTCGACCACCGGTGATGGTCGATGTGATAGATACCAAGGGATTTTTTATTTAGCCGGGTTTTGTGTAGGATGGTAGCGAGGGAAAGTTTGTTGTAAGCGAGGAGAGTGGGGTAACGTATGTGTGTTTACGTTGAGTTGTTTCCTCGCTGAGTGTTGTAAGGCCCTCGCTAAGTTTATGAGAAATAAAAGGAGGAGGAAGTAGAAGAAGTAAGATGGCGATAGTCGAAAGGTGTTTTTATGAATAGGTTTTTATTTACAGCATGGAATATTGGGTTTGCTTTTGGTGCTGCAAGACTCGTGAAGTTTAAGCTTGTTAGTATTGAGACAAAAGGGCGTTATGAGATGCTGAGAAGGTTGAGGTGGCAGCGTGTGTCGTCGGACGTGAGGGATTGTGTTTTTTGCATTTTGACGAAAGACATGTTGCAGTTGTAGGAATTGAACTTTGGATGTCACCGTGAATTTCGTGTCTGGTATTTGGGGGAGAGTAGGCGTTATCTCCATGCGTGTCGAGAGCGGGATTACGCTCAGATCGACATAGCCAATTTTGGGGTGACATAAAGTTGTGCCTGTGCGAGGCATGTTGAATGTATCTAATTTATATTCAACTGAGATTCCTCGTAAGGAATCCATAAATTAGATTGGTTTCCCTCGTGTATCCATGTTGCTGCTGCTGCTATTTTAGAGCCGCCGTGAGATGTCTGTACTGGGCGGCGTTGTCCAGCTAAAAAGCATCGCTATTGAAGGACGGCCAATGTGACGTCTGCACTGGTCGGCGTTCTCCAGCCAAAGAGGGTGTGTTTGGCAGCTTACCCGATTTTCTGACCGGAAATGAAAGTCCGGGCTGAATAGGATAGGTCATCTTGATTGGGTGAAATTAAGTGTCGAATTAAATTGCGCGCCAAACCAAAATACGGATTTTCCCTTCCACTACATTTACAAGCAGTCCTTGAATCGATTCTTTGTCAGGATAGCCAGCGGAGAGTTCGTCAATTTAAATTTGTAAATAATCCAAATGGAGTGCTTAATGCACAGCTAATTAATTTAAAACACTCATGCAGAGCAAAATATATCATTAAAAACAAGAAAATTGATAGATAGATAGATAGATAGATAGATAGACATGCTCCTTTATAAATTTATTTCACCAGTATATCAACTGACTCTTCAGATGGATCTGAACAGATATTTGTTTCTTTTTAGCCGCTAACACCGGGGAATACATTTGTAGCGTAAATTTCATATACATACACAAACATCGCACCCACGTTTTTAAACCAATCAACAAACATTAGAACATTCTTGAAAAAAAAGGATCCAAACCACAATATACAAAATTCACGCCCATAGATTTTTTAACCAATCAAGTACTTTCCCTCCAAAAAAACATTCATACCCGTTTTGATCCTCTTAGGAGTTATAAAAAGAAAGCGATGGACCAATTCAACAGAGGTTTCGCCGCTATCAACAAGGAAATTACGCTACGCTACTGGACTGCTCTCTTACCCACTAAAACCTGAGAGGCGCCACGCTCCCATTTCTACTTCCACCAAAGGCGAAAACAACAACAACAACATTGTGAGTTTTTTGGTACAATATTCCAGCTGAATAATAAACCTTTATTTTAAAGTTATTTAGGTTTTGCTTTTGTTTTGTTAGGGAAATTACTTGCGAGGAACACGTACTGCCTCCAAACTTTATTTTATACTTTAGACACATCTCGCAATATCCCCGACACATTTCACCTAACGTAGAGTTCAAGGAGTCATAATTTAAATATACATTGATATATTTGGAAAAAAAAAACAACATATATCTATATCTATATATCTCAGCTTAGAAAATCTTCCCGTATATAATAGGTAAGATTTTCTTAACCGATGTATATAAATATAGATATACATATATATATTTTTAACACAGACACACGCAAACAAATATATATATATATATATATATATATATATATATATATATATATATATATATATATATATACTTATATATATTAATAATGTTTATATACATATATATGTGTTTATATATATATGTGTGTGTGTGTGTGTGTGTGTGTTTTTATATATATATATATGTTTTATATATATATATGTTTATATATACATGTTTATATATATGAATGTTTCTATATATATATATATATATATATATATATTTATATGTTTCTATGTATATATATGTATATAATTTTATATGTATATATGTTTATATATATGTACGTCTATATATATATATATATATATATATATATATATGCATGTTTATATACATGTATGTTTATATATATGCATGTTTATATATATATATATATATATATATATATATATATATATATATATATATATATATATATACACATTAAATTAATGTATATAGATGTATTGCTTTAATAATTCCTGATAATTTAAATTTATATTAATGATTACTTTTTTTAGCGGAAAATTAACTTAAAGTTTTTAGTTTTTAGCGTATATGAAGTTTAAAGATTTAAATAAATATAGTATTTCTTTTTTCGTTTGGTTCATCATTTCGTATTTTTATAACACCCAAGCGGCAGGTCACTGTGAAAGGAAAATAAAAGAAAGGGGAACATTTCTTCTCTGTTTAAATACAAAAAACAAACGTAAGTTTTCAATTCATTCTTCAAACCTACAAAAAACATGATTAAATGTTGAAGAAGACTTTGAGGTGCCTATTTATAACGGCCACACCAGTCTGTTGTCGTCGATTGCCTTCTTTTTCTTTCATTTCTTCTTTAAAAAGGACCGGTGAAGCCCTGTTGTCAGCTTCTTCTTCCACGTGGTCTACAAGGAATAGACCAACGAAGCCGGCGCCCATATCCTCCACTTTATCATCGCACGTTCTTGTTGGTGCCAGTCAACTTAATTTCTTCCATTCACGCTCGTACCGAAGTTATTCAAATTTATTATTTGACGTTTTTAAGCACGATCAACAAGGTTTTGGGGGGTTTTCCTTGATTTTTGCTTCACGTGAAAACATGTCCACAAATCTCAGGTAAGAAAGAAGGATTTATTTTTAAAGTTTTTTTCTACTTTATCGCATCGGTAATTTATTACTTTTTTTTTTCATTTTTCCTATGTTTTATTTAATAGTGTGACACAAATGTCATAATCTCAAATAATTTACACGTGATGCCCAGTTGGTTGTGGACCTCAAATTTTTCCAGTAGCAACCAAAACTCAGCTTCTAAGATATGTGATAAAGAAAAGGTAGGAACTAGGAAAGATTGTGTCGCGCCAGTTTTTTAAGTGAAGAAAATCTGTTGACGTAGAATCTTATATATATATATATATATATATATATATATATGAGGCATATTTTATGAAAAATTATAAATATTTGGTGTTGAGTTTTTTTTTATTGACCTTTTTATGTTGACGGTTTATTTATTTTTATTTTGTCGGTATATTTCATACCAACAAAAAATCTAATGTCTAAATACACACGCACACACACACTCATATTTATGTAAAAGTAGATAAACCAACACTGACAACAGATTCAATATTTCGTTCTTTATTTGACAAAGATCTTCCTCTGAATGAAAATGAGTTTTTCTGAAGTTCAACAATTGAGGAAGTAGATTCCTCAATTGATTTATCCACTTTTTACCAAAATCTAACATTTCTATCTATCTATCTCCACACACTTACAACCACACGTAAAGAATCATACAAAATCCCAACGGTTTCTTGACTGTATTTTTTAGATTTTCGATTCATTTCATTTTCTTAACTGTCTGATGATTGTTGTTTTGCAAAAAACTCAATGAAACCCAGGGGTCGCAGTCTAAATTCCATGAATTTTTATATATATATATATATAGAGAGAGAGAGATTGCCTTTTCTTTTCTTCCTTCCTCAAATTAGTCGTATGAAACTAGTTATAAAGTGGCAACCAAAGAGGAGTCAGAGAATTACATTTATTTTAGATTTTATCTTGCCTTACCAGCCGGTATTGAGCACTTCTTAATTTTTTTATAATACACTTTTAGAAATACCTGTTTATTCTGGTATATTAATTTTTTTTTTTTTTTAGTTCAGATACCAATCATAAAAAGGGGGAAGGGACATAAACCTGCTATCTTCGCCATCAGGTTTTTTCTTTGTAGTTTTTTTTTTTTTTTTTTTTCAATTTTAATTATAGATAATGAAAATGACTCTTATCCCGAAAAATTCTTGTCCCCCCGAACTAGTGTCCTAGATATGACACTATACAATTTGATAATGAGGTTTCTGTGATGCTGGAGCTTTGAGGAATGTGGACCACCCCTTCATTGCCATCGGTCCCAGGTCCTCTCTGGCCTGGAGTGGTAGCACCTGATAGTGCTCTATGTATAGGTCAAATAGAACTAAACTTGAAATAGAACTGTTTTGATATTTAAACTGCATATTTATGCTGAACTGAATTGTTTGAAATAGAACTGTTTTGACATTTAACTGTGTTGGAACAAAAACTATACTTACTCTAAACTGAATTGTTTGAATTAGAACTATTTGAATAAGCTGAATAGCTTGAAATAGAAATGTTTTTGACAATTAAACTGTGTACTCATGCTAAACCGAATTGTTTGAAATAGAACCGATTATTTGTATAAAAATGGATTTGGCATTAAATAACCTACAAAGGTTGTACACCATAAACCCAAACAACCTGAAAATTTTCCTTATTAAATTTTAAGTAAACCAATAAAACTACATGGGACAATAGATTGATTGGTTATTTTATACCGAGAGGATAGTGAATCTAGTTTATTGTAAGTTTATATTAACATTTTTTTGTAAAAAGCTCTATTTGAGAGATAGTTGGGAACCTAACTGTTGCTCCCACTCTGGGTCAGAGTGGACCTGGGAGTAATACCAATGAAGAGATTCTCCATATTCTACAAAACTGGAGCCATACCATCAAATGCAGTTTAGTGTCATATCCAGGAAACCCCTTTGCAGAGAAGAGTCTTAATTCTCTACAGGGGATATAGTCAATTTATTCCATGCCCTGCTGACAGCAGCAAGACTATAGAGGAAGGGAGATAATGTGGTAATTCTTTTAAAATACAAATATTGAATGAATGTAATGACATAATTTTTTTTTTTTTAAATTGGTAAAGTGCTTTAAAAAAGAATTTAGATTTCAATATTCCAGTTTTCATTTTGAGATTTTGTTTTATATATATATATATATATATAATTAACGTGATATTTTGAAATTTTCTGAATTTAAATAATTTAGGGTCATTTCTCTAGGTAAAAAGGAAAAAAAAATCTTTGAATATATAACAAGGAAGCATTATTACGTTAGTTCCTTGCTATATTGTTGGAAAATAAAGGAGAAGAACGAAAATATAGAAAAGTTTTAAGAAAGTTTAATGACACCCAGAATAAAGGGCACATTTATGCTGCAAGTCTCGTAGGAAGGAAGGAAATCGTTATTGAGTTGAGAAGGAATTATAGCAGCTAAATGCCTGAGCGGAATGTGCATTGCTACAGCCAAGGCAATGCTGAATGTCTGAGCGGAAATGCGTCGCGATAGACATAGCAAAAGTCGTGTTTGCTGTTTAAGGACAGGAATGAAGTAGTCACCCATAAATGTGTGGTCCTGGTTGCTGTAGAAGAAAGGCATGAAAGTCTCCAGATAATGTTGCCCAGGAATGAGGTCTGAATTGCGGAATTGCACATCACTGTAGACATAGCAAAAGTTAGAGGCGACATAAAGGTGTTCCTGTAAGTGGCAGATTAAATGCATCTAATTCATGTTCAACTGGGAACCCTTGGTCTAAGAGGGTAGACTCAAAAGGTCCATAAATTTGACAGCTTTCCTCATGGTGTTGTGATTCTGCTGCTATGAAGGGAGTGGACAGAAAGTACATCTGTCCTGTTCGAAAGGTTCTGAGGAAGAGATAGTTTGGCGGGCTTTCACCATCTTTATGTTGTCCAGGAAAATGGTCCGGGCTGAATAGGATAAGTCATCCTCATTGAATGTTGTATTGATTTAATCATTTCAGTCAGATGCACGATGACAAAAGGAAATGATATAAACATAGATAAATATTTTATCATCAAAATTGAATTTATATCTCTTGTTATCAAATCAAATTATGCTTTAATATTTTTGTTTATTTTCCACATTAAGATTGAATTTCAAAAAGTTAATAAATCTATTTCAATATTTATTTATATATTTTAAAATAGAAAGGTCCACGAAGAGATTTGTATTTTTTGAATTTATTTATTTTGTTCTTACATATGTGTTATGTATTTATGTATGTTTTCAGCTTGTTGCTTTTGTCAGAGAACATGTGTGGCATAAGGCCTTTTTAATGAGGTACTCAATGAGACTTGAATTCACTCTTGTTTCCTGTATAAATGACCCTTGCTTGGTCAGACTGGTTTATAAAGGGGTCCTTGTTCCTCTCTCCTGGAGTATGTTTACTTTGGTCTGCTTTACCTGTCTTTGATATTTGATATGTTTACAGTTGTGTGTGTTGGTGTTGGAGTGGTTTTGGGTTTCACTAACAGCTTTTTTTGTGTGTGTAAGTGTGTATCATAGGGAGTTTTGTGGTTTTAAATTTACTGGTAGTTTTTTTTTTTTCTTTCGTCAGAGAACATGTTTGGCATAAGGTCTTGTTAATGGGTATTAAATGAGATTTTAATTTATTAGTGTTTGTAGTTTGAATGGTTTTTAATTACTTAGGGTTTTTTGTGTGTGTGTGTGTGTGTGTGTATGTTTTTATATATATATATATAATCTCAAGCCCTACAATCTATGAAATGGGAGCCCCCCACTCTACTATATTTCAATTTTCATAAAGTAGTATTCATAAAAATATATGAAACCTACCTCTCTGGGCTTCCAAGCAGGTTTTAGGGTTGTACATGCCAGCCTTGTGTGTATGTGTGTATATATATATATATATATATATATATATATATATATATATATATATATAAGTTGCCCAACTGTTGTCAAGAGCAACCCAAAGGCTCCCTTTTCAATAACTATTACACCGAGGTGTAGGGAAGGGTGCTACTCCTTTCCCAGGATTGCCCCACATATCCTTGGTCCATACCTTATAATGCAGAGTGTTAAGCAAAGAGACATCAAGTACCATTTTGTGAGTCTTTGGTTTGACTCTACCTGGAATTGAACACCGGTCTTCTAGGCTATTGGTGAACACTCTAACCATTATGCCATTGGGCCGGTATTTCAGAAATTACTACTTGTCTAGAATAAGCCTCTGACTGAAGAAAAGTCTGCAGTAATTACAAAAAAAAAATTATATAGAAATTTGATAAAATCCAGATAAGAGTAAATTTCAGTCATCTTTTTTCTTTTTTACTGAAAATTTAAAACCCACATTTTAAACTTGCTACAATTCACCCACCCACTATGTTTCTTTTGTTTCCCTCTCCCATAACCATTAAGATGATAATGACTTATTGCTAATTGCTGTTGATTTAAAAAAAAAAAATTTTTATTAGAATATGACTGTTCAATTAAAAAAAAATGTGGGGACAAAAAACAACATTTTTCAGAGTATTCCCTTTGGGATCTCACACACTTATCTCACTTTTCTACTTAAAAAAAAATCTGCAAAGTTCCCATTCAGGATCACCATCAGGTGCTTTATCACATTCTCCTTAATCACATCCACAGTTTTTCAGCAGCTTTGAGAAAAGCAAGATTTTAGCAGGAATCAAATTTGGACTGTAATGAGGCTGTCAGACCTCTTATCTCAGCTATGTTTCAATGGTGATTTTTTGTTCCCCTTACAAAAAGCCAAAAGTTTTAGGGAGATGAATTCGGGCTTTGGAATTGGGTTGGGAGCCTCATGGAACCATGGAATATTTTGCTAAAATATCCTGTATGAGATCTAAAGAGTCTACCTGATTATGAATGCAACATTTTCATACTACACAAGCTCGCTCAATGGTATATCTTCCAGTTGTGACCTCAAGCATCAGTGGGGAGTGAGGACATTAAGAGGTAGCATGCATTTGTTTGTCTTGCTTATAGGAATCACTAGTTAGGTAATGCCATAGGAATAGGAATCACTAGTCATGTAATGCCAGCTATCTCCCACCCCCAAGTGATTGAGGTGACCATTTGTTTGACTGACAATCAGAGGTCAACCGTGAAAATTCTTACTTTAAATGCAAGAAATGAGAACTGGGGATTTTTGAAAGGGTTAATAATCAATCAACTAGTTATAGCCAGCTGTGGACAGGTTAAAAATGTGGCACTAGCAAAACTATCCTCCGCTCGCTCACATATTTAGGGTGGTTTACAACTTATGGAACAAAAGGAGCTTTCCATCATTGATTCCTTGAATACCATTTCGAATCTTCCTAATTTCAGATCAGTCTAGAGGAAAGTTGAAACACACCAATTTTTTTTTTTTCTTTTTTTTTTTTTTCATCATACAACGTGTGAAAGCATGTGTGATACCCTGTCCTCCTCAGCTGCCAACCAGGGGTGATAACACAGTTTCGGTAGCTCAAGGTGGTACTGCCACTCCTGGCGCTACCAAGCAGCTTTTGCCATCAGACAGAGTATTAAGAGAATTTTATATATATATATATATATATATATATATATATATATATATATATATACATGCCAGATCAATTAAGAGCGGACAATACATTGGACGTTAATCTTCATTTTTAGTGTGCAGTTTGTGATTTAAAACAAACAAAAAAAAATGCGTTTACTTTCGGCCGTTAATGTTATTACGTGTTTACTGTAACCGTTTCTTATGTAATCACAAGGGAATGGTATATTTTCTTTGAACTTGTCATCTCTTCATCTGGCCATTGCCTCTGGCAACTTCCACTGAAACCAAGCAGTGTGACAGGATTAAATATCGTTAAAGATTCACGAAGAGAAAAAAAAATCAAATGTTTCCTAAAAAAAAAAAATACACATGAAAGTGTATGAATTGATTGAAATTTATAAAGAAGAGAAGAAAATATTGCAGAGACGGAATTGAAAGATTTACTGATTGTTTTTAACAGCAAGTCAACCCTTCTGGGGTTATTTTATACCTAGAGGTTAAGGAATTGCGTTCATTGTACTTCTACATTTGCATTTTATGTGTAGTAGTTTCTTAAGATTGATTGATTGATTTTAATGTCATGTCAACCTGTCAAGGGGTTAGGGAACCCTGTACAGTTTACGTGTATATTTACATTTTTTTTTGTATATTTTCTTATGAATTTTTATACATAGGAATATTTGATATCATATATCTATCTAATAAGAAATAATGTGCAAACAAATCTCTTTGATCCATAGATAGGTTGGTTGGTTTTACAGCGCATCAACCTTTCTTGGTTATTTACAGCCAAATCCTGTTTATGCATACATATTGTAAACAAATAGTTTGTAGTTAACAATTTTCAAGTGAGCAACAGCTCTTTGTTTGCGGATAGTTAAATGGTTTCAAGTATTGCTATCTAACACTAGTAATTCTATTCAACATTATTTATTTGTTTGTACATTCAAATGGTTCTAAGTACAGCTATGTAATACCAATAATCCAATTTAACAGTCATCTGTTTACATGCTGTTAAATGGTTTCAAGTATAGGAAATGATTAAATATTTCTTTTTGATCCATAGATAGGACCAAAATACGTTGTGTCTGAAAGAAAGGAGTTTGCAGAAAAGAATCACTCAAAACTTGAATTTTAAGGAAGAAAATAGTAGTCACTTTTATTCTTAGGGACTACAGCAGATTGTAGTTAAAAAAAAGTTTGTTCAAAAGCATTCTTCCTCCCTCCTCTGCTTGGCAATGACGGCGGCGTTGTTCATTGGCTTGTTGATGCTTTCATCTCAGTCGAATTGCTGACAGTCTGGGTATGATATGGGTCGGGGCATCATAAACTTCTGTTGAACCTGTTTAGAAACCTGCCTTGAACTGCCAAAATCTCGCTACTTGGTTTCCTTATATAGCGATTTGATGGATCAATTCGAAGGTTCGATGATCACCTGTGGAAACAGTTGTGTAGCACGTGAAAGTTCACGTGTGATTATATTAATATATACTACAGGTCACTCTGCCTGCACGAGCAAGGTTTGTGACATTTTTGATCGTCAGACCCATGTACCCAATGGTCGATGACAGTTGATGTGCTTGCGCGTTCTCCAACCCTGAGATCGCCGCAACTCAATGACAGCGCCCGTACGTAATATTACACTAACAGGTACTACCCCTCCAGGTCAGTGTGGACCTGGGAGTAATAAAAGGGCACTCCAGCTTCTCCAGGACTGGAGCTTCACCATCAGATGCTTTAGTGTCATATCCAAGACACTCATTAGGGAGGGGGTCATACCTCTTTGCAGAGATGCAGTCAGTGTATTCTACAGTCCCAGCCAAATGGGCTGCCAAAGATGGAATTTAACAGATATTATCACTAGAGGTCTGAGTTGACCTGGGAGTAATGGCAGTGAAGAAGTACTCTACACTCCCAAGAGCTCCAGAATTATAATTTCACCATCAGATGCAGTTTAGTGTCATACCTAAGACACCACTTTTTATTGGGGTATCACTCTCTACAGAGTGGATAACTCCTGTGTATCTTTTGACACAATGTGGGCATAATGAGATCAGTCATTAGACGAAGTGTTGGCTGAGATCTTCAAAACATGAACTTACCTGTATAGTATTGCGGACATATGATTAGAGGTTGTTTGGTTTGGTTTGGTTTGGTTTGGTTTTATGGCATATCAACCCTTGTAGGTTATTTAATGCCAAATCCTCTTTAGACATATATATCAAATATATAGGATTTAGTTTGGTTGGGGTTTATGGCATATCAACCCTTGTAGATTATTTAATGCCAAATCCTCTTTATACATATATATTAAATATACAGGATTTGGATTGGTTGGTTTTTATGGTATATCAACCCTTGTAACATATCCCTCAATAAGTCCTGGGCCTAATTTATAAAACTACACCTTTCAGGCAAAATTCAACTTTATTCATTAACATAGTCTCCTTCAAGGGTGATACACTGATTCCAATGCTTCTTTAACAATTCAATGCCTTTTTTGTTGAACGATTTGTCTTTGGCCTCAAAATATGCCTCAGTTTCTGATATCACTTTTTTCATGAAGCCAGATTTCTTTCTCTGAAACATTCTTTTTAGGTCTGCTAACAGCCAGTAGTTGCTGGGGGCCAGATCTGGAGAATAAGGTGGGTGCAGAAGCAATTTGGAGTTCAATTCATGTAGTTTTACTATCATTGTGACAGATTTGTGACATGATGCATTGTCTTGGTGAAAGACAATGCATCATTTGTGGCCATTTTTTGGCTATTTCTTCCTTCAAACGCACCAATTATGCTATATAATATTTGCTATTGATGGTTCTTCCTTTCTCAAGGTAATCAATGAACAAAATACTTGCACATCACAAAATATGGAGACGAAAACCTTGCCTGCTGATGTTTTCATCTTTGGTTGCTTTCACCTGCTGCTGTCCACTCAGCCAACTACCGATTTGACTTTGGAGTGAAGTGTTGGATCCATGTTTCATCCATTATCACATATTTATGCAAAAACTCTTTTTTGTTGTGTTGAAACAGTTGCAAACAACACTCTGAATTGTCGACACGCTGTTTTTGATCGACTGTAAGCAAAAACAGCACTCACTTTGAACACAGCGTTCTCATTGACAAATGTTCAAGCAAAATGGTGAATACACTGCCTTTTGATATCTTCAACTTCTCTGCTATCCCATGCAACTTCAATTTACAATCAGCCAAAACAAGTTTGTGGAGTTTTTTGGTGTTTTCCAGAACAAATGCTGAATTTGGGTGACCTGAGGGTTCAGCATCATTTGTGTCTGTATGACTGCATTTAAAGTCAGTATACAACCTCTTAACCATTATTTCTGATGGAGCAGAATCCGAATAACACTTATCAAGCCATTGCTTTGTGTCAACAGTATTTTTTCCCATCAGAAAGCAATGCTTTATCAACACTCAAAATTCAGATTTTTCCATTCTTTTGAAAATTTGCTATAGTAGCTTTACTTAAATAACTATAATTTGTAAGCTAAAAATTCGATTGAGCTCTAATTTTAACTCATGTTATTTGAAGGTTAGTATTTTATAAGAATCATATGGATTTTTTACGAATGGTACCATCTATACATCAGGCCCAGGATTTATTGAGTGATGTGTTAGGTTATTTAATGCCAAATCCTCTCTATATGTGTATATCATCATTATCATCATGTCGTGCCGCTAGCACGGATATCCCTGACCCTCGCTCGCTACTTTTCCCTATCGTTCATCACCTCTGGCAGGTCTTCTGGGCTACATCCCGTATCCTCACATAGCTGCTGTATGTATGTTCGAGGTGGTCGTCCTGCTTTAGCTCATCCATATGTGGGGGTCCATAGGAGTACATCACTTATGAGCTTGTCCCTGCTCCTCCAGCAGTGTCCTGCGTGCCTGGTTCGTCTAACTTGGATAGTTTTTGTGATGGGAGGCAGGTGGCCGAATCATTGGTGCTTTGTGGGGTGTTGCTGCCAGGACTTGTTTAATATTGCTCGCAACATTCTTGTGTATATCAAATATATATGACTTGTGAACCTTTTGTTGATAACATTTTTAAATGAACCTAAATTCATTATTTTGCTCACAATTAAATGGTTCCAAGTATTGCTATGTATCACTAACAATTTAATTAAACATCAGTCATTTGTTTACACACACTTAAATGATAAAACAGTTTTATTTAGCTTGTCATTTGTTTGCATTCAGTTTAAATGTCAAACAGTTCTGTTTGACCCATAGATAGGATCCTATCAGGTGCTACCAATCCAGGCCAGATTGGATCTGGGAGCGATGTCAGTGAAGAGGTATACCACAATCCCCAAAGCTCAAAGACTGGAGCCTCACCATCAGATTGTTTAATGTCATATCCAGGACACTCATTGGAAGAGTATTACCCCTCTACAGAGATGCAAGTCAGTATATTCTACGGCCCCAGCTGACTGGACCATATGATTATGGGTTTATATATTAAACTAGCTAGACCTGTAGAAATTCCATATAACAAAAAACCCCAAGAGAACCTATTTTAGTGAGAAAGGATGTTTTGTATTTCTCTTACATAAAAATCCTATTGTTGCCTTTGCAATAGATAATACAAAAATATCCATTAACAATTTATATAAAAATCTTTGATGCACTGTGGTGAGAAAAATCACACACTCGGCAGCTCAAAGCATGCACGAATATGTCTGGCATGTAAAATGAGATCAGGGAAAGAGAAATTGGCGGTTGGGGAGATCAAACTCACATCCTCCCAATCATGAATTGTGTTTGACGTCAGGACTACCTACATGCTGGCACACATGTAAATTATCAAATAGTGCAATTGATCCAGACGTGGCATTTTGGTACGATTATTTAAGCCTTGCCCAAATGCACCGGAGGGAGAGAGGCATTTTTCGTCTCCTCTCCAGTTGTTGGGTTGCATTTGGCTGGCTGTGCTCGCCTTGGCATAGATCTGGTTGGGTGTGCCTCGGCACTGGAGATTTCCTCCGTCCCCCCAGGGTTTTACCCCCTTCGAGGGGTTGGGTTCATTGCCTGGCGCCTGAGGCGCCCCTAATAAGGGAAATGCCGATGGGGCCGAAGGTATTTTTGGCAATGCTGGATGTATGTGGGCTTTGGCCCTGTGACCAGACCCACCTTCAAAACGGCCTTGTATGCTTTGTATGCCGAGAGGCGTTTTGAGTCTTGGTGACGCACGACAAGAGACAAGCTTGGGTATAGGACTATTAAAGAAGATTGTTGCAGGCAAAAAGGAATTCATAGGAAGAAGCTATGAGAACTGTCGTTTTCAACGTAAAAAAATTCGGCTGTCCACCTTCTATTAAGAAGAAGACAACACAGCAACAGCACTTGAAATTGATTCCACGTGTTCAGTTATGAGATACTCTTTTCTTTCTGTTACTGACGAGGCATACTATCTTCTTTCATGCTCATTTCATTTGTTAATATCTAATTCTATTAAAACTACATGATCAGTAGAGACACCCATGGTGTAATGGTTAATGTCATAGGTAATGGACGCAGTGACCCAAGTTCAAAATCCCAGACAAGGCTGTTTGCATTTCACATAGAGCCAATACCTTTAAAAAAGTTATGAATCCCACTATTTTTTCCAGCTATGGGTAAAATAGTAGGACAGACTGGGCTTTTTAGCCTTGCTAGGGCAAATGGTCTAGGAGAAGGAAAATTCTTAATTCAAACCTGTTAAAGTCCACATTAAAAATTGACCTTGTCACATCCTGCTTGTGTTGGTAAATAAATACATGATCAATATAAGTAAAGTAAAGTTGGCGACCTTAGTCGAGGGTAACTCGAAGGCTCCCTTTTCGATAGCTACTAGTCTGAGGTGTAGGGGAGAGCACTACTCCTTTCCCTGGATTGTTCCACTTTACCCTTGATTCCTACCTTATATTACTGAGTGTTAAGCAAGGCGGCATCAAGTACCATTTTTTGAGTCTTTGGTATGACTCTACCTGGGATTGAACCCCGTTCTCCCGGGCCATTGGCGAACACTCTAACCATCATGCCAATACTTTTTAATAAGTTCATTTTCCTCTAAAACAAAGATACAAGGATTTATTTATTTCTCATGAGCAGGATATAATCAAAACAAATATTTGGTTTGGTTTGGTTTCTTTGTTTAATGTCATATCAATCTTCATGGGTTATTTAAAGCCAAAGCTATCCTCATGAAAGAACAATAGGCATCAAGTACCATTGAGTCTTTGGCATGACTCTTCCTGGGATTGAACCCCGGTCTTCCGGGCCATTGGCGAACACTCTGACCATCATGCCAATGTCCGGTAATGATCAATATATTGTTGCATATTTTATTTTGTAGATAACAGTATTGTTGTTACCAAGGAATCTTTGGAGATTTTTTTCTTTTTTAGTCTTTTTTGACAGCACATTGTTGGAGCCTTATCAGAACTTCAAAGCTCATTGGATCCTCGGCAAGTCAATATACAATAGATTTGTTTACTATACTACTTAGTGAGGATAGGCAATTCCATCAAAGTTGAACTCAGAGTTTGATCTGAAGGAGCAACATCTATGTATCTCATTTGGTTGTGGGGAGGGTATGTGGATAAGTGTAATGCAGGAATGAACAAGCAGAATCGTTATATAAATGCTTACTCATGCTTATAAACACAAGAACAACTTACATCTTTAAATCAAAGGGAAAAGATAGTGATAAAATTTTTTTTCATATTCGTAATCAAGACTCCTCTCAAAACTGATAATATGAACAGACCATTATAAAAGATATAAGTTACAGAAACTACTAGCACTTAAAAGTACTTACAAGACAGAAGCTAAAAGTACTACGAATGATGTAAGGATGGAGTCTCTGTGGCGTAATGACTAAAATGCCTGACTGCGGCTTCAAAGGGAGTTTGAACTCCAGTCACCCTTTTACATTCATTTTCAGACTAATAACCTTGGGAAAGGTATGAACCCCTTTATCTTCCTCCTCCTCCCCAGCTATGGGTTAAATAGTACCACTACTGTTCTTCTATAAGGATGGCTTTGTTATTAAATAACCCACAAAGATTGATATGCCATTAAACTAAGAAACCTTAAATAGTACTACTACTGTTCTTCTATAAGGATGGCTTTGGTATTAAATAACCCACAAAGATTGATATACTATTAAGCAAAGAAACCAAGCCAACCAAGCAAAAGACATAAGTCACATTTAATTGATGATTGATTGAAAATTCTCTTGTGTACCTCCATGATTTCTTTTGCATACCCCTAGAATTACTAATAACTCAATTTGAAAACCCCCTGCTGTAATAAGATTTGGTTTAGTTTATTTAATCATTATTTAACTATTAATTCTTTATTGATTATTAAATGCAAAAATTTGGTTCTTTTCTAAAAGTTTGACTATAATAACTATATTTCAATGCTCCATTGTATTCACTGTAATAACTGCTTTTTCAGTGTTCCATGGCATTTTTTAAAAATTGCACTTTTTATTCATGCATAGTCGTATTTGTCTAAATTTCTGAGAGTATTCAGACTATTGTTTTATCTTTCTTGTTATATTTGCAATGTTTCAGCCCATGTGTTCTTCAGCCTTTTCTTGTTGAACTCAGAAGCGTACATGGAATTTCAAACTGAACCCTTTATTTAATCCATGGCGGGTAGATTGTTTTAATTCTGTCAACCATAACCAGGTACCTGTAGTCAAAATTAAACCTTTCTGGTGGTTGAAGCTTTAATCTTGACTACAGGTATTCCCGACTAATACTAATAATTTATTCACAATTACTGTAAATTGTGGCGTATAATTTGACCTTTTTAAGCCTGAAAAAAATCTCTACAAAGCTAGGAGTTGATTTATATAGCAGGGCTAAAATCCAAACCTTTATCACTGGTTGACTACTCTAGTAAAAATTTGATTTCAGCCTTGCTGTATGTCAACCCCTAGTTTTTTGTTTTCCAGACTTAAAAGGTTGACTTATTAACCAAAATTTATGGTATATGGTTTCAAGTAACAATATCTATTTAATAATAATGATGATAATTTGTTGGTGCACAATTATCTAAGTCATTAAAAATCTTTTTAAAATAATTATTACTTCTAACTTTTCTTAATACAAGTAATTTACATGCTGTTTTAAGTGTTCCTATCTAACATTAATCTTTACACATAATTATATAATTTTAAGGGATCTAATATTTATCTATATATAATCATATGGTTTTTTTGTTTTTTTTTGTTTTAAAAGCATATCAGTCTTTGTGGGTTATTAAATACCAAAGTCATCCATACAGAAGAACAACTGTGGTACTGCTTAACTCATAGCTGGAGGGATGATGAGTTTCATGCCTTCCCCAAGTATATTTGTCTGAAAATGTACATAATAGTGCAGTTGGAGTTTGAACTCACTTACTTTGAGGCAGCAGTCAAGCACTTTAACCATTACGCCATGTGGACTCTCTCATACAATTATTTGAAGTAAATATTCTTATTTCATGATAATAATCATTTATTTACACAGTCATATGGTTTCAAGGAATTTTATATAATACTAATAATTTTCAAACCTCTATTTGTGGCCCAGTCAGCTGGGGCTGTAGAATACACGGACTGCTTCTCTGCAGAGGGGTAATACCCCACCACCATATACATATGAGTGTCTTGGATATGACACTATATAATCTGATGTTGAGGCTTCAGTAATGGAGTGGTAGCACCTGATAGGGTCCTATCTATGGGTCAAATAGAAGTAAAGTAAGTTGTTGGCGACCATAGTCGAGGGCAACCAGAAGGCTCCCTTTTCAATAGCTACTACACTGAGGTGTAGGGGAGGGCGCTACTCCTTTCCCTAGATTGCTCCACTTTACCCTCAATACGTACTTTATATTGCTGAGTGTTAAGCGAGGAGGTATCAAGTACCATTTTTAAATGTCTTTGGTATGACGCGACCTGGGATTCAACCCAGGTCTCCCGGATCATTGGCGAACACTCTACCCACTAGGCCAATGAACCGGTTAAATAGAAATAAAATGCATACAAAAACTATACTTATACTAAACTAAATTGTTTGAATTAGAACTGTTTGACTTAACTGAATAGCTTGAAATAAATGTTTTTGACAATTAAACTATGTACTTATGCTAAACTGAATTGTTTGATATAGAACTGTTTATTTGTATTAAAATAGATTTGGTATTAAATAACTTACAAAGGTTGATATGCTAAAAAAATCCAAACAAACAATCAAGTTCGTGATTCTTTGCCAGGAAGATGGTTTATTTCTCTAATACCCTACCCTATCAGAATATGGCACAAAGCTGTTCTATGCAAGGCAGAGGCAAAAATTCTTGGCTCTGTTGGCATTCCTCAGGCACCAAGCAATGAACTTAATTCTGCAAAGCAGATAAAGCCTGAGGAGACAGCTCCCTGAGGTGAAGTGATATCAGTCACCTTCACTTGAAGGGCAGGTCTTTCAACCACCTTTGCTGGGAAGACGGGCTTCCAGATAATATATTCAATATTTTTTTTAAAAAAAGAATCGTTTATTCTATACAGAGGGGTATTATCTCCTCTTTACAATCTCAAATCAATCTCAAATCAGGGAAACAGACTTTTGTTAATTTTTCATGTACATTTTTTTTTAGAGATTTATGTCTTGTAGTTTATTTGTAATCACTATAAAAAATATATGTGTACAAAGTGGATTTGGAATTAAATAATCTATAATAGTTGATATGCCATAAAACACAGCCAAATAAAATTATGTATTTAATATATATGTATAAAAAGTATTTGGAATTAAATAACATTCAAGGGTTGATATGTCATAAACCCAACCAACCAACCATTAGGAATAATAAAGTCCTAAACTGGTCCATTGGCCTAGTGTTCGCCAATGGTCCAGGAGACCGGGGTTCAATCCCAGGTCAAGTCATACCAAATGGTATTTGATGCTGCCTTGCTTAACACTCATCACTGTAAGGTAAGGATCAAGCGTAAAGTGGAGCAATCCAGAGAATGGAGTAACGCCCTCCCCTACACCTTGATGTAGTAGCTATTGAAAAGGGAGCCTTCGGGTCACCCTCGACTAAGGTCGCTAACTTTACTTTTACTTATATTTGTCCAGAAGTAAATTAACTTTTTATTAAAAATTTTAGGAGTGTATCTATATAGGAAAATAGTGTGTGTCCCAAGAAATATATACACAATTTGACCATTGATTGTATTCTCAAAAAAGAATTTTCCTCTTGGACCAAATACAATTAATCCACTCCACACTGTAACTTCTAGTAAGTTTGAGTTGTTTAACTGTAACATGCAGGTTCTGAGGTGCTCAGTAGTTGCAATTGTGGCATTTGTAATTATTATATATAATTTGTATATTTAAGTTATTTAACTAAATTTAAAGTCACTTTTAATTTCTATCTCTTACAGTACTAAAGACGAACCTAAAGCGAAGAGAACCACTATGCCGAAAAAGATTGGTACCCACAATGGCACGTTTCACTGTGACGAAGCCCTGGCCTGTTTTTTAATTCAGTTACTTCCTGAATACAAAGATTCTACAATTGTGAGGTAAGGAGGAATTTATTCTTGCTGTAGAAGGGTGGACTGTAAACTTCATATGATGACATCATATCTGCAGTTGATGACTTTTTTGACCAATGGGATCCTAGCACTGCAACACCAATGGAAAAATTGTGTGGACTGCAAGGGAGACTGTTAAAAATGATAAACCTCATTTGGTTACAGTACGTAAGAGTATCTTGGTCAACCTATGAACTTTTCAGTCAACCCTCATAAGTGGAGCAAAATGGGGTATGGTTTAGAATTAAAAATGCTATTGGTGATTTTTTTTTTCTTTTTTTTTTCTTTTTTTTTTTCTTTTGCTCTGTCTGGTCATTCCTATGAAATCCCAAATTTTTTATACCCTTTATCCCCCTATAGAGGGGTAAGACAACCCAATAAAAAAAAATGTGTGTCCTGGGTATGACACTGCATCTGACAGTGAGGCTTCAGTTTTGGAGCTCTGGGGAGCTTGGAGTACCTTTTTATTGCTCTTACTCCCAGGTCCTCTGACCCAATGAGTCAAATAAATCTAGTTGAAAATTGTTAGTATTGGTTAGGAATATTCAATAACATATTGATGTTTTCTTTATATAATTTATGTCACGATTATAATACTATGACTTCGTAGAGTATCAAAGATTGATTGTTGATCACAGCTTTAAATTAGGTTTTGTGAATTGCTATATGTTTGCATTTTGTTTCTTCTAAGTTCTACTAATTTAGATGAGATTTACATCAACATTGAAGACTTTACTTAATGTTAATTCAGAAAAGTCAGATTGTCATTAGAAACTGTCAACACCAAGTTGACAGCCTCATTTTAGTTAAAGGTTAATATAAACAAACTGCAGGTGCACTGTCATTTGAATTACCACAAAAATAGAATTTGGAAAGTTTTGAAGTTTTTCCAAGATAAAATGTATTTGGTATTACTTGATTAACTAAATGGGAAATGCTATTTAATATTATCTGGCTGAATTTTTGAGATGAGTCTTAATGTGCAATATTTTGTGTGTGATTTTTTGGACTGTTGTCCTCATCTTTATTTATATTTGATTGTTGTTAGTTGTAACACAATATTTCGGCGGCTGTAACCTCTGGGCTTCTGACCCAAAGTAGTAGTACTTGTAAATAATGTAGTTTTAGGGTGGATAATCTCCCTGAGTGTTGAACCCGGGATTGAACCAGGAATCTTTAGATTTCAGTCTAAAGTGCTTGCTACACTGCTTCCCTCTTTGCGTTCCTCCTCCTCTTTCCTTCTTCTCTCTCTCACTCTCCTTTTTTCTCTCTCTCTGTGCTTCTTCTTTCGTTCCTCTTCCACCTTCTTTCCTGCTTCTGCTTCTGCTTCTCGCCGAGAAAAAGTGCCGACAAAAAAAACGAGTCGGTTATTATTCACGTCACTCTACCCATAATCTATTTCCTTAGCCTATAAAAATTCCGGTCGGGGGGCTCCTCTCTTTTTTCCTTTAATGGGCTGAAGGTGGATTATTGAAACAGCGGTGAGTATTTTTCTTTTCTTTCACCCTGTAATGGCGGTGCTTCTTCCTTCGTATCAGATTACTGACCTGCATGCCAGACACAAACGAACCCTCTTTTGTCGAGAGCTGCCGTTTGTCTCACTTTCATGTCCACAAATAAAGACTAAATTTTGAATTTTTTTTTTTTCTTTTTTAAAGAAAATGAAAAACATTTAACTAAACAAGATAAGTTTGATATTAGTAATAGTGTTTATTGCTACATTTTCCTTAATAGATAGATTTTTTTCTTGAAATAGGTTCATTTATTGACAAGATTTTTCTTGCTGAGGGTTTTGTAATTTTTGCAAAAACATTTTAGATACATAAGGATACATGACACCAGTCAATGACATAATATCTGTTTTTGACTCTAACTTCTAACCCGTATCTTTTTGTTCTGCTTTTTTTTTGTTTTTTGTTTTTTTTATAAAACAAGTAAGAGTCCATTGAAAAAATATTTAGAAAATCTTTTCTCTCCATTGTGTGATGCTATCTGAAGAAGCTGGTTTCTCTCTGTTGAAATAAATTCATGATAGCCAAATAACGGTTTGTTGAGTTTTTCAATTATATAGAAATTTGCTCTGTAAGAAATTTGCATATCAATCATCATGTATTGAGCACTCCTGGAGATTTATAAGAATTCCCTTATATATATCTTTTCATTTTTTTTGTTTCTTTGTTTAATAGCATATCAACCTTTGTGGGTTATCTAATGCCAAAGCCATCCTTGTAGAAAGACAGTTGTAATACTATTTAAACCATAGATGGAGTAATAAAGGAGTTTTTACCTTTCCCAAGGGTATTGATTTAAAAGTGAATGTAATAATACGACTGGAGTTCAGACTCGCTCACTACGATGTTACAGTCCAGCATGTTAGCCACTACGCCATGGGGACTCCTCCTCCCAAACTGGTGCACCTCAAGATGTAGTGATGTTACAGTCCAGCATGTTAGCCACTACGCCATGGGGACTCCTCCTCCCAAACTGGTGCACCTCAAGATGTAGTTAAATTAGATATCAAGAGACTACTTTTTAAAATTGAGGAGGAAACGAGTATTTGTTGACTATCATTGATGAATATAGTTGTTTTCCATTGTGACATTGGCCTAATAAGTATGGTCCTGAAGACTTGGGTTCAATCCCAGGTCAAGTCATACCAAAGACTCAAAAAATGGTACTTGATTCCTCCTTGCTTAAAACTCAGCACTATAAGTAGCACCCTCTCCTACACCTCCGTGTAGTAGCTATTGAAAAGGGAGCCTTTGGGTCACCCTCGACTAAGGTCGCCAACTTTACTTGTGTGTAAGGACATGCTAGCTACAACTGTATTGACTTGCTTGAGTAAATTATTTTGCATATTTGGTGTGCCTACTTACATACCTTGAGGACCTAGAAGAAAAGTTGAGATTTTTTTTCAAGAGAAAGGAATTACTGCTGGTGTAAAATACAGCTTGGCTGACAATATGGGACAAGGTAAAAATCCCACTGTGCCGTCACAAAGTGATGCACCGGAAGAAAGTGACCTGTGAACTGCATGACAGTTATTTCTGCTCGATGACGATCACACATGCCATTCCAAAGACAGCGGAAGTGACACATTCCAATGGCCAGTTATGGGAAGAAATCGCGGGGGTGTGGAGGCGTGTCCATATCTTTGCGTGGGAGTTTGATGGTAATATAAGGCCGATGAATTGAACGGAAGACAGTGAAAAAATTCCGCTGTTCACGCAAGCTTGTCCCGTTGTTGCTCCATGTGCGTTTTCTCGGTCATCGTCTACTTACATCAGAGTCCTGGCCTCATAGACAAACGATTCTAATACCTCTCCAGATTGCTCCTACTTCACACAAGCGAGAAAATAAATATATATTGTTATATATATTACGTGTTGTCATTGTTTGACCAGTGCGAAACATAACACTACTGCATTTGTATATTTCCCTGTGCAAATGATCAAGTGGATAGCCTGAATGAAACTGTGGAGGACGATCAACAATAGCCTAAAAATCAAGAGGTTTACTTATGCATCAATGAGAAACAGTCATATTCAATGCTCTCCACTTGATTCATTCCTTACTATGTACAACTACGAATTGTACTCCCAGAAATGGATGGTTTCTTATTCCAGATAATCTCTCTCTGGAAGAGCTGTTCCTTTGTGGTTGACAACTTCTCAAAAAGTGCTTATGAGAAACTGTGTTCAAAAAAACAAATATGAGCCTACTTTACAAGAGGTTGAATTGGTTCAGGTAAATCCCAATTAAGCTCTTTTTAGGTTACCAAATGGAAAAGAAAGTATTGTTTCTCTACATCAGCTCACTCTTGCTTGGAAAAGAATGACAATTTCTGAACCTGAATCAATGTCAAAAAACCCTGTACTGAATTTAGAGGAAATAAAAAAAGTTAGCGACCATAGTCGAGGGTGACCCGAAGGCTCCCTTTTCGATAGCTACTACACCAAGGTGTAGGGAAGGGCGCTACTCCTTTCCCTGGATTGCTCTACTTTACCCTTGAACCGTACCTTATAATGCTGTGTGTTAAGCAAGGTGGTATCAAGTTCCATTTTTAAAGTCTTTGGTATGACTCGACCTGGTCTCCCGGGCCATTGGCGAACACTCTAACCGCTAGGCCAAGGTACTGTACTACAACCAGTCCAGTGATTCAACCTAAGGGGTTGAACCAGAAACCAGTGACTCTCCAAGCCCAAACATGACAAAAATGTACCCATGAAATCCTTTAAGCATATCACCAAAGAACCAAAATGACTCAGGATTAAGGTAAAAAAAGTAATAGAAATTAATTTGGTTAAAAAATTGGGATGGAGAGTACATTCCTTGTATTGTTAAAATAAAGTATTTTCGATTTATGTTGTCAAAAATAAATATACTAGTAGCTTTCCTTATTGGAAAAAAATAGGGCAGAATTTTGTATTCATATGCAAATCTCCGCTTTTTAAATAGCAGTTGTGTGACAGAGAATGGAAATTGAGTGACAGAAATGAACAAGACCTGCTGTGTTCTTAAAGAAAGAGGATCAGGCTTAGTCTGGCATGCAGGGCCATGATATATGGCTCTTGGGTATTTAGGCACAGCAGAGAAAGAGAATCTGGGTCCTTTTGAATGCCAAAAAAGGCAGCTTTGGCATAATGCAGAAACCTGGCTTGATGGAGGTGCCTGGATGTGTGGGCTCTAGTGTCAATAAATAGACAAGTTGGATGCCCTGTCGAGCAGAGAGCTGTGAGCTGAACCAAAAGGAAGCAGCAGTGATCATTGGGAACATGAGAAGAAGCTGATTTCATGTGTTTATTAGATTCCAACAAAGCACAAGTTGATAAAAAGGAGGCTAAACAAATTCAAACCTTAAAGACAAAATCACTTGAGAAATAGTGAATACATCAATTGTAATTTACAACACCAAATGTTGTGCAATGTGGCATAAAATGTAATGTGGATAGAAAGATTATGTCACACCGATCTTCCTGAAGTAAAAAAAAAATTCTTTGTTGAAGGGGGTCAACTATCAAGTCTGACGTGGACTGGCAGAGTAATCTTTCTTCTCCTCTCTTCTTCCTTCTCCCACTTTTTTCTTTTTTCACTTCGTCCATCTGTCTCTGTGTCTCCTTACTCAGACAAACTGCCTCCTCCCAGATCTGCCGAAGTTTTTCGCATCTATTGAGGCCAAAGCTTATCCATCTGAGCCCTTAGCGACATAAAACCAGAACCAATCAAAAGAAGTGTAAGTCATCTGTTTCTGGTTCAATTCCAAGTCTCTCTCTGATAGATCATGCGTGGCATGACCCCTATCCTTTTTTGGCACGGGTTAGCATGATGGTGGCTACACTTCCAAATCGGAAGAGCCTACCTCCTTGTTTTAAAAATCAGCATTCATAAATCCTGGCTGTTCTTGCAGGAGATAGTAGAGTGGTTTTCAATTAGAGTGGTTTTCAATTGTCTTCTCCACAATTTGAATTCAGGGTTGTCTTTCTCTCTCAAGGATAGGGAACCGAATTTGCCCTGTTATTTTACCCATACCTTGCCAAGAAAAATACTGATTCATGCCTTTCTATTTTTCTTTCTGATAACTATTACATTTTCCATGCAACCATATTTAATCTCAACATGAACAAAATTTCTTACAATTATTATTATTATTATTATTATTATAGTGACATCATTTTCAATGCATTTTATTATCAAATCATCTGCAGTTCGGGTTTTAATTTCTATTGTAGAACTCGAGATAACACCAAACTTGATGAGTGCGATATTGTTGTGGATGTTGGTGCTGTTTTTGATGAGAAAAAGTTCAGGTTTGATCATCATCAAAGGTAAGAAATGTTTATATTGATAATATAAGATATTGTTATTATACATTGAATAATGTATATTAATGAAGAACTTTGTCTATAGACAGCTAAACAGTTCGATATCCTATTCATTTTTGTAAAAGGATATTTCCAATGCATTTTTATAGTAAAAACCATTTCCAATGGATTTTTAGAATAAAATTATTTCCAATACATTCTTATAGTAAAAATGGATTTCCAATGCATTTTTATAGGAAAAATCATTTTCAATGCATTTCTATTAAAAAAATGCATTTTCATTATAAAAATCATTTCCAATGCATTTTTATAGTAAAAATCATTTCCAATGCATTTTTATGGTGAAAATTATTTCCTATGCATTTTTATGGTGAAAATTATTTCCAATGCATTTTTATGGTGAAAATCATTTCCAATGCATCTTTATGGTGAAAATTATTTCCAATGCATTTTTATAGTAAAAATCATTTCCAATGCATTTTTATAGTAAAAACCATTTCCAATGCATTTTTATAGTGAAAATCATTTCCAATGCATTTTTATGGTGAAAATTATTTCCAATGCATTTTTATACTAAAAATCATTTCTAATGCATTTTTATAGTAAAAATTATTTCCAATGCATTTTTATGGTGAAAATCTTCAATGTATTTTTATAGTGAAATTATTTTCAATACCTTTTTATAGTGATATAATTTCCTATGCCTTTTGATTGTAAAAATCATATTAAATGCATTTTTCTTGTAAAAATCATTTCCAAAGCATTTTTATTGCAAAAAATCATTTTCAATGCATGACTTAGAAACACTTAAAAGATACCAGGAATCAACTCAGTTAAATTGACAGGTAGTGTAGCATTTGAATTAAGTCGTGACTGTTAAAATGGCTGAAAAGATACCAGGAGTCAACTTGGTTTAATTGACAGATACTGAAAGTTGAAAGCTTAGCTGTCTTTGTATGACTGTAAAGTCAAGTAACTAAAATCCTGGAGGTTAGATTTTAACTTTAAGTGATATGACCTGACTTTCCATCCATGATTCAGCCCTCCTGATCCAGTTAGAAATTTAGATGAAATGAATAAAGTTATGTGTGCCCACAAGGAAAAAAGTCTTTGTATTTATTCATCCCAGAAAAGAGTATACAGTGAGCTATGAAGAAAATGAAACAATGTAAAGATTAAAGAAGAACAAGATGGCTAATCCAAGGAGAAAAAGATGCTCCTATGTATAACCTAGATAAATGTGAGAAAACAACTCTTTACTCTGTGTTCAGATTGTTATAAGTAAAGTAAGTAAAGTTGGTGACCGTAGTCAAGGGCAACCAGAAGGCTCCCTTTTCAATAGCTACTACGCCGAGGTGTAGGGGAGGGCACTACTCCTTTCCCTGGATTGCTCCACTTTACCCTCGATATGTACCTTTATATTACTGAGTGTTAAGCTAGGAGGTACAAGTATCATTTTTAAAGTCTTTGGTATGACACAACCTGGGATTGAACCCAGGTCTCCCTGATCATTGGCAAACACTCTCCCCACTGGGCCAATGAGCCAGTGCTCAGATTGTTATAGCAAGGTAATATTATTGGTTATATGACATAATCATCCCAACAGTTGTTTAAGAATTCAATCTTATGTCGCTTTGGACAATTCCTTACATAAATGTTAACTCATGTATATTGATATGTAATTGAAACTTAATGATTCAAACCTACACAAGCTCATTACTCACTTGCCCAGTCGGCTGGGGCTGTAGAATACACTGACTGCTTCTCTGCAGAGGGGTAAGATCCCCTCCCAACGAGTGTCCTGGATATGACACTAAACAATCTGATGGTGACGTTCCAGTAATGCTGGGGCTTTGGGGAATGCGAAGTACCCCTTCATTGCCATTGCTCCCAGGTCCACTCTGGCCCGGAGTGGTAGCACCTGATAAGGGTCCTATCTATAGGTTAAATAGAACTGAACCGTGCTTCTTTCACTATACTGATTTTTGTATTTAAACTGCGTATTAATGCTAAACTGAATTGTTTAAAATAGAACTGTTTTGACATTGGAACTGCGTGCTATTGCTGAACTGAATTGCTCAAAATAGAATTGTTTTTTGACGTCTAAACTGTGTACTTATGCTGAACTGAATTATCTAAAATAAAACTGTTTGACATTTAACTCTGTGTATTGCTCAGTTGGCTGGGGCTGTAGAATACACCGACTGCACCTCTGCAGAGGGGTACCCCCCCCACAACGAGTGTCCTGGATATGACACTAAACAACCTGATGGTGAGGTTCCAGCAGTGCTGGAGCTTAGGGGAATCCAGAGTACTCCTTCATTGCCATCGCTCCCAGGTCCACCCTGGCCCAGAGTGGTAGCACCTGATAGGGCCCTATCTATGGGTTAAATAGAACAGCATACTTATGCTAAACTGAATTGTTTGAGTAAACTGAATAGCTTGAAATAGAAATGTTTTTGACACTTAAACTGTACTTACATTTAAACTGCGTGCTTATGCTAAACTGAATTATTTGAAATAGAACTGCTTTTCGACATTAAAACTGTATTTACACTTAATTGAATTGTTACATATAATTGCTTGAATAGTATGAAATAGAAATGTTTTTGACAATTAAACTGTGTACTTATGCTAAACTAAATTGTTTGAATTAGAACAGATTATTTACATAAAAATGGATTTGGCATTAAATAACCTACAAAGGTTGATATGCCATAAAACCAAACAACCAACCAACCAACCAACTCATTCCTCACATTACAAATGGCCACTTTCACAAAAGATGCATGAAGCAGCATGCTCTCTTTGCTTTAGGTAAGTAAAAGTTGTTAGAGTTTTATTGAAAGCAGATACAGCAAACATCTTTGCCATGGATTTTTCACTAAGGCATGAATGCAAGTATACTTGGAATTGGTCATAGCTCAATCTGAGGTATCTCAAATTTTATTATTTTGTTCCTTCTTTTCTTCAGAACTTTTAATGAGTGTATGAACAGCCTGAATCCTGATTATAAATGGGTGACCAAACTGAGCAGTGCTGGCCTCATCTATTACCATTTTGGTCACAGAATCATTGAACAAATTCTAGAATTGGATCCTAAAGATCCAACCATTGTGGATATTGTCTACCGAAAAGTCTATGAGAATTTTATTGAAGAAATTGATGGCATTGACAATGGAATTAACCAAACAGAGGAAGAACCAAAGTAAGTCACAGAAAAAAGTCAATAAGTAGATAAATAAAAGATGGTAAACATTAGGATGTCATTTTCTAAGTTTTAGCACAAGGCCAGAAATATGGAGCATCCCCTGAGAATCACACTTAACGAGCAATTTTCTTCAGAATAGTTGCTTTGGCATTCAGTAAGTTTTCCATTGGTCAAAGAAGATGGGCGGGCCTAGAGATTGATGAAAAGTAAAATTGAAAGAGATGTAAATGGTTGTTGTAGTCTTTCATTTATCAATTATTTTTTTGTTATAAATTCATTTGCATTCTGTTAACGCTAGGCGTCTGGCAAAATACGTCACGCTGATTTTTCAAATTATTTCTCTCTCATTTTAATATACATGACACATCACTCAATAAGTCCTGGGCCTAACTAATAAAACAACACCTTTTAGGCAAAATTCTTCACTGGAGCCAAATCTCTTTCCCTGGAGTATTCTTTTGAGGTCTGAAAACAGCCAGTAGTCGCTGGGGGCCAGATCTGGAGGATAGGATGGGTGCAGAAGCAATTTGAAATACAATTCATGTAGTTTTGCCATAGTTCTGATTGACTTGTGACACAGTACGTTGTCTTTTTCCTTCTTCATTTGTGGCCATTTTTTTGGCAATTTCTTTCTTCAAACGCACCAAAAATGCTATATAATATTTGCTATTGAAGGTTCTTCCTTTCTCAAGGTAATCGATAAACAAAGTATCTTGTGCATCCCAAAATACAGAGGCGAAAACCTTGCCTGCTAATGTTTGCATCTTTGGACGGCTTTCACCTGCTGCTGTCCACTCAGCTGACTGCCGATTTGACTCCGGAGTGAAGTGGTGGATTCATGTTTCATCCATCGTCACATATTTATGCAAAAACTCCTTTTTATTGCATCGAAACAGTTGCAAACAATGCTCTGAATCGTCAATGCATTGTTGTTTTTGATTGACTGTGAGTAAACGCGGCACCCACTTTGAACAAAGCTATCTCATGCAACTTCAATTTATGATTGAACAAAATGAGTTTGTGGAGTTTTTTGGTGTTTTCTGAGACAACTGCCAAATTTGGGCGACCTCAGCATTCAGTATCAGTTGTACGACTGTGTTTTAAAGTCAGCTGTTGTATCATGCTAAGCAAGAGATACACAGTGAAATACGGTTAACTATTTATTAACTGAAGTGATACCATCCAACAAATATTATAAGTCTCACGCTGTTGGTGTTTCGTCCGAAGTTGGTTTTACTACTGACAGATCTTTCAGTATTGACCCGTGCTTAAGAAACATGACGTCTTTTATTCCTCCAAGATACCAGAAGTCACATGGTACAAGCCACTATATAAGATCAGCATAGCTCCTCTTAACCATTGTTTCCGACGGAGCAGAGTCTGAATAACACTTATGAAGCCATTGTTTTGCTTGAACATATTTTTTCCCATCAGAAAGCAATGCTTTAACAACACACAAAATTCAGATTTACTATTGTTTGGAAAATTTGCAATAGCAGTTTCACTTAAAT
The DNA here is from genome assembly GCA_963585895.1 of Sepioteuthis lessoniana. NCBI lineage: Eukaryota > Metazoa > Mollusca > Cephalopoda > Myopsida > Loliginidae > Sepioteuthis > Sepioteuthis lessoniana. The sequence continues at coordinate 19,926,438 of OY757944.1, forward strand.
AACTGTAATATGTGCTACAACCAAACAGGCAACATTTCCACACTAGACCAAACCTCTCTGAAACTAGTAGACAAATTCACGTACCTAGGAAGCAGCGTCTCATCAACCGAAAAAGACATCGACACGCGACTAACGAAAGCATGGACAGCTATCAATAGGCTCTCGATCATATGGAAATCAGACCTGACCAATAAAATGAACCGCAGTTTCTTCCAGGCAGCAGTCATATCGATATTGCTATATGGATGCACTACTTGGACGCTGACTAAACGGCTGAAGAAGAAGCTAGATGGTAATTACACAAGAATGTTGAGGGCAATATTGAACAAATCCTGGTGGCAACACCCCACAAGACACCAGCTGTACGGCCACTTGCCTCCCATCATGAAAACTATACAAGTTAGATGAACCAGGCATGCAGGACACTGCTGGAGAAGCAAGGACGAACTCATCAGTGATGTACTCCTATGGACCCTCGCATATGTCCAAGCAAAAGCAGGATGACCAGCTCGAACATACATACAGCAGCTATGTGAGGATACGGGATGTAACCCTGAAGACCTGCCAAAAGCGATGAATGATAGGGAAAGTGGCGAGAGAGGGTCAGGGATATCCGTGCTGGTGGCATGACATGATGATGATGATGAATAATCCAATTAGGCTAAAATTTTGACTTGTGCCATTTGAAGGTTATTACTTTATAAAGATCATATGGATTTTTTATTAGTGGCGCCATCTATATGTCAGGCCCAGGACTTATTGAGTGATGCTTTATAAGATTATAGCTATTTTGATCGCCAATAATTTGATGAGCCCCTAAAGAATGGCCTTTATCTATCCTACTTTTATCCCACCATCTTTCTTTCTGTCCTAGTTTAGTTTCTCAGATCTTCAGGCTTTTCATTTTCTTATTCATAATTTTGTCTTCCACTATTTTCAGGTATTGTATTTCTACTGGCATTTCCAGCAGAATCAAGAATTTAAATCCACGATGGAATGATTCAGACTATGATGAAGAGGTAAGAAAATAATATAGTTCTTTTTCAGTGAATCTTATAGTAAATGTAGGTATGATAAGCAGTTGCAAACTCTGATAATCTTCAAAAGGTCCCAAATTTGGAAAGTTGGATACCCCAGTTAAGCAACTTTGAAATACACCTGACACATTTCAAGTGAAGTGGTGGCTGCAGCTTGACTATCTCTCAATTGATTCCTTCAATATATGGGACCTTTCCCTAGAAGGAAAGGAAACCCCACACCTTCCACATGGACCTCCTAAAAACTAAAGTACTTAAAAAAATGATACTCTTGTTTACTGACCTCTGACTCTACTTGTGCTGAAGAACTTTGTTTATACTGTTCTTCTAGGAGAATGGCTTTGGCATTAAATAACCTAAAAAGAGTTGATATGCCATTAAACAAAGAACTTTGTTTATGACCAACATTAAAAACTGACTTTTTCATCCCCATCAAGAATTCCTTCTCTTTCTATTTTATCACCTTTTAAAATCTGCCGACCTTCCTAACTTGTTTAGCTATACTTTTGGCATTATTATACACACATATCCATGTATATCTGTGGAAAAATGTAAACGGATGAAAGATATGTATTTGGTGTAGTTGACGATATATTTTTTATTAATTTATTTATTTTTGCCAATGCATTTTGACTTCAATATTTGTCCACATACAAAAGCATTCTATTAAAAATTATTTTAAGTATGAGAATAAAATAAAATAATCAAAATAGAAAAATTTTTCATGCAAATCTGGAGTCATCATCGGGGCTAAATGTTTTATGAGTGTAATACAAGGAAAATATATTTGAAATTGATTACATCATGAAATGGAAAATTTTTTGAAAAAGGGTAGCATCGTTTTATTGTTTGAGAACAAATTTTAAATGTTTATGAAAAGACTAGTGTTATAAATGGATGTTGAAATCTTTTAGCATCATTTTTGATAAAGAAAGTGATATTTTATAAAAACCTTGTCTTTGTATAATTGTGTCAAAATATGTTATAGAACCGGCTTCGATTATTCTGCATGTAACTCTATTGTGAATGAAAGCAAATATGGTAGAGTCATGAAAGTCAAATGTATGGTTGGTTAAAATGTTATGTGAAACTTAAGAGTTAGTTGTATTTCCAGATTAAAAATCTTTTTTATGTTCATAAATTCTTTTATTCAGGTTTCTTGAAGTTTCCCTTATATATATATATAACTTGTTGCATCCTAGACAACAGATTTTATATACCCCAGTGTAGGAAAAACGTGTGCATGCATATATATATATATATATACACATATATATACACACAGGAAAAACGTGTGCATGCATATATATATATATATATATACACACATAATATCACGAAACTAGCAATGGATGGTCGCTCGCCACTGTATCCGCATGGAAAAACTCTGTCAACGCCGCAGTGGGAGGGGTAGGATTGCTTATAGGACCTAGAGCACTAAAAACGCTTAATAGCATAGAGAAAATACAACCTAGAATGATGGTAGCTACATTTAACGGAAACCCCAGAGCAACAATCATCTCATGCTACAGCCCCACCAATGTTAGTGAAGAAAATGAAATAGTCACCTTCTACGATGAGTTATCCTCATTAGTGCGTAGCATCCCGAAACACAACATGTTAGTCATTGGCGGAGACATGAATGCACAAATCGGGAAAAACGGAAACAACAAATACAGCCTCCACAACACGTCAAATAGAAATGGACAACATCTAACAGATTTCATGATAGAAAATAGATTAGCTTGCCTCAATACAAACTACCAAAAAAGAGAGGGCAAACTATGGACATACACGTACGCAAACAATACTAAAGCTCAGATAGACTACGTCCTTATAAACAAGAAATGGAAGAATAGTGCATTGAATTGCGAGGCATACTCCTCTTTTGAGGGTGTGTCCACCGATCACCGAATAGTCACAGCGAAAATACGGTTAAGCCTACGAAAAAACGACAAACGAACAGCGACCACCAAACACTATGACTGGGCCCTATTAAACAACAAAGATGTCAGAGATAAATACGTATTAGAATTGAGAAACAGATTCGAAACACTACAAGAAAAGACGGAAAAAAGTACACCAAACGACGAATACGAAAATTTCGTCAATGCACACCTTGAGGCAGCAGCAAAATACATTCCAACAAAAATTTAAACTAAATATAGAGTCCCATGGGAAACCTTAGCGGTGAGAGAAAAACGTGCACTAGTGAAAACAGCCTCCAAAAACTATCGAAAAACCCCAACAAACACAAATGCCTTAAAACTAAAAACGGCACAATATCAATTAGCAGGCATATATATAAAGGAACAGACAGAATACATTCAAAATCAGATAGATAAGATCAGAGACTCGGTAGAAGATAGACAATCTAGAATTGCCTGGCAAACAATAAACGAAGTGAGCAGAAGAAAGAACACAGCCAAAGCAAAACTTAAAGCAGCAAACCAACAAGAAAGAATAAAACTGTGGAAACAGCACTTCGAAAACTTACTTGGAAACCCACCAAAAATAACGCATGAACCAATCACCAGAATAATTAGCAAACAATTAGACATTAAACTTGGACCGTTCACACAAGGAGAACTCGACTCGGTTCTCAGAAAAATTAAAAATAGGAAAGCTGCAGGACTGGACGAAATTCCCCCGGAAGTATGGAAGACCAGACAATTCGACGACATACTGCTCCGACACTGCAACGCAGTATACAATCAAAATCCGATAGATAGATGGACGAAGGGATGCATACTCCCCTTCCCTAAAAAGGGGGACCTCGGATTAGCCAAAAACTACCGAGGCATAACACTTACATCCATAGCTGCCAAAATCTACAATGCCCTACTACGAAACCGCATAGAACCCAAAATCGACAACATACTTAGAAAAAACCAAAATGGCTTCCGAAGAAATAGATCTACGACCTCACAAATACTAACCATCCGCAGAATCCTTGAGGGTGTACGGGCAAAGAACCTACAAGCGACATTAATATTTGTCGACTTTACCAAGGCTTTCGACTCCATTCACAGAGGAAAGATGGAACAAATCCTACTAGCGTACGGCATACCTAAAGAAACCGTAGCGGCAATAACGATTCTCTATAGAAACACTAAAGTAAAAGTACGATCACCAGATGGAGACACAGAATACTTCGACATTGTAGCAGGAGTACTACAAGGGGACACGCTGGCTCCGTATCTCTTTATCATTTGTCTAGACTACGTACTTAGAACATCGATTGACAAAATCAAAGAGAATGGCTTCGAACTGACGAAGAAAAGAAGCAGAAGATATCCCGCAACAACAATTACCGACGCCGACTACGCCGATGACATAGCGATACTGGCAAATACACCTGACCAAGCCGAAACACTTCTGCATAGCCTGGAACGAGCAGCAGCAAGCATAGGCCTCCATGTTAATGCACACAAAACGGAATATATGTGCTATAACCAAACGGGGGACATCTCCACTCTAGAAGGAACCCCTCTTAAACTAGTAGACAAATTCACGTACCTAGGAAGCAGCGTCAAATCAACCGAAAAGGACATCGAAACGAGGTTAACGAAAGCATGGACAGCTATCAATAGGCTATCGACTATATGGAAATCAGACCTAACCGATAAAATGAAACGCAGTTTCTTCCAGGCAGCGGTCACATCGATACTGCTATATGGATGCACTACATGGACGCTAACAAAACGGCTGGAGAAGAAACTAGATGGCAATTACACAAGAATGCTGCGTGCAATCCTCAACAAGTCCTGGCAGCAACACCCCACAAGACACCAACTGTACGGCCACCTGCCCCCTATCACGAAATCTATTCAAGTTAGGCGAACCAGACATGCAGGACATTGCTGGAGAAGCAGAGATGAACTCATAAGAGATGTACTCTTATGGATCCCCACACACGGCCGCGCAAAAGCAGGACGACCAGCACGAACGTACATTCAGCAGCTATGTGAGGATACAGGTTGTTGTCCTGAAGACCTACCTAGGGCGATGAACGATAGGGAGGAGTGGCGAGAGAGGGTCAGGGATATCCGTGCTGCCAGCACGATATGATGATGATGATGATATATACACATATATATACACACACTCACATGTATAGCTAGCATAGATATATATGCTAGCAATGCTTACACACACCTGTACAGATACACTTTGATTATTGCACCTAAATATGTGCTAGCATATATATATGCTAGCTATGCTGACACATACCTGTACAGATACACTTTGATTATTGCACCTAAATATGTGCTAGCATATATATATATATATATATATATATATATATATGCTAGCTATGCTTACACACACCTGTACAGATACACTTTGATTATTGCACCTAAATATGTGCTAGCATATATATATATATATATATATATATATATATATATATATATATATATATATATGCTAGCTATGCTTAAACACACCTGTACAGATACACTTTGATTATTGCACCTAAATATGTGCTAGCATATATATATGCTAGCTATGCTTACACACACCTGTACAGATGCACTTTATAACCCATGTACCTAAATATGTGCATCCAGGAACAGAAAAGATTATAGTATCACATAGTGAGCTATTCTTTGGATATCAAACTAGAGGTGCTACAAAGAAGAAATACAAACACCATTTAAATATTCTTTCATCTATTGTGTTGGCCAGGCAGCTGGGGCTGTTGAATACACTGACTGCATCCCTGTCGAGGGGTAAGACTCCCCCAACAAATGTCCTGAATATGACACTAAACAATCTGATGGTGAGGCTCCAGTATTGCCATTACTTCCAAGTTCACTGACCTGGAGTGGTAGCACCTGATAGGGTCCTATCTATGGATCAAATAGAACTGTTTGACATTTAAACTGTGAAAACAAATGACTTATATGCTAAATTGAATTATTAGAAATAGAACTGTTTGATCTTTTAACTATTTAAAACCATTTAACTTTGTGCAAAAAATGACCTCAGGTTTGTTTAAAAAGTTATCTATGAATAATTTTTGCACTAATCATATATATTTCATATATATATATATATATATATATATAAACAGGATTAGGTATTAAATAACCCACAAAGATTTATGCCATAAAACCCAACCCAACCAAATCATATATCTGTCATGGCATCAATCAAAGGCGCTTCAACAAGACTTAAGAACAAATTGTATAGTTGTAGGAATGTGTGTTGTTTGAATCAGTTCTGGCTTGATTGCCTGGGCTATGCAGTTTCATGTTGAGAACAAGACAGAAAACATTGACAAGATGTGGCTTTATCACCCACCCAGCACAAACACTTGTGAACACTGGATGTGTCAGGTAAGATGCGGTTGTATTTCCTCACTTGATATTACCAATTGCTTGTGGCTTTCTATCAAAATTAAGTTCCATTTTGCAAATAACTTTGTGTGTGTTTTGTTTACTGTCCATAATTCCTGAATCCGTCCCATGTACAAAAATGTAAATTCATTTATTGTTTTTACAGTTATTATTCCAGAAGGCCATGAAACTTGTTGGAAATGAGTTTATTGATCGAGTTTTATTCTACAAAGAATCCTGGCTTCCTGCCAGGGAAATTATCTCAAAGGCCTTGGAAGATCGAAAAAAGGTAATGAGACATCTTCTTTTGCCATTCATATAAACTAGGGTTTCTCAAACTTTTTACTTGATCAGAGTGTTGTATCTGTGCACTCTGATTTGATGCACCTCATGTAACCAAATTTAATTTCCATTCACTCCCAAATAAATTGATTGAATATAAAATTACAAAATGACTAATTTTATTAGAATTTACATGCAAAATAATCAGTAAACTATAAATGCAAACACAACTTTAAATCTTGAATTATTTTTTAATAAAAAAGATGGGTTTGGTGGGTACCCAGATCACAAGTATTAGGCTTGTTATGTGGACAGAAATGGTCAGTGTTTTGATACTACTGCCACTACTACAGTTTGGGTCTGATCTCCGCCACAGCAAACAGGGAAAAGAAAGGGCAAAGAGGAACAAGGCGTTCTTGTTTTTTGACTGTTGATGATGATAGCCATCAGTGAGACAGTGAAACAAACATAAGGAACTCATTGTGAAAACATCTATATGAATGATAGATAATTTATTTACATATAAACGAGTTGGAACATATTAGAAAGGGTTGGTCGACATTAACTTGGATGTTAGTACAAAAGGTCATTGGAGAGTAAGTTATAGAGTCCTGTAAACAATCGTTGCACCTTCTGGCAAGTTTGAATAAGTTGAAGTTTTTATAAGGTCTTGTTGGTTGGAAAATAGAGTTTTTGGTTTGGCACAGATATAAGTTTGATTATGTTGTGTAGCCATGACCAACTACACAAACACATATGCATGCAGAATCATAACGACGACACAATAAAGACGAGCAACACAGTTCTTTAGAAAAATATACCTCTCACTTTATTTGAAAGGGTTCGAAAGGGTTACTAAAGGTTTTACTGTGTGAGAGGTGAGTTGGAGGCTGAACAGAACTGCAACATATTGATCCCCACTCTTATGGCCATAACAGTGTTTCTTTCCTGTTCTCCGGGGCTGCTCAACCAGGGGCCTGGGGGCCCAGCCTCTCTGGGACATGTTCCTCATTCCAGCATCTTCTCTCCAACTGATCTGAGGCTCTAAACTCCAACTGCTCAATTGGGTGTCCTGAGGACCCCCTCTGCTGGTTGCTGGTTTTCTCTGCCGCATCTTATCTGCAACTGCTCAATCGGGGGCCTGAGGGCCCACTCTACTGGATGCTGGCTTTCTCTACCGCATCTTGTCTCCAACTGATATGAAATCCAACTGATCGAACTTCCTGTGCACCGAGTTATGTAATTGTTCGACGCTCACCTTCTTCTTGTGGGCGTCACAAATCGCACTCATTCAACCTGTCCACGGTCAAGGTTATATCCTAATATTCCTCAACCGGATGCACCTGTAATTTACACAGGTGCATTTCCTATTTTGACAGCTTGGCCGGGGTCAGTATGTTACAATTAGTTTTTAAATATCTTATTATTTTGTGGATCCACCAGATCTCGATATGTGGATTCATTGGCTCAGAGACGTGTTTTGATACTACTGCCACTACTACAGTTTGAGTCTGATCTCCACCACAGCAAACAGGGAAAAGAAAAGGCAAAGGTGAACAAGGCGTTCTTGTTTTTTGACTGCTGAAGATAATAGCCGTCAGTGAGACAGTAAAACAAGCATAAGGAACTCATTGCAGAAACATCTATATGAATAATAGGTAATTTATTTACATATAAACGAGTTGGAACTTATATTAGTAAGGGTTGGTCGACATTCACTTGGATGTTAATGTGGGAAGCTAATGAGTCCCATAAACAATTGTTGCTGGTGAGTTTGAACGTGTTGACGTTTTTATAAAGTCCTTTTGGCTGGAAATTAGAGTTTTGGGTTTTACACAGATATTAGTTTGATTAGTTTTCAAATATCTTATTATTTTGTGGATCCACCAGATCTCAATGTGTAGATTCATTGGCTCAGAGACGTGTTTTGTTCATTTGGTTTTTATTCGTAGGGCCATGAACTTATACTTTATAAAAAAAGTTGTAGGTAGTATGACAAGGTTTAGGCTATGCTGAGACATTTTGGATCAAAATTACGTCACAGTTACTTGGTCTTTTTTTTTTTTTTTTTTTGTCTTTCTTGTTGTTAGATTTGGATTCATCTTTTTCAGGTGGATGAAAGTGGTGAGATTTTGCTTTTAGCGTCTGGGGGTTGTCCATGGAAAGACCACCTGCTAACGCTGGAGGAAGAAAAAGAAATTACTCCTAGTCTGAAATATGTCCTTTACACTGATCAGGCTGGCAACTGGAGAATTCAGTGCGTTCCTGTAAGCAAGGAAGGATTCACAAACAGGTAAGTACAGAGATTTTTGTTTCTTATCCGACAAAGATAAATATCCTCCAGAAAATGGACGCCACTGCCTCTTGGATATCAGCGGTCTCCTCAAATCTCCATTAATTTATAGAGCAATAAACCTGCAGAAATAATAACAACAAATGTAACATTTATGTAGATTTTTTTTTTTGAGGCAGCCATTTTTAACATGGACCTCCTGACATGAATAGAAACGTAATCTTGTGGACCTCCTGACATGAAAGAAATGAAATCTTGTAAGTAACAAGTAAAGTTGGCAACCGTAGTCGAGGGCAACCAGAAGGCTCATTTTTCAATAGCTACAACACCGAGGTGTAGGGGAGGGCACTACTCCTTTCCCTGGATTGCTCCACTTTACCCTTGATACGTACCTTATATTACTGAGTGCAAGGAGGTATCAAGTAACATTTTTAAAGTCTTTGGTATGATGCAACCTGGGATTGAACCCAAGTCTCCTGGACCATTGGCAAACACTCTAACTGCTTGGCCAATGAGCTGGTCAAATTACCTATATTACATCTCAATTATAGATCTCACCAATGTATCATTAAGTTATAAAGCCAAACAAAGAACAGTCTGGTTACCAAGCAAATACACTGGCATAGCTGACAGGAGAGTGAAGCATTAAGAAACAAAATATACATTTGCCAAATTGAGCATTCTAAGGAACCGGGAAATATTCTGAGGAAATCTCATCAAAAATTCCCTTTTAAAAATTTTTTTGTAGAAAGTGTGGTCTAGTTTCTTTGTTTAATGGCATATAAATCTTCATGGGTTATTGATATTTACCAACCCCTCCGCTTGGGTGGGATATGACACAAGGTCAATTTTTAAGCGGAGTTTAACAGGTTTGAATTCAGAGTTTTCCTATTCCGTGTCCATTTCCTATGACGATAACCATTACACCATGGGTACCCCCAATATCTTCATGGGTTATTTAATGCCAAAGCCATCCTTGCAGTAGAATAGCAGTGATACTATTTAACCCATAGATGGGGGATATGGAGTTATACCTTTCCTAAGGGCATTAGTGTTGAACTATCTTAGTGTATAAGGATCGTCATTTCTATTTATGAACTTTTATAATAACAGTAGGCACTCCCAGTAAAAATCGGCCAATCAGAGATGAGCACTGAAAGTATTTAAAATAATTTGCAACTACCCTCAAATACTAAGATCCTCAATTGCTGGTTGAAGTTTCTGCCAGGAAGACGTATCTTTTGGATTACCGACACTGGATTCTTTTGGATTACCAACACTGGATTCTGTGAACAAAAGATCAAAATGGTGACACAGATTCTAACAATTAGTTCAAAAGGGAATATAATCATGCAAGGTGTGATCAAAAAGTATGGACTCTTGAAATTTTTTCTGCCTTATCAGCAGGGCTTCATCATCAGGATGTTTCACTGCTAGCACAGATTTCCCTCTCTCGTCATTAGTCTCTATCATTCATCGCTTCTGGCAGGTCTTCTAGACTACGTCTTATGTCCATACAGAGCTGTTGTTGATAAGTTCTTGTTGGTCAGCCAACATTTGCATGTCCACGTGAAGGGGTCCATTAGAGAACTTCACATGAGTTTGTCCTTACTTCTCTAGCAGTGTCTCGCATGTCTTGTTTGTCTTATTTAGATGGTTTTAGAGATGGGAGCATGGTGGCCATACAGCTGCTGTTTTGTGGGGATATGCTGATGTTATATACCAGCAGAAGAACGTTAAGACAATAACACTTATATATCATTTCATTTTTGCTTGACTGGAATGTCTATTTGTCAAGATAAAAATATGATTTTTTTTTTTTTTTTTTTTTTTTTTTTCAGACTTTCTCTACCTGAAGAATGGCGTGGTCTTCGAGATGATGTGCTGTCTGCAAAATCTGGCATCAAGGATTGTATTTTTGTCCATGCATCAGGCTTCATTGGTGGCAACAAGACTTATGATGGTGTTATGGAAATGGCCAGGATGGCTTTGAAAAATAAGAAAGAATCTTAATTGGGGAGAAGATGAAAGCAAAAAAAAATTGTTAATGAAGGAAATAATAAATCTATAAAAGTTACTTGATTTGTTTCTTTCTGTTACCATGTTGTAGTAAGTTGAGCTTGTTTATATCTGCTGGTTCAAATACACCCTGCAGCACCCTGAATAAAAATTGATCAACCAGCCATTTTTACCAACACCTCTTCATGGATGGCGAAAATGCCAAAGCAGTCAGCTAAGGACCTTGGGAGCCATTGTGAAATCTTACTTAGAGCTCATGTCTGGCTGAACATCACGAGAGCTAATGCTACAAAACATCAAGTATGGAGCACTGTGATCAATCCAATGTGTTGAGCTGGCTTAGCCCTCTCCTCGGTCTTATATACAAAAGATATCTGCTGGTGATCCTATTTACCCAACCCCTCCGCTCGGGCAGGATATGACACAAGGTCAATTTTTAAGCGGAGTTTAACAGGTTTAGGTTCAGAGTTTTCCTTCTCCTAGACTAGTTGCCTCACCAAGGCTGAAGAACCTAGTCTGTCCTACTATTTACCCATAGCTGGAGGGAGAATAATTGGATTCATACCTTTCCCAAGGGTATAAGTGCTTTGTGAAATGCAATCAGTCTCGTCCAGGATTTGAACTCGTGTCACTGTGTTCATTTCCTACAACGATAACCATTACACCATGGGCACCTCCCTAACACCACAGGCACCAGATATCTGCTGGTGATAGACACTACTAATACTTGTATTTTATCATCATTATCATCATCAAGGCATGCTAACAGCACAGATTCTTTTGACTCTCTCTTACCATTCTTCCCTATCAGCCATCTCTGCAGATGGGTAAGACCCCTCCAACAAGTGTCCTGGATATGATACAAAAGCATCTTGTGGTGAAACTCCAGTCTTGGAGCTTTTGGGAATGTGAAGTACCCCTTCATTTCCATTGCCCACAGGCCCACTCTGACCGGGAGTGGTTGCACCTGATATGGTCCGATCTATTGGTCAAATATAACTGTTTGAGATTTATACTGACTAAAAACAAATGACTTATGCTAAATTGAATTGTTAGAAATAGAACTGTTTGACCATTTGACTGTGTATAATCAAATAATTGATGTTGAATTGTTAGTGATACATAGCAATACTTGAAATGATTTAACTGTGTGCAAACAAATGAGTAATGTTGAATAGATTTATTAGTGTTAAATAGCAATACTTGAAACTCTTTCACTGTGTGCTTAAATTGAAATATTGGTATAACATAGCAATACTTAGAACCATTTGACTGTGTGCAAATGAATGAATAGTGTTCAATAGAATAAGTAAGTAAAGTTGGCAACCTTAGTCGAGGGTGACCCGAAGGCTCCCTTTTAAATAGCTACTACACTGAGGTGGAGGGGAGGGCACTACTCCATTCCCTGGATTGCTCCACTTTACCCTTGATCCTCACCTTATAATGCTGAGTGCTAAGCAAGGTGGCATCAAGTACCATTTTTTGAGTCTTTGGTATGACTCGACCTGGGATTGAACCCTGGTAAATGGCAATACTTGTAATCACTTCACTTAGCAATAATTGAATAAAATTAGTAATGACTGTTAAATTGAAATATATATAGCAATATGCGAAACCATTTAACTGTGTGCAAAAAAATGAACTCAGGCTCAATTAAAAATGTTATGCACAAACACTGTTTACACATCATATATATTTAATATATATGTATAAAGAGGATTTGGCAATAAATAACATGCAATGGTTGATATGGCATAAAATCCAACCAAATCAAATTCTATATATTCAGTATATATGCATAAAGAGGATTTGGCATTAAATAACTTACAATGGTTGATATGCCATAAAACACAACCAAACTATCAGCCATCCAAATCCTCCAGATGGCATCCAGTGTCTGCACAGAGCTGATGAATATAAATCTTTGCTGACCAGCCAACACTGGCTTAACCCCCATTTGATGAATACCATCACAAATCCACACATATATCCAACTACCCCCTATGGTGTCAAAATGTGACACAGATTCAGCTTAATGTGGATACCATGCAGAAAGCAATCCTCCCAGAGAGCAATAGCAAAAATAGCTCAGTACTGTTGGTATTTTACCTTTGCAATGCTTCAGACACCACCCAATCAACTTGGCTTTTACTCCTTTAAGTTAAGGGTCTGGTGTTGCTTGGGGAGTAGAAGAGACCCCCTGAAACTGAACTGAGTATTGTTCAAAAGCTTCCCTTATATTTGACCCTGATGAGAAAAGTCATCATTACTTTAGCTGTGAGGCAGACTTCCGTCAATTCTATTTGATAGACAAACCTAGTTTTAGTTGGTTTTTCTGAAATGGTGGACGTCGCACAACACTAGTTTTAGTTGTTATTTTTTGAAACGGTGGATATCTCACGACACTAGTTTTAGTTGTTTCTTTTTTTAAAAGGTGGATGTCTCACGACACTAGTTTTAGTTGTTGTTTTTTTTTTGTTTTTTTTTTTGAAACGGTGGATGTCTCACAACACTAGTTTTAGTTGTTTCTTTTTTTAAATGGTGGATGTCTCATGACACTAGTTTTAGTTATTTTGTTTTTTTTTTTAAACGGTGGACATCCCATGACACTAGTTTTAGGTTTTTGTTTTTTTTTTCGAAACGGTGGACGTTGCATGACACTAGTTTTAGTTGTTTTCTTTTTTTTGAAACGGTGGATGTCTCATAACACTAGTTTTAGTTGGTTTTTTTTTTTTTGAAACGGTGGACATCTCACAACACTAGTTTTAGTTGGGTTTTCTGAAATGGTGGACGTCACAAAACACTAGTTTTAGTTATTTTTTTTTTTAAACGGTGGATGTCGCACGACTCTAGTTTTAGTTGTTTTTTTTTTTAAATGGTGGACATCACATGACACTAGTTTTAGTTACCTTTTTTAATCCCAATTCACTTGTGCCATCATACAACTGCAAGAAACATCGCAGATTGGAAATAACATAATAATGAGGAGGGATAAATGGTTGGTGAGACACAAACTCATATATATTATTTTATTTATTTATTGTTTTTTAAATCAGTGGGGAATACATCCCTTACTTGCTGAATACTTCTACTTGGTACTTGGTGACACAAGGGTTCATTACCTCCCATTTCTGCCAAATAGTACAACAAAATGGCACTAGATGGCATGGCCAAAATAACATATAAAAGAAAGGCGCACCAAAGTCAACTCTCTCTTTTTCAACTTTGACAATGTGTTGAAACAGACGTTTATATTCACTTTCAGACTAATACCCTTGAGAAATGTATGAACACTGTTACTCTCACTAGTATCATTACTGTCTTTCTCTAAGGATAATCATCATCATCATCATGTCGCGCTGGTAGCACGGATATCCCTGACCCTCTCTCGCCACTCCTCCCTATCGTTCATCGCCCTAGGCAGGTCTTCAGGACAACATCCCGTATCCTCACATAGCTGCTGAATGTATGTTCATGCTGGTCGTCCTGCTTTTGCACGGCCATGTGTGGGGGGTCCATAAGAGTACATCACTTATGAGTTCGTCCCTGCTTCTCCAGCAGTGTCCTGCATGTCTGGTTCGTCTAACTTGAATAGTTTTCGTGATAGGAGGCAGGTGGCCGTACAGTTGGTGTCTTGTGGGGTGTTGCCGCCAGGACTTGTTCAAGATTGCACGCAGCATTCTTGTGTAATTGCCGTCTAGCTTCTCCAGCCGTTTTGTTAGGGTCCATGTTGTGCACCCATATAGCAGTATCGATGTGACCGCTGCCTAAAAAACAAATGTGTAAATACTGACTCATCTTTTTATTTTTTTTATCCTAATGCATGTCAAACCTTGTTGGGTTATTTAATGCCAATGTCTTGTTTTTTCTTTTTTTAAGAAATGATTATTAAATATTCTTATCCATAAAGTCCAGTCACACTATTATCTTCACTTTCAGACTTTATCATTGGTTTTTATTGAAGTCTAAGTGGCCGCAAATCTCCTCGGATCTACAGGACTCTTCTGAGTTATCTGATTTTAACACTGCTTTGGTCTGAATGGTCTCAATTCTTTTAATCTCCATTTCCTCCAGTCTCTTTTCCAAACCTAGACACCAACTACAATTAGTATCACAGTCACCTTTTAGTTTTGATGTCTCAAATATAAATATTCCTATCCATAAAGTTGGTTTTAACACACGTCAAACATTGTTGGGTTATTTAATGCCAAAGTTAGTCTTTTGTAAATGCCATGGGATGGTTTCAATGACCTAATAATTCTCATTTGTAAACAATTATCTCTTCAGGTAACTATTTCTAATACAAATAATTTCTACACAATCTCATTAATTCATTATTTGCAAGCCAGTATATGGTTTCAAGTAACAATTCTTATTTGCTGATAATTATTTGTTTGTGCACACCTATATGTCTTCAGCTATTCTTCTTTGATACTAGGCAGGAGTCTCTGTGGAGTAGTGGTTAACAAGGTTGACTGCCATCATAGTGAGTTCACTTTCAGACTAATACCCTCGGGAAAGGTATGAACCCTCTTATCCTTTCAGCTGTGGGTTAAATCATATCACTGACTTTCTTCTGCAAGGATGGCTTTGGTATTGAATAACCCATGAAGGTTGATATGCCATTAAACACACAAATGAAAACTCATGCAAAGCTATTGCCAAAAAAAAAGTTTGATTCAATGACTACTCCAAACAATTAACTCAGATTCTTGCTCCTTTTTGATTGGACACAACTATTCAACTATCCGTGCATCCAAGCAATTCCAAACGATATGAGAGTTCCTTAATGTTATATGTTCTTTGCTAAGACAAGAAAGCCCCAAGATATTTAAATCCATACACGGCCAAGTTATACAGGTGGACTAAAAGAAAATGAAACGATGTAGCATACATAGGTTTGTTGGCTTGATGTGGGTGCCAGTCAGAGATTCCTTTATCTGTTTTGGCGCAAAACCCACACAAAGGGCCTACGTGCAAGATCTCCCATGAAACCGGAAGTGGACAAGGGAAGGAAGGTTCCAGAGAACAGTCGACAAAGGAGAGCAGGAGGTCAGTCAAGAGAAGGACACAGTCAGCAGAAGGGAGCAGCAGAGACCAGTCGACAGAACAGGTCAGTCAGGAGACGAGAGTTGTGCAGAGAGGAGACCAGTCAACAGAAGTCAGAAAGGTGGCTGCTAGGACCTGTTGACCTACAAATGCCGGGTGGACCAATGCAAGAAGATACGTCAGTATTGCTAGTGGCTTTGTGAGTTTTCGCTTGAGTACACGCTCGCATTAGCTCACTGAATGCACAAAAAGTGTCACAGACTTCCCCCTCTTGCGCTTGGAGCTAACCCAAGCCCGTGTTTGTTTGTTTGTTCTTTTCTTCCACCCTCTCGGTTGTGTTGGTAAAGGAATGTGAAATACCCCTGGCTGGAGATGAGAAAAACCACTAGATGATTCTAATGGCCATGAGTAGTTTGGTTGGTTGAGCTAGTGGGGGTCGGCCGGCAGTGTTATGCCACACAGGGTAAAATGATTTTAACTGTGGTTTTCTTAGCAAAAATGTTGGAACTTAGTGTATTGTTTTGAACCACATGGCTGGTTGTAGGGATATATTTGTGAGTCGAGCACCATTGAAATGGATGGATGAATGAATGAATCACAGATTGATATGTAACATATTGACCTTCGACCCAGTCGTCAATCAAGAAACTGGTGCATCCGGTTGAAGATACAAATGGTTAAATGATTAATCAGTTCTATTTCAAACAATTCAATTTAGCAGAAGTCATTTGTTTGCACTCAGTTTAAATGTCAAACAACTCTATTTGACCCAGGTGCTACCATTCCAGGGCCAGAGTGGACCCGAGAGACATGGCAATATAAGGGTACTCCACATTCCCCAAAGCTGCCACATTATTAGTCTCACCATCAGATTGTTTAATGTCATATCCAGGACACTCATTGTGGTGGGGGATCTTACCCATCAACTGAGATGTAGTCTGTATATTCTACAGCCCCAGCTGATTGGGCTGTATTGGCATTTTGCTCAAGAAATACATTTTTTTTACTCATTCTTCAGATTGTAAACCTAAGGATGGCTGAAGAAGGGATCAACCAGTTTATCAACGTCTTTTTTTTTACAAAAATTGTCAATTTATATGATTTAGAGTATGTGTACTATTGTCCTTATCTTTATTGTTATGTACACATTAACTAATGTGCCCTTCGGCCTTCTTCAGGTGTTCCTTGTCAAACTTCTGGTCAAATTCAGAACCTTTCATGAAACATTGAACTGAACCCTTTATTTAACCCACGAGGGGTAGATTGATCTAATTCTGTCAACCATGACTGAGTATAAGTCCAACAGGACCCATGGCGCAACAAAAATGTGTTCAGTTTATACAGTTCTAAGTAAAATCATCTGAAGCTTGCTGGCTCAATCCTGACTACAGGCAAAAATAACAAGGTAAACTTAACATAATTAGAACAGAGCCTAGCAGTTAGAGTGTTCGCCAAAGGCCCAGGAAACCAGGTTTCAATCCCAGGTCAAGTCATACCAGAAACTCAAGAAATGGTACTTGATGCCGCCTTGCTTAACACTCAGCACCTTATAAGGTATGGATCAAGGGTAAAGTAGAACAATCCAGGGAAAGGAGTAGTGCCCTTCCCTACACCTTGGTGTGGTAACTATTGAAAAGAGAGCCTTTAGGTCACCATCGATTATGGTCACCAACTTCCATGGATTAAATAAAGGGTTTGGTTTGAAGTTCTGTGAAGGGTTCCAAATTTACCATGAAGGCTTTGGAGTTTGACAAGAAAAGCCTGAAACATTGGGTATATAACATTAAAGATGAGGAATATAGTCCAAATACTCTAAATAATGTAAATTATCAAGCTTTGTCACAAAAATTCAGACAAATAAAGATGTTTGATTATTATAATTACTGGTATTTGACAGTTTACAAGATAATTTTTTAAAAATCACCCTGCATCTTATGTCAAGGGTCAGCTTTGGGTTACTGGCTAGTGGAGTTCTATGTCAAGGGTCAGCTTTGGGTTATTGGCTAGTAGAGTTCTAACACTGCAGTGGCCCTTAAATGAAAACCGCTAATATCTGAAATGTAAGCAAACTGATGATCACTTCTACAAAAAACAACAGCAACTCTTTTCTAAGATAATAATGTACAAGTCATACTTACTGTTACATTTCATTTCTTTATTTAATGGCATATCACCCTTTGTGGGTTATTTAATTCCAAAGCTATCCTAAAAGAACAGAAGTGGTACTATTTAACCCATAGCTAAGAGAATAAGAAGGTACATACCTTTCCAAAGGGTATTTGTCTGAAAGTAAACGTAATAGTACAACTGGAGTTCAAACTCGTTAACTACAATTCTGCTGTCCAGTGCTTTAACCATTACACCACAAGGACCCCACCTCCCATACTCACCAGGTACTTCATATAAAATAACAAGTCTATAAGAAAATTAAGTGATGATGCTTAACCCGGCATATATTGAAGCAAAGCTGTTAAAGTTTTTAATGTAAAAATGACCTGATTGTGGGGGGAGCTATGAAAGTCACTTGATGGTTTGGTTTGGTTTCTTTAATGACATATCAACCTTTGTAGGTTATTTAATGCCAAAGCTATTCTAGAAGAACAGTAGTGGTACTATTTAACCCATAATTGGGAGGATGAGGGGGTTCATACCTTTCCCAAGGGTGTTTGCCCGAAAGTGAACATAATACTGTTACTGGAGTACGAACTCACGATTCCGCAGTCCATCGCTTTAACCATTACACCACGAGGACACCCCCGAATGTCACTTGAAATTTGTTGTTTAAACTTGTTTATTTTATTTGTTGATTCTTAAATTTATGACCAAATTGAGGTGTGTTTTATAAGCCTATATATTAAATAAACCATCAAATACAGTAATTTTAATTTTAATTTCCTCAACTTAAAAGATAAAAAAGAAAATCCCAACTCATTCAAGTCATCATTGATAAGAGCTTATTCTTGTTGTTTGTAATATGCGCTATTCACTGCTGTTGAAGAGATATGGCCAAAGTGAATCACAATTAACCCTTTTGGTATGGCACATTTGGCAACAAATGTAATAGCTGGAATGCTCTTTTGATGATAAAATTATAAAAAAAACAAACAAAAAAAACTTGCTTCCAATCTTGTGATCTCAAAGATATATAACACAAGTAAGTTACGAGGATCATTACATAAGTTTCCAGACTTTTTTCATATGGGCACTTTTATTGATAGTACACACATGAATCTCTA
The DNA here is from genome assembly GCA_963585895.1 of Sepioteuthis lessoniana. Lineage (NCBI taxonomy): Eukaryota > Metazoa > Mollusca > Cephalopoda > Myopsida > Loliginidae > Sepioteuthis > Sepioteuthis lessoniana. The sequence goes on from OY757944.1 coordinate 19,945,699, forward strand.
GTCCCCTTTGAAGTAATCTACTCCGGCTGCAATTCACTTGTTGTACCATTCCAATAACTTCTGGAAGGCCCCATGGAAATCCTCTTGTGTGAGCGTGTCAATGACCTTCATCACAGCCACTTTCATCTCCTCAATTGTCTCATAATGACAGCCTCTGAGCTTAGGGAATAACCATTAATCACAGGGAGCAAGGTCTGGACTACACGGAGGCTGAGGAACTGTCTTGATGCCCATCTTGGTTAAATAGTCTGTGACTGGTGCATTGTCCTGCTGGAAATGCCACTGACCCAATTTGAAGAGTGCTGGCCTCTTCCCTAGGAATCTTTTCCTGAACTCCCTTAAAACCTCAACATAGTAACCCTAACCCTAACCCTTTGGCCAATCAACTCTGGTGTTCTAACTTCCTTACTCCTCCCACACCTCTCATCATCCCTCAGACTCCCTGCCTTCCTTGAATCTCTTATGCCACTCAAAAACTCATGCTCGATTCATGCAAGATGCTCCAAAAGCAGTCTGAAGCATTCCATATGCTTCTGTGGTATTTTTTCCAAGTTTAAAACAGAATTTTATTGCATATCGTTCTTCTAAAGTGTCCTCACATCCAGATTGCATTTTTAAAATTCACCAGCTGTGACAATCAGGCTTTAGTAGGGTGTATTTGAATTCCTGCTGTAGCTGTTCATTTGAACCTGAAATCATAAAAATTGGTAAGTCATCTCATAAGATGTATAGCAATAAGATACTGAATTTTCAAGAGTCTACAACAATCATAAGTGCGTGTACAAAAAAGTATGGAAACTTAGTGAATGGCCACGTAAGTTAATTTGAGTTAAGCAACGACTGAAGTATGCCACTTTAAGAGGAAAAAATATATAGCACAAATATGTTTAGAAGAGAGTTTTTTTTTTTTATTTACTGATACTTCTAAAAACGTCTATTTGACTAAAATTTTAGAAGTAATAAAGTATTTTTATATTTTTTATTTTAGGGCTGAGGCATATCAAACAAGAGACACTTTTTTGGTGGGGTAGGGGGTCTATCATACAAGATAAATTTTTTAAAGTATTGTGGACTAAAGTTACATCTCATTCTCACACATTGAGTATATTTGGGCAACTTAAGTTGCTCTCTGCACCAAAAGGGTAAAAAAAAAAAAGAAGAAGAAAAAACAATCACCAAAGTTAAGATGAAGCAAATACTAATTAAATGATGTTCAGTTTCTTTGTTTAATGGCATATAAACCTTCATGGGTTATTTAATGTCAAAGCTATTATTGGTAGAAAACAGTAATGGTACTATAAGGGGGGGGGTCATACCTTTTCAAAGGGTATTAATCTGAAAGTGAATGTAATAATTTGAACTAAATTATGATGTTACAGTCCAGCATGTTAGCCATCACACATGGAATCCCCTTAGTTAAAATGAATATGAAGAACATTAAAAATGGTTTCAATAATCCTGCTCCACCTTTTTTTTTAAACACATTTCAGTTGATCTATTCTTCAGCCCTCATCTGGTGTGTGTGTGTGTGTGTGCGCATATATATATATATAAGGAAATATTTTATTTTTTAAGGAACAAAAAAGAAGTGAAGGAAACACATAGTTTTGATATTTGTGGTGGGAGGCTATATCTGTGTACCTATCACTGCCAAAAAGAACTGATTAGGTAAGTATATTAATCCCTTTTGTAAATGATACATAGGTGTTAAATGCACTCTTAGAACCAAGTTTGAAGGCTGAAAACCAGACTCTATATCCTTTGTATGCCAGGATATTTAGAACATGATCCTTCGAATTAGGAATGATACAACGCTAGTTTCATTGAAGACAGGTACAACAGATCTCTTTACCACAGATTTTTAACAAGTATATAAAAGTGAAAATACGTGGGTGAAGTGTGCTGAAGAACTGATCAACGAAAATCTCGAGTAAATAACACCAAGAACACAAAGACGGGGTTCAAATTGTCTGAACAGAATTTAGATTTGTGGTGTTTTCAGGGTTTTTTTTAAAAAATGAAACTGTAAAAGAAAAACAGATGAAAAACATAAGGTAATTTTTTTTTGTATCTTTTTTTTGGTTCCATTTTTATTGTCTTATAAGAGTATAACATATCCATAAAATAATGACTGTCAGATAAAGAGATCTTGGAAACAAAGAGGAAAAATACACAATGGAAAGGAAAACAAACTCATGGAAAAGGATGCAGGACAAAAAAGAACTTTTAAGATAATTCTTTCATCTCAAACTTAAAAAAAAAAATTTTTTATTTTTAATTACTAGAATCATATTGGGTCAAACCTAAATAAAGTTTTAAAGATCAAAGTGAGTTACTTGTTATATATATCTCAAGTAGGGTAGAAATAGGAAAGTCAGTGATATTAACTTAGACAAGTCATTTTTTAAAATACTACCAGTCCCAGAATTGTTGCTACATTTGCATATAAATTTCATACAGCCAATATAGTAACAATTATGTGATAGAGATAGTAAATCCTTATTGACTGTCCTATTACTTCTTCGAGAAAAAATATCTTTTTATTCTTGACTTCAGGTAAGTTTTTTAAATCCCTAGCCATGCGTGTGTGTGTGTGTATATATATATATATATATATATATATATATATATACATACACACACACACAGAGGGTAGGGCAGAAATAACAGAGAAGCCAATAATTCTGTCCCACAATAGTTGTTATATCCAAATATAAATTCCAAATATTTGATGTAGCAACTATTATAAGACAAAGATAAATTTTTTTTTGATGATCCCATTACTTATGTTATATAATAAATAACTGTCTTTATGGCAAGTGCTCAATATCTGCCAATAAAGCTACTAATAAAACTGTATTAAGCATGACTAAAATTGTGACTAAAAGGTTTTTGTTGTAAAACGGTCATCAGGTCTGATGATGGCTTTATGGTCACAATTTTAGTCTTTAATGTTTAGTACAGCTTTATATATACATATAAAATGGACAATGAGATGAAGCTATTTTTATTTTTGACTTAAGGAACGACAGTTTTTGTTGTTAATTTCCTATCCCAAGCAATAAAGTCTGGAAATTGTGTGTCTAGAAAAAAATATGTATTAGTAAATTGTTGAACAGACGATTTACTGATTTCTAAGGATTCAAAATTAGGACAATACATAGAAAATATTAAAGTGAGTCAAAAGCTTTGCATTATTTTGGCAGTAGATGCTAATTTGTGGCACATATATCACATGACTGAAGCAGTTCAAGACGCGGTAGGTAGTATTGTAGTAGTTGGTGCGCTGACATGTTGTGCATTGCTTCACTCCATATGTGATTTGAAAGCCACACAAATGAACGTGCCGCATAGTCTAATTCAGAAACTTATGCTTTACAAGTTCAAACTGGGCCAAAACACGGCAGAAACAACTAAAAACATTTGTTGTGCGAAATGTGAAGGTGCATGCACTTGATCACATCACAGTCACCAAATCGTTTGAGAAATTTCACTCAAGTTGCAAGAACCTTAACAATCAGGCAAGACCAGGCAGGCCTAAAATGTAGATTCTAAAGGTGTGCTCAAGCCATCGAGGTAAATCTGGCAAGTAGGACTCTGAGAGCATCAGGTGAGTTTAGGTGTGGTTTGTCACCTTCACAACCTTGTCAAAAGCATCTGGAACTGCCAAATTGTGCCTCACATCACCAAAATATTGTAAAACTTTTGATTAACCCTAGTAGTAATAAACAAATTCAGCAAATGATTTTTTTTCTCCTTATTCCCTAAACTTTAAATCTGTATGTTCTCATTCTGAAATTGAAAAAAAAGTCATAGTAACTGTTATTTAAAATAATAATCAAGAAAATTATAATTCTCAAATCTGACAAACTCAAAATGATTTGAACATGTTGCTGTTGTCTTTATTTTTTTAATTTTTTATGTATTTTAAATCCCAACTATGTTGATTGATATACCTTTGTGAAATTTTTTTGTTTAGTACACAAATGACAGAGATGAGCTGGTGGTAGGGAGTTGGGGAGTGGGAAGAAATGGAGGGGGAGAGGAGGAGGGGGATGTCAAATGGGTTTTCCAGACATTACAGCTTCTTAGCACAGTCATTTTGTGTTTTAGGATAGAGAAGGAAGAGGAAGAAAGCCAAGGAAGCAAAGTAAAGTGAGATTTTGTTGGTGTCATTTTTTAAAGGGGTGGGTTGGGGTGGGGGGTTAATCAGGGGTTTGGTATTTTTTTTTCACCTTGGAATTGGATGTTATGCAAAGGAGAAGGGAGTAAATTCCAAGCCCTGGTTTTCGAAAGAAATAAAACTAAAATGAAAGAAAAGAGAAAAATCCAAAAAAAAAGAAAAAAAAAAAAAAAAAGAAAGAAGAGAGACAGAGAGAGAGAGAGACAGAGAGAGAGAGAGAAATGTTAAAAAGAAAAATAGAAAAGAAAGAAAGAAAGAAAAATAATTAAAAAAAAACATTTTTTTATATAAGCATGCCAAAAAACTTATATGAAAAATGAATTTTGGCAAAGGCAGGAAATTTTTAAGAAAAAATATCTTGGCTACATTAAAAAAAGAAAAAAGGAAAAGAAACAAAACAAAAATGTAAAAAAAAAGAAAAAAAAAGAAAAAGCAAAAAATAAAAAAATAATTAAAAAATTGTCCAGCAGCCTCTATTTTTTTTTTGAGTGAGGAAATGTTTTTTTTCTTTTTGTTTTAAAGTCTGTTGGTTTGTGTTCATTTTTGTTTTTATTTTTTCCTTTTTGTTGCCTTTCTTCGTCTTATATGAAAATTTATATATAATATAGATATATGCATGTTTTCATACATACATATAAATATATATATATATACATACATATATATATATGTTTTGTTTGTTTCTCATTTTGCAATAGTCACATTGGTCATAGGGATGGATGCAGCTGCAACAGCAGCCACTGCCTCATCATTGGGTTGTCAAAGCAACTTCCTTCTGTGTGTGTGGGGGAAACAGGAGTTGTAATCATTGTGGTAGGGGAGGTTGTGGTCTGCCCATTAGGGCAGGGCATTAAGCCTGGCGATCTGCCAGAACTTCATCAACAGCTCCTGGGCCCCAATGCATCAACTGGTCCTACAAAAGACAAATAGAAAATCAGATTTCTAATCAACAACCACAAAACATTTGTTAGTCTCTACATTCCATTGCTATTTTCTATTTTGAGTTGTGAATTTGATGCAAAATGACCTTTTCTACCTTTTTATGGAAAATGACCCTTACTAATTTGACCAACTGTAATCCTATTTTATACTAATCTGGACATCATTTCTAATTTCCCTGGTTGTCAGCACTGAAAGCTACTATTGTTTAGAATGTTATATTTAGAAACTTAATAAAATAATAGCCAATTGACAATAGTGATAATGTAGGACAACTGCTTATATCTTATCTATATCTACAAGAGTCATTCAAATAAATAAAGGGAAATTTTTGGACTGGGAGGGACTTATTACATATACGAGGGTCATTCAATAAATAAGGGGAATTTTTAGGAAAAAAAAAATTTAAAAAATTTTTTTTTCTATAATTTAAACTTGCAAAAATATTTGTTTTGAAGCTATTCAATATGGCAGCAAATCAAACAGAGTGCACTAGGCTTGAACTGGGATTTGTCATTAAATTTTTAGCAGCAGAGAAATGCAAACTATGTGAAATTTACAGAAGAATGTGTGAGGCATATATTTCAGTGAAAAAAAAAAGTTTACTAATGAACAAAACGTGGGTTTGCCACTCTGATCCTTAGTCAAAGAGACAGTCCATGGAGTGGAATCAAACTGACTCCAGTAAAGAAAAAATTTCAGGTAAAGAAAACAAAAACCAAAAAAACGGTCAGTTATAAAAAAAAATCACTCAAATAGATTTCTGGATGAAACAGTAAAAATAATTTTTAAAAATTCTGAATATGTTTTACCAACTGTTTTTCAAAGAATATATATTTTTGTTTCAACAGGTAAATTTTGACAGAACAATTTTACTGTTTATATGATAATGAAATCTAATAATGCAACATCAGGCCCAAAAGAATTGAACCTCATCTAAGAGCGTTCTTGCATGTATGTCTGTACGCATAAGTAAGACTGTTTATCTGTTCTGTTTACCCAGACATTGAGCAGTTACATCAAAGATTCTAGTTGTAACTGAGACAGATGCATAAACCTGGGTCAAATACATTTGTTTTGAGAAATACAACAAATAAAGAGAAAATAGCATTTTGACTTTTATAGAATGCTCAGTTGTCAAGTATCAGCCACACAAACCAGTACATACAGAAATTTTATGAATTGTATTTTGAATAAAAAAGTAGTTGGATGCTAAAATTCCTCTGATATTGTAAATTACGGCAACAATAGGATCCCAAGTAAATTGGATGACCGAGGTTGGTTTGGTTGGTTTTGTTTCATGGCATATCAACCATTGTAGGTTATTTAATGCCATATCCATTTTTATACATATAAAGAGTGCTATTTCAAACAATTCAGTTCAGCATAAATAGTTTTTGGCTTTCACACAGCTAAATGTAAAAACAATTCTATTTCAAAAAATTTATTTTAAGTCAACTAAGTTAAATGGTTCCAGGAATTGCTATGTATCATGAACAATTCAATTAAACATTAGTCACTTATTTACACACAGTTAAATGTAAAAACAGTACAGTTTAGCATAAGTATACATTTTAAATGTCAAAACAGTTCTATTCTAAACAATTCAGTTTAGCATGAGTACATAGTTTAGTTCTACTTGACTCATAGATAGGACCCTATCACTCTGGGCGAGAGTGAACCATTGAGTGATGGCAAGAAAGAAGTACTCCTCATTCCTTAAAGCTCCAGCATAACTGGAACTTCACCACCAGATTGTTCAGTGTCATATCCAGGACACTTGTTGGGGGAGTCTTATCCCACTGCAGAGATGCAGTCAGTGTATTCGGCAACCTCAGCCGACTGTGCCAATTGATGACCTAGAGTCACAATCAATATATGTGTGTGTGTGAGTGGGAGTGTGTGCCTACACTTATGCTCTTGCTGGGAAGATTTTACCTGAATATCTACTACCAGCAAGCAAGCATATTTTGTACTCAGGTCAAAATCAGTATCATACTTTAGGATGTTATTTCTGACGCCAATGGCCCGAAGACTGGAGTTCAATACCAGGTCGAATCATACCAAAGACTAAAAAAAAAGTATTTGATACCTCCTTGCTCGACAAACAGCATTATAAGGTACATATCAAGGGTCAAATAGAGCAATCCAAGGTAAGGAATAGGGCCCTTTCCTACACCTTGGTGTAATAGTTATTGTAAAGTTAGCCTTCAGGTCACTCACGACTACAGTTGCCAACTTTACTTTTTTACTTTTTATATATATATATATATATATATATATATATATATATATATACACACACACATACATACATACATGGTGAAAATGGTAGATTTTGGTAAATCAGACAAGATGATAAAAATAAGTGGAAAAGTAGATAAATCAAACACCAACAACAGGTTCAGTGGTAATATTTCATTCTTCATTCACAGAAGAACTTCTTAAGACAGTGCGCGCGCACACACACACACACACACACATATATATATATATGACTGGTTAATTTGGCATCGCTTGTGTGCAATGTGGACAGGTGGTCCAGTGGTAGAGTTTCGACTTTGCATTCTGTGGTTGCTGGTTTGATCTCCAGTGGTGGAAATCATGGTATGCACTGCTGATGAGACCTAATAAGGTCGAAACAGTTGTCCAGTGTTCCGTATGTCGCAGGGACTGCTTGCTGCATTTTTTAGTTGTAGTAATTATATATATATATATATATATATATATATATATATATATATATACACACACACATACATTATATATATTGAAATGATAGAAATATGTGCAAAGTTGGATAAATCAAACACTAAAAACTGGTTTAGAGCTGCAATATTTCTTTCTTTTATTTCATTTTTCATTTTTTCATTAAAAATGAAATAAAAGAACAAAAAAAAAATCACACCTCTTAACTAGTTTTAAGTGTTTGATTTATCCAACTTTCCACATATTTCTATCACACACAAACATACACACACACACACACATATATATATATATATATATATATATATACATACATACACACACACACACACAGACAAACATATATTCTCACACATACACATACAAAAACATATAGATAAAACACACACTTATATATAGGTCTTCCTCAGTAACTTTGACTCTAGTATAACCAGGTATCTTTTGAAAAATTGATTTGAAAGCATTTTTCATCTTTAGTACTGAGTATGAATAAAACATTTCCCAAATGTTACATTATACCACCACTTGAACTCAAATTAAACTATATTGTGATGAATTACTGCTTGCAAAATACTACCTGTTTTACTTATGCAGAGGACAATTTCATCAAAGTTACCAGCTTGTGTGAAAGAAGGCTGACTGTTCCAAACATCACTGCACAACTGAACCAATGTTGTGAAAAAAAAAAATGTGTCAACATCCACTGCGAGGAGAAGACTGTGAAGCTGGCCTATATGGCAGAATTGCCATGGTTGAGGAAGCAAAACAATGGCAAAAGACTCCAGTGGGTAAAGGCACACAAAGACTGGACAATAGAGCAGTGGAATAAAGTCCTTTGGATTGATGAATCAAAGTTCGAAATCTTTGGGTCAAATAGGAGGGTCTATCTACAGTGAAAAGTTGGTGAAAGAGCTGCAAGCCCCTGGATCACATCAACTGGGGTGTCCTCGTGGTGTACTGGTTAAAGCGATGGACTGCGGAATCGTAGTACGCGAGTTCGTACTCCAGTCGCGTTATTACGTTCACTTTCGGGCAAATACCCTTGGGAAAGGTATGAACCCCCTTATCTCCCTCCAGCTATGGGTAAATAGTAGGGCAGACTAGGTTCTTCAGCCTTGGTTAGGCAACTAGTCTAGGAGAAGGAAAACTCTGAATTAAAACCTGTTAAACTCCGCTTAAAATTTGACCTTGTGTCATATCCTGCCCGAGCGGAGGGGTTGGTAAATAGGATCACATCAACTGGAGGAGGCTCTGTTATGGCATAGGGAGCTTTTGCCAATTTCTATGTCGGGGATTTGCACCAGGTGATGGGCAAATTAAATCAGACTGGCAATCACACCATACTGCAGCATCACATGATTCTATCTGGAATGTGGCTTGTGGGTTAAGGATTTTTACTCATACAAGATAATGATCCAAAGTATACTAGTAAACACTGTCAGAGGTACATTAAAAGTAAAGAGGAACAGTACGTCCTATAACTGATGTCTTGGCTGGCGCAATCAGCAGACTTAAATCTCATTGAACTGGCATAGGACGAACTTGACCAAAAAGTTTAAGTTTTCGTATTTTTTGGCTTAATTTGTATTTAATATGGCTCAGGAAGACTTGAATTTAAGATAATAAATAAAACCATTGAGGTGCTTAACATGTTTCATTTAAAATAATACCTTTTGTATAAGAAATGAAATTTTTTGAGGGTAGCCAAATACTTTTGACTGAATAGTCTGTCTGTGGATGACAATATACATGCTCCCCTCCTGGAGCTGAGCATTCTGGTGAAGGAATTAACAGTTGCCATCCATGTAATGCAAAGTTCTTCTAACGAATTGAGCACTGGTATCTGATAGCGCAAAATGTAAACAAACGAATGTTAATACAAAAGTGCATTTAATTCCCGAGTTGATGTTAGGTTGCCAAAATGGCTAAACGGTATTTTATCGATCTAATGTAAAATTAGGTGAGTTTCAATCCCAGCTTGAAGTGTCCGGCACATCCATCTACACTGAAGAATTGTGATACAATGAAACAGTGTCTATGGATGACTATATATATATATATATTAAAGATATACATACACACATTTAGGGAAGTTTCAATCTCATCTTGGAGTGGCTAGCATGCCTAGCCAAGCTGAAGAGTTGTGATACAATGAAACAGTCTGTCTGAGGATGACAATATATACCCCCCCCACTGCAAAGCTCTTCTAACCAACTGAGCACTTTGGTATCTGATAGTGTAAGATGTAAACAAACAAAGCTTAATACATATGTGTGGATTCCCAAGCTGACATTGAGTCACAGGCTTGGCTTAGGGGTATGTCATCACCTTGACGTAAAGTTAGGCAGGTTTTGTTCCTGGCTAGGAGCATCTTGTATGTCTAGCCATAGTGAAGAGTTGTGATAAAACAAAATAGTCTGTTTGTGGATTACTATATATATATATATGAACTTTTAAAAGTCTAATTTTAAGGCTATAAAAAAAATTAGTCTATCTCCAAATGAGTTTTATTTTTCTAAGATTGAAATTCAAACATAAGAAAGAGAAGGAGCTATCCATGGCTTCAAAAATTCATTCTTTGATTTTCTTACAATACAGTATTTATTTATTTATTCATAAATAAATAAAAATATAGTAAACACTTACCTGTGGTAGGTAGAGACAGAGACTGCATAACTTGAATATTATCAGTTTAGTACTGTTGGTCTGAAAAACAAAAGAATTCATTTGCTATTACCTGTTTTCTAAACACTGAATATTCAAAAAAAACTTCTTAAAAGATTCCAAGTCAAATAAATAACATTCTCACGAGAAGAAAACAGGTATTTCAGTGGAAATGGAATACAATTTTATTATAATAAATCAAGAAGAAAAAGATTGTCAGTAGTCAGGAATTAATGTAAGCATCATAGATAAAATAGGACAGTTACACGTATAATGTACAGTCTTTTGCACAGTACAGCATATAGGATGGGTTTTGTTTTTTTCTTCCAACAAAATCAGACACTTTAAATAGTCTTGCATCCTACAATATTAAGATTAGGCTTGCAGTCAAGCTAGACATCTATAAATCTTTCCCAGTCATGTTATTAATGATTTTACTACAGAAATGCAGAGAAAAGAAAAAGATTGTTAGTGGCCAGAAATTAAGGAAAGTTGTATAAGCAGAATACGGCTATTATTATGCATTAAGTGAACCTGTAGAAATTCAGTGATGTGTGTGTGTGTGTGTGTGTGTGTGTATATATATATATATATATATATATATATACACACACACACATATACAAAATAAACAGAATAAATTAAACAACTGAAAAGAATATTTTATCATTTAAAATTTCAAGAGAAACAAGTTTTGTAAATTCCTTTTTTAGTGACCTGGTTTTCTTCAGTGTTGATTTGCACAGCGATCACTATTATTATATTGTGATTACATTTTTAATTTTTAAATTTTTTTTGCGGTCAGATTAGATCTAAAAATAAAATATAAAAATAATTTTTTGAATTTAACCAATGGAAAATCTTGAGGATTTGTTCAGTGTTAATATTTATAAACTGTAATTACCTTCCACCATTTTTAACTGCATGAGTATCTGGCCATGGAAATTTAATGCATGTATTTACACATTCACTCAGCCATAGGTAGGATGTGACACAAGGTTAATTTTCAAGTGGAGTAAAGTCGGTTCAATTTCAGAGTTTTTCTTTCTCTTAGATTGGTTGCCCAACCAAGGCTAAAGAACCTAATCAACAAAGTGTTTCTATAATAAAGTGATGGAACATCTGGCTTTATATGCCATCAATATTTTTCTGTACTTTTAAAAAATTTTCTTTCATTTGAGAATCAAAATATAAGGTCTAAAAAAGTAAATAGTCAAAAGAAGAACTAAAAAAAGGTTGGTTTCAGGACACCTTTAACACAATTTTAACCTGGACAAATAATATTGAACAAAAACCCCCAAAACAAACACTCTAATCTTGTTTCTTTTGATCAATAGACTCACCTGGATCACATGCTTGTCCACAAACAGAAACATTGACTGCAAAGCATTGTTGATGATCAAAGCCGACTTCTGGTTGCGAACAGCAACATGCAGCAGCTGCTTCTCATATTCATGGTGTGCAAACTCAAATACAGTCTAAAATCAAATGGAAGTAAAAAAAAAAAAAAAAACAACGAAAAATCAAACGAAATGCAAAATAATAACAGCCTAATTACATGCATCAGATATATCCTTTTTTAAAAAGAAAAAGGAGAAAGGTATAGTTGCTCACATTCAAAGCATTTCCATGAAATTTTTTAAGAGATTGAGAGATGAGGTAAAAAGAAGAAAAGCTAATAAAATAACGACAACCAAGGTGAGAATTGAAAGCCAAAGTGATACTAAATTTTGAATTTTGAGACTTGTGACTTTGGAGGGCTACTTCTAAAATAAGTTGGGCGATCTTTGGCTGCTAATGAGAAGTCAATAACTGACAATTCATGTATTTATAATATAACATAGTTAACTTTTTGAAGACACATTCTAGATACTGAATTTTTTATTAAATTAGTAATAGTAACAAAATCATTAAAATAGTGTAGCATATTCTATTTACTAAAGTGTATTACTCTGAAAATATATATATTTTCATTACAAGAGCACTACTTTAGGTCCTTTACTATTTTCAGCAATTCAGATCTGGCAACTCTTAGAATTCTGAAAAGTAATTCCTGTTGTGAAAAGATTCTTATTTAAACTAATTATGGTAGTGGAGCATATATGTTTGCTGATTGCACTAATCCTATTTACCAACCCCTCCGCTCGGGCAGGATATGACACAAGGTCAATTTTTAAGCGAAGTTTAACAGGTTTGAATTCAGAGTTTTCCTTCTCCTAGACTAGTTGCCTCAGCAAGGCAGAAGAACCCAGTCTGTCCTACTATTTACCCATAGCTGGAGGGAGAATAATTGGATTCATACCTTTCCCAAGGGTATTAGTGCTATGTGAAATGCAATCAGTCTCGTCCAGGATTTGAACTCGTGTCGCCGTGTCCATTTCCTATGACAATAACCATTACACCACGGGCACCTCCAGCTGATTGCATTAATGTATCTTCACTGAAAGTTATCTAAGTGGAACAGTGTTCAATCATATCTAATTGCCTGAAAATCACAGCATAGCAGGAAACTTCAAATAGTAATTCTAATAGTTTGTTAGCAGAGATTAGACTGCTTCATTGCTTTGATGATTGATAAGCACTTTTAGTTTTTATAAACTGCTGGTTAGTTAATTTCATGTTTTAATTGACAGTATTTGTGCGTGTGTGTATTTGTGTGTGTATATATATATATATATATATATATTGCGAACTCTTAGGATAATACTGGTGCCAAGCCATATTACCCTTTGCCATCTTTTCAGTCATCATCAGTGGTGGAGTAGAGAGGGGAGACTTGCAGCATGGAAAACTACCAGTCTTCCATACAACTTTTAGTAGGCCAGCATCCACATAGGATGCTACACATACATACTCATCTGTAGATGTAGTTCTTCCTTCTATAAAAAGGTCATACTACATTCATAACATGAAGAAAGCAGTACATTCCCATATTACATACATATTGTAAGATGGACATTATTAAAAATAAAGAAGGTAGAGTTGCTTTATCAAAGTTTAGGATAATTATTTGTATTTAAAGAATGTTTTATTTATTTTTATCTTTTATTTACTACAAGTTACTACTTTGTTTATGCTGAATGTGGCATATGAAAGTTAGCTTCAATCCCCCCCCCCCCATCAAATAAATACTTAACTCTATCTATCATATTCTAAACTAGGAGAAGTAATTTTAGCCTAAACCAAATTTAAAAAACTGGTTTTCTACTCTTTTTCTAGGCCAGGCAACTGTTAAAATTAATTTCCTCTTAGTGGCATGACACCTAGCTGAAACGGTGTTTAAGTGCAAGTATGGAAAGAGAAAACCATCTGCCAATTGTAATGATTACTAAGAGAGTGGATAAGTGTCGTGAAATGGACACATTTTTACAGCAAGGGGAATAATAAGACATAGATGAGAAACAGACTTCACCTAAAAACTAATCTGAGCCGGATCTTCTTGTGAAGTTTAAAACCTTTCCAGACATGACTAACAATTCTTAAAAGTTTGGTTGAAATGGATGGACAGATCTTTGGTGAATTATAAGATTATTTTGATATGCATTTTTCTCTTATTATTGTTTTCAATCAATCTTTGCAATTATTATACTCATAATATGAGTCCTTTTAGCTGTGTTAGACTAACAAGTGACTTTGCTGCATGTAGCATGGCTTTGTACAAGGTACTGTAACCCATTAGCTATCTTTTACATTAGATCTTACATCTTGTATATCACTTACTACTAAATACATAATAATTATTACATTATTATAGATTCACATCATATATTATGCAATACATATTATCTATTATAATGCTTACCTATAATTGTTTACTCTTTATCTGATATCTTACATCTTTTTATTTATTGATTCACTAGAGATGATTGAACCATTAAGAGAAAAAAGAAAAGATACTTATATAAAAATTGGCTTATTATATACATTGCCCCAAACCAGTAAAAAACTTGTTTAAAGAAACAAATCAAGCAAAGAAATAAGTACTGACCTGCAAAGGTTTAAAGGTTCCATTGTCTCCTTTCCATCGAGAAAACAGCAAGCATTCAATTTTGTCAATATCATTGCGTGGCCATAACATGAAGTCCATATCAGAAGTGCAGCCCAAGACATCCTGGACAAAAAAAAAAAAGAGTAAGGGAAAGAAACATTATTATAAAGATTTTATCAAATTGGCATTTGCTGATCTCAGGTATCAAAAACCTCAGTGTGTGCGTGTGAGACGGTATTCACTCAATGTGGGTTAAACTGGCTCCACACATTAAGTGCAGAGCTTCTTGGGGATTGGTGTCTGAAGGTTGTCCCTAGCCACATTCTTGAGCCTCGTTGTCTGTGATTGTTTGTCAATCCAGTAGACAAAGATTTTTCAGCTGCTTGGATTATCAGTTGGAGATTCTCTAATCACACACACACACACACAAAAGTTTGGATGGTTTGCAGGTGGGCACACCAGTAATTTGCAAGTGGCTTGCTATGGGATACCCACAGATGCAGAGGCCACTGCCATCAGAAGCTGCCTGAACTCAAGCAGACACAGTTTTGGATTTGTGTGTAGCTGTGGATGAAGAAAAGTCAGCTAACAATAACAAAAGTGAAAAGGCTCCTAATAAAACTAACAACTTATTTGATTTACAAAAGATTTGGATATTATTTTTTCTTTAAAGAAGAAAAAAAGACATTAAATCTACAGGATCTAATTCCTCCAAATAAGAGAAAAGCAATTCTTATATCACAATCCAAACAATTAGTCAACTTTGATGTTAGTGAAGGATACTGAAGACAACAGATTCTTAATGATATGGTAAGTCTAAATCAGTGATCTCAACCTCAAGAATACAAAAGAACCATCATAACCTGGAGAAAAGTGAGGTCTCTAATTTCCATCAGTTATAGTGCTAAACTGTAATACAGCTAATAAGTTGTTAGGGAGACCTTTTATCTATCAAAATCAATGTGCATGATTGATTTAATGATGTGTCAACCAATCTGGAGTAACTGGAATTATTTGTCTATAAGACACACAACTTTTCCAGATTTTTCAGCCAAAATGTTAGGAGTGCATGTTATACACAACAATTATATATTTAACTTTTCTACTGATCACATGCCTCACCATATTCAGGATAGATGACCAAAAATAAGTTGTATCTATAATCCAAATGTGTTCTACACTGTTACAGAGAAATATCCACTGGAATGTGTTAATAATTTTATTTCTCCTAATCTGAGCTTATTTTTGCCACAAGCTTGTTGCATTTTTGCATGAATAAGCCTGTGCATTTATTTGTTCTAAATACAAGCTTTAATTTTGTGTTTCAAAATATAATGTAAACTATATAAATTGTTATTTTTACACTGATAAAAAGTTAAACAAATGCTAAATTTAGTGGCTACAACTTTTAAAAAGTCAGTACATATTATACACAAGAATTTTCTTTTTTCAGAATTTCATAGTCCAAAGTTAAAGTGAGTTTAATATATGGTGCATGTTATAGACAAATAATTACAGTATTTTATGCCTAGAGGTTAGGGAATTGTGTACATTGTATGTTTATATTTATATTTACATTTTTTGTGTGTTTTCTTAAGCTTTTTTTGCATACAATTATATCAAGTATTCCTATTTAATATAAATAATTTACAAACAGATCTATTTGATTTATAGATGGGACCCTAACAGGTACTACTCATTCAGGTTAGAGTGGACCAGGGTGTAATGGCAATATAAGGGTACACTACACACCTCAGAGCTCCAAAACTGGAGCCTCACCACTTGATACCTCTTTTGGGGTGGAGTGCAATGTACATATGACAGTAAATCATTGAGGACATGAACTAGTACCAAATGTACAATGTGAATAAAAACAGAAAAATTAATTTTCAATTAAACACTTTTCAATTTTTTCAAAAATATTCTTTATGAAAATGATTTGATTTGGTTAGGTTGGGTTTTATGGCATATCAACCATTGTAGTTATTTAATGCCAAATCCATTTTATACACTATAAACAGTTCTATTTCAAACAATTCAGTTTAGCCTAAGTCCACAGTTTAGTTCTATTTGATCAGTAGATAGGAGCCTATCAGGTACTACTACTTTGGGCCACAGTGAATCTGGGAGCGATGGCAATGAAGAAGTACTCCACATTTCCCAAAGCTCCAGCATTACTGGAGCCTCACCATCAGATTGTTTAGTGTCATATCCAAGACACTTATTGGGGGAGTCTTACCCCTCTGCAGAGATGCAGTTGGTGTATTCTGCAGCCCCAGCCAACTGGACTATTATGAAAATAATTCTGCTGCAGATTATAGTGTTTGAGACCACTGATGTAAGTTAAATGAAATGATCATTTTATTAAAAGATTAAATCAGAGGTATCATTTACCTTTCTCATGGACTGCCATCTAGTGGCATGTAACTGAACCACATCTTTATCCAACAGTTCTTTTGTGCTTTCATAAGAATAAGCTTCTTCCTGAAAACAGAAATTTAAACTCAAATAAATATGCAACTTTTAGCAAAACAATATTTTTAGGCCTTCTATGCAATTCATAAAATGATGGTACAACAAAATGAAAATAACAAGTTATAGGTGGTAGAGTAGATTCCTTGTGCATCATAGGGCCACACCACACCAGAGATGAGAGCAGCAGTATGTTTTTAAGAGGTTGAGTTGCACACCATTTTTTTTGTATTCATTTTTTCTACTTCACCAAGATTAGTCTGCATACCTACAAGGTTAGAGAGCCCAGGGTGCACTACTATTTTCTCATAGCCGAGAAGAGGGAGAAAGAAATGGATTCATGATTTTCTTAAGGGCATTAGTCCCACCTGAAATTTGAACTCAGCTTGCAGAATCCACTTTCAACAATAATAACCATTAGACCAACACCACACTTCCTATTAGGAAGAATTTAAAATCCTACAAGATAGACTTAAAATAAATAAAAAATTTGAGCAGCATAAATGCATACAATTTAAAAAATATATACAAATAATAATGATAAGAAGAAGAAGAACAACAAAATAATACCATTAGAAATATAGGTATACTTTGTTTTACTGTACTTTTTTAACACAATGAAGGTTTGATTTGGTTTTATGGCATATCAACCATTGTAGGTTATATTTAATGCCAAATCCAGTTTATTCATATATATGATTTGTAAACATGAGTCAACAAAGTTAGATGGTTCCAAGTATTGCTATGTATCATTAACAATTCAATTAAACATCAGTCATTTGTTTACACATAGTTAAATGATCAAACGGTTCTATTTTAAACAATTCAATTTAGCATAAGTCATTTGTTTGCCTTAAGTTTAAATGTCAAGCAGTTCTATTTGACCCATAGATAGGAGCCTATCAGATGCTACCACTCTGGGTCAGAGTGGACTTGGGAGCAATGGCAATGAAGGGATACTCAGCATTACTGAAGCCTCACCATCAGATTGTTAAGTGTCATATCAGGACACTCATTGGGGAGGTGGGGTCTTACTCCTCTGCAGAGATACAGTGTATTCTATAGCCCCAACCGAATGGGCAAATGAAGGTTTGTGTCAACACAACTGTCATAATTGCTCAGGAACATAACAAAAATAAAGAATTAAAAATCCAGTCAGATGTTAGCTCTTAAGAGATTCCTGCTACCTTTTTATTGACAAACAATAATGGCAGAACTGGTACTTCCATTTTCCTTAAACAACAGTGAAACTGGTACCTATAGGTTCTTAAAACTCAAGAACCAAATACCAATTACATTAAAAAAAGTCAACCAGTGTCATTTTACCAAACACATTTGCCTACATTGTGTCACATTTTGATAGCAATGAAACATTTTTGATTAAGGTATATAAGAAAAATTAAGATTAATTTTTTTTCATAGCATTAATAATTTTTGTCTTTTTATGTTAAAATTCTTGTTTAATTTTTTGGGGTCTTTACAATAATATTAACATAGCCATGTACGTATTTTTCTTACTAGTCCTGTTTTCTTTAAGATGTTTTTTTGCTTTTTAGAACTTTAGAGTTCTAGAAAGGTAATTCATTGCAATGATTTAAATGATTTGTTTGAAGTTTTAACTTTGCTAACATGTTTTCTTGAGAATTCATAAAATTTGAATAAAGGACGTTTGATTGATTTCAGTTCATATTCACAAATTTTTTTAAATGAAAAACCTTTCCTATAAATTCAAAATAATTAGTAAGAACTAACAATATTATAGAAATCAGATAATCAGCATATTTTAAAAAAATAGATTTTTGTGTGGTTTCTTAGTATGATGTCATTAACTTTTGTAGCTTATTTAATACCAAAGTGATGATCTTTGTAAAAGAACAGTAGTGGTACTATTTAATCCATAGCTGGAGGTATAAGAGGGTTTATACCTTTCCCAAGACAATTAGGTCTAAAAGTGAACATAATAGTTTGATTGAAGTTCTAACTTGCTGAGTATAATGTTGCAACCCAGTATGTTAGCCACTATGCCATGAGATCTGCCCAATAATATTTGTGAAAGATTCAAAACAAAACAAAAAATAATAGAGAATATACAAGAAAGGAATATAAGAGAGACTCACTCTAACACCTCGAAGTATATTTTCCTCATAGTTGTTGGTCATCACTGGAAAGACTTCAGCCACTTCAAATAAAGCAGAAGTTTTCTTCTGAAAACAGAAAATGATTTCAAACAGAATTTAATATTAATCAAGAGATAAACAATGTAAACTTAAAAATGAAAAATAACTTTAGGTCCATCACTGTAGAGTAAAAGGATTAATAAGCTAGTTTCACAGACCAATAGTAATGAGTTTGATTTTAATTGGGTGATAGTCCTGTGACATTGTATAAAACCTTTTAGTAAATGCTTACTTATTTATAATGGATAAAATACTTCCTATAGTATTATAGTTAGCAAGCTCATCTCAAAGATCAATTCATTTGTGTAAAGAGTTTCTCACTGGATGTTTCAAAATCTTTTACTCTGCAGCACAAAAATTAATTACGAAACCATTCAAAATAACTACTTTAAGATAATTAGCAAATTTGTCTCCTTGCAAGTAAAGGGTCTGAATCTTCTCTCTGCTATGGGTAAAATAACAGAACAAACTAGGTTTCTAGCTTTGGTTGGCAACCAGAGGAGGAGGAGAACAACTCTGAATATCACACCAGGTGGATATCATGCTCACAACTTCAGCCAGTAAAAACAATTTATGACTGAAACTGCAACACCATCACAGATGAGCGACACTGCAGTTCTATATTCTACAAGGAGTTTATAGGCTATAATTTCTTAAATACTAGGTTCCACTTGTAACTATGGTCCATGATGACACTGATACTTCTGTTTAGGAAAGAGTGAAAGATTCTAATAAGCATTTCAGAGTTATTTTCATTATATCAAGAATTTGGATGGTTAAAAAAATGATGTCCAGCCCAAAAACAGACCATATAAAATTATCATTGAGTTGCAAGTTGGATTGGAAATTACATTATTCTGTAAATTAGAACATTTTAAGAGTATTGCTCACATAAAAATCTCAGAGATATGCCATTTTGCTGAGTTTAGGTTAAATATACATATATGTTATAAGAAAAATAATGTGAATTTTAGTAACATACTATGTTTTCATGTTTAGTTAAAGATGTGAACCTCTTGATTGCTTACACAGGTTAATATATTTATATTGATAAAGTAAAACCAACCATACTTTTTGGATGAGCTGATAACAGAAGAATGATGTAACAGTAACAACAATCCTCAGGTCTTGAATTCAGTTTTTTTTCTTTCTCATAGATCAATTGCCCTGGCAAGGCCCAGTCAGCTCTACTATTTACCTTTAACTAGTGGGGATAAGAAAAAGATTTATGCTTTTCTCAAGAAGATTAGCATGAAATGAAATGCAAAGCCTGGTCCAGGATTTGAACTTTACTCATTTTTGATGATGACAACCTTTACACCACACATATCTCCATGTTTCAATCATAATAATATAAGACTATGCAGGAAAAAAAAAACAAAACAACTACACAAAAATGTATATATGAAAGTACAATAAATGCAATTCCATAACCTCTAGGCATAAAATAACCCTAGATGAGTTGACATGCTGTTAAAATC
>OY757944.1:19975038-20002538 GCA_963585895.1 Sepioteuthis lessoniana
AACGAGGAGAAGGTGAGAGTGAAAAAGTGAAAGATGGAAAGAAGATAATGAACGAGGGGAGAGAGAGAGAGAGCATGAGATGAGGAAAGAGAAGGCGAGACAAGAAGAATAGGAGAAGGAGAAGAGAAAGGAGAGAGAGAAGGAAAATGAGAGAAAGAGGGAGAGAGAGAGAGAAAAAAAAAAGAGAAAGAGAGAAATAGAAACGGTGGGAGGGAGAAGTAGGAGGAGTGAAAGAGAATATTCTTACATAAGCATAATTCCAGTTATATTGTGACACTATGAGTTGCATATATGCACATACATGTATGCACACGTGCGTGTGTGCACGTATACATGTGTGTGCGTGTGTGTGTATATATATACGCTCACGCACATGTGTGTGCACCCCCCACATATATATGTGGCAAAATGAGTTAGATTCGGCCTGGGTATCAAATTTCAAATGTTAGGAAAACCCATTAACTAGATTAAGGAAATCTAGATAAGAAAATGTTTATACATATGGCCACGGACGTGGGTAAGTGTTAAGTACTTGTCGGGTACTAGTCAAAAACTAAAAGGGTCTGAATTTAATGTCTGAATTTAATGTCTGAATTTAATGTCTGAATTTAGACGGCCAGGCTAGAAATTATTTTTATGTCCAGTTTTTTAAAGAGAGTAATGACCCCTCCAAAAGTTATGGGTTTATTCGTGGGTGTCCCTGGGCCGGAAATAATAATGAAACATTCTGTATATATACAGGTGCGTTTTGGGTCCTAGCAGTTAGACTTAGTTTGGGTTCGAGGAAAGTTGATTAGGCCGAACAAAGAAACAACGAACAGCGACATTATCAGCCGGACCCAGTTAGTTAAGATAATCTTTTGCCAGCCGAAACTCAAACTAGAACTAATTATCAACAAAGTGTTACATGCTCTCCATCCTCTCTTGGCGTTTTAACCTCAAAGTTGTTGCGTTTTTGTTCTTTTCCCTGTGAACCTACCTCTCGCTCGATCCGGCCAAACATAAGTTCTCGACGTGGAGTTAGTAACTTATGCAACGAGCTGCAGAGGTGGGTATTCTCACAATATTACTTCTTTTTTTCTCCAACGGTAAACCCCAATTTTAAAATCAAACAATATTATTTACATGAATTAGAAAACAATTCTAGTTCATGTTGATTTATTGATTGATTCTAACGACACGACAACTCATCCAGGGTTATTTCATGCCTAGAGGTTAGAGAATCGCCTACGTTGTACAAGTATATTAACATTTTTTGTGTTGTTGCTTCCTAAGAGTTTTTTTTTTTCATACGGTCCAATCAAATAGTGATAATTTTAAAACAGATGTATTTGACCCACAGAGGGAATCTTAACAGGTACTTATCCTCCAGACCAGAACGGACCAGGAAGTAAGTTTTAGTTTGGTTTTATGGCACATCAACCATTGTACGTTATTAATGCCTAATCCATTTTTATACATATAAACAGTTCTATTTTCAACAAAGTTATTTTTGCACACAGTTAATTGTCAAAAACAGTTCTATTTCAAACAATTCAATTTAGCATGAGTACACAGTTTAGTTCTATTTGACCCATAGATAAGGTGCTACCACCCCGGGCCAGAGTGGACCTAGAGCAATGGAAATAAATGGGTACCTTGCATACCCCAAAACTCCAGGATTACTGGAGCCTCACCATCAGATTGTTTAGTGTCATATCCAAGACACTTGTTGGGGGGAGGGTCTTACCCCTCTGCAGAGAAGCAGTCGGTGTATTCAACTGCCTCAACCGACTGGGCATGGAAGTAATAGCAGTGAGGAAGTACTCTATACTTCTTAAGAAGTCCCCAAGAACTGGAGCCTTATCATTAGATAGTTTAGTATCATATATAAGACCCCCCTGTTATGGAGAGGAAGGTCTTACCCCCTCCCCCGGCAAGGGATACTGTCAACATATTCTAAGCCTCAATGACAGGGCTCCTGTTTTGGGACTAAATTTTAGAAGAAAATGAAAACCTACAAATGTCCTATTACCCATTAGGTCCCAATGTTAAATTTAAGTGTCACATTAGATCTCAAATAAGTACTGTCACTCCTGGTCAGAGTAGGTATTTCTATATTAATATTTTTTTGGTTTTTCTTTGTAATATAAATTTTATGAAAATTGATTTAAGTAGAATATGTGAAGGTGAGTCAAAAGTTTTGCAATATTTTCCTAGTACGTGAGGTTCATTTCAGCAGCTCCAAATACTTTTGCTGGGATCGTGAAGATGATGAACTATACAGGACTGGGAAATGCCGGGCTCGCCTGATATTTTCCTAATGCAGCTCGCTGGATTTGCGTCGATGACTTGGGGAACGGCCAAGGAATCCACAATTTTAGGTCTAAGTGAACTTGCCTTATCATCGAGGTTCTTGCAAACCGAGCGAAATTTCTTTAATCATCTAGTTACTGTACTGTGATCAAGTGCGCCTTCACCTTTCACACAACAAATGTTTCTGGTTGCTTCCGCGGCCTTATAGCCAAGATCGAACTCGTAAAGCATAAATTCCCGAATTAGACTACGTTGCACGTTCATCTAAGCTGCTTTCAAATCGCACACAGAGTGAAGCAATGCACAATGTGATTGCGCACTAACTAACAATTTACTACCAACTACAGTGGGTACCTACCATGACTTGGACTGCTTCAGTCACGTGATATGCACGCTGAAAACTAGTACGAACAAAGATACTGAAAAACTTTTGACTCACCCTCGTGTGATTGATTAGCGTTTTGTCAATGGGTGTCACGTTTTCGACGCGTGACCATTGCTATAAAATCAGACAATTTAAAGACGATACTTACCGATATCTTTGTAAAAACGTACAAGAGTAAAGCAAGGACACTGAGATAAATACGGATACGGTTTCCTCCGAATCTTTTCTTCAGATATTCGGGCATTGTGTAAACCTGGAAAATAGTAGTTAATTGATATTGTAGAAACTACTCCATTCCAAATCAACGAAGAACAAAATCAACTGCGTACATAATAAATAATCACAAAATCAAATCATCTGTTACAAACAGAAATTCATAAATTTAAAAAAATCAATAAATCGAAAAGTCGGTTACAACTATTTAATTAAGCGTCCAATTGTTAAATCTGAGTCCACAAATGACTGTTGATAGTATGCGCGGACGAAGTAGAGAACAAGTAACATGACAACTAAATCGATTTAATAGCCAATCATAATTCCTCATTTCTTTTTTTTAACCGAGTCGAGCAATTCGCCAACAATGACAGTAATAAAAACTGAGTTGGAGAGAGAGAGAGAGAGAGAGAGAGGGAAAAAGAAATAAGGAGAAGAGAGAGAGGAAAAGAAACAAGGAGAAGAGAGAGAGAGAGGGAGAGAGAAAGGAATAAAGAGAGAGAGAGATAGGTAGGAGAGAGGTAGTCAAGAAAAAAGATAGATAGATAGATAGATAGATCGAATATTTTCAAATACTTACGCCGGAAGAAATATAAACAGGTACAAATATCCATCCCAATATCAAAAGTATGAATATTGCCTGAAATAGAAAACATTATGGGGTTAGAGCATGTTTTAAATGTGTACAAAGTTAAAGAAGAGAATATGTATTCATTAGAATTAATTCATTTTAAATGCTTTAAAATAATGAAAATAGTGGTCACACATAAGTGTCTAACGTACAAAAACATTAAAAAATGAGACTTACTGTCAAGTCACGTAGTAAGCATCGATTTTCGTGAGATCACCGAATTTTGATGGACGAACACTTTGGCAACCTGAGACCTGTATCCTATATCTACGCAAAAATTAGTAACTAACAACAACACAAAAAGCGACTTACGGTCAAGTCTCGCTGAAATCCCTGGTTCTCGCGAGATCACCGAAATTAATCGGCGATGAGCTTGTTCAATACTTAGATTAGTGACCACTAAGACAACAGGTACTGTAAGCAACCAGAGGCCTGTGTGCCATATCTAAGCAAAGATTTAGTAAATGGTATCTATACGAGGGGCGACTTACGGTCAAATCACGCTGAAAGCTCTGGTTCTCGGGAAATCAACGAAGTTAATCAGCAATGAGCCTGTTCGGTACTTAGATTGGTGACCACTAAGGCAACAACGGGTATTGTAGGCAACCTGAGGCCTATATGCCATATCAAAACAAAGATTAGTAAATAACAAAACAAAAAAAATGATTAAAGATAGTAAAGAGGTTGTCTTCTTTTTGGCATTGGAAATGATTTTTACTATAAAAATGCATTAGAGTTTGAGTCTGAGTTTTGTTTAACGGCATATCAACCTCTGTGGGTCATTTAATGTCAAGCAAAAAATGCATTGGAAATAATTTGTACTCTGAAATGCATTGGGAATGATTTTCACTATAAAAATGCATTGGAAATGATTTGTACTATAAAAATGCATTGGAAAAGAATTTTATTATAAAAATGCATTGGAAATGATTTTTACTATAAAAATGCATTGGAAATGATTTATATGATAAAAATGCATTGGAAATGATTTTTCCTATAAAAATGCATTGGAAATGATTTGTACTATAAAAATGCATTGGAAATGATTTTTACTATAAAAATACATTGGAAATGATTTTTCCTATAAAAACGCATTGGAAATGATTTGTACTATAAAAATGCATTGGAAATGATTTTTACTATAAAAATGCATTGGAAATGATTTTACTATAAAAATGCATTGGAAATGATTTGTACTATAAAAATGCATTGGAAATGATTTGTACTATAAAAATGCATTGGAAATGAATTTTATTATAAAAATGCATTGGAAATGATTTTTATGATAAAAATGTATTGGAAATGATTTATATGATAAAAATGCATTGGAAATGATTTTTCCTATAAAAATGCATTGGAAATGATTTGTACTATAAAAATGCATTGGAAATGATTTTTACTATAAAAATGCATTGGAAATGATTTTTCCTATAAAAATGCATTGGAAATGATTTGTACTATAAAAATGCATTGGAAATGATTTTTACTATAAAAATGCATTGGAAATGATTTTACTATAAAAATGCATTGGAAAGGATTTGTACTATAAAAATGCATTGGAAATGATTTGTACTATAAAAATGCATTGGAAATGAATTTTATTATAAAAATGCATTGGAAATGATTTTTATGATAAAAATGTATTGGAAATGATTTATATGATAAAAATGCATTGGAAATGATTTTTGCGTTTAAAAATGCATTGGAAATAATTTTTACTTTAAAGATGCATTGGAAATAATTTTTACTTTAAAAATGCATTGGAAATAATTTTTACTATAAAAATACATTGAAAATGATTATACACAGGAAGATTATATACACTGACTAGTCACGAAACACGAACTCCGATGATCTCAGATATAAAAGCGCAAAGAATTAAATTAAAACACTTTCTTTCTTGGCTGGTTCCTAATAAGGTAGGAAATTTTTTCTGCGAGAGAATTTTATATTTCCTTTCACCTATCTGTCCTTGGTTCCATAATAAATCTATGAGATTCATTCAATAAATAAGGCTTTAGCCTATGGAGATCAAAACAGAAAGCACTGTTTACAATTACACCTTTCTCAAGGAAATCAATTGTGATGGGTCCTTTCATTTCCCGGAACATTAACCTTCCTTAATGACTGCTGTGCCCGGAACTTTTTATTTACCGGAGAGTCAGTGTGTTTCCATTTCATGGATTTGTCTTTTCGATTAACACAAGGGCAAACCCATGTTTATCCCATTTTAAAACACTTTTTATAATTAAAACATGCATCACCGGACACATCAAACATTTTTCTGTAACTTTCATATGGTTTGCACTTCTCCACCACCAAAAATTTGAAGACAAACCTCTGTTCAGCATAGTGCTCTCTGATTTGCTGGCATTTTGAATAGCCTCAAAAGAAATATTTTTGAGAGATTAAAACAATTTTTTTGTTATAAACCAATTCCAAACAATGCAGTTTATATTTATGTAAAAAAAATTCTGAAAAAAAAATCCTTTTGCTTTTTTCAAAAAATTCCTCTAGTTCATTGAATGACCTTCATTATATATATATATATATATATATATATATATATATATAATAAAAATAAGTGAAAAAATGGATAAATCAAACACTTACATCGGTTTTAATAGTAAAACCCGTTGTGTTTGATTTATACATTTTTCCAGTTATTTTCATTGTCTTGTCAGATTCACCAAAATCTACCATTTCGCCACATATATACGCTCCCTTCCCGGAGGTTGAGCACTCTGGTGAAGGAATTAACGGCTGTCACTGGCGTAATGCAAAGCTTTTCTAATGAATTGCGCA
Organism: Sepioteuthis lessoniana; assembly: GCA_963585895.1. Lineage (NCBI taxonomy): Eukaryota > Metazoa > Mollusca > Cephalopoda > Myopsida > Loliginidae > Sepioteuthis > Sepioteuthis lessoniana. The sequence continues at coordinate 19,981,368 of OY757944.1, forward strand.
CTCTGGTATCCGGTAAGGCAAAATGTAAACAAAAGAAAGCTAACACATAACGTCTTATAATTCCCAAGCTGACGTATGTCGCCTGTTGGCTGAGTGGTATGACACTAAGTCTAACTTAAAGTTGGGCGGGTTTCGATCCCAGCTTGAAGTGTCCTACATGTCCTACACTCATGCAATGCGACCAAATGAAGTTTATTCTTCAAAATTGTCCCCCTTGAGGGCCATTCACTTATTCCATTGGTAGAAGACATCATCAGAAGGTACCATATGAATTGTTCGTCGTTTGAACTTTTAAGTCCACCTTCGTATATATATATATATATATATATATATATATATATATAAAAGGTTACTTTTATTGATATATAAATAAAAAAACTTACGGTTAATTCAAAAATGGATATACCAATCCCACCAGCTGCTCCTGATCCAGCAAGTCCAACAAAGTGACCACTCCCAATATTACTAGCAAAAAGGGAAGCTCCAACCTGATTAAAAAGAAGGAGAAATCAAGAAGAAAAATATGACTGATTATACAAAGAATAATCGTTCAAAGCCTCACCCAGAATTTATATTTGTCACACACCTCTCACCTTTGTAATGACTTCACCTGCATAGAAATTAAGACAGAAATCTGAATTAGTTTTTCTCGTTTTATAAGAAGTTGTAGTGTCTTGCCACAACAAAAATATTTTGTTATGGGCCATTTTCTTGGGTGTGGCTTAGAAGTTTTTAAACCACCTACGTATATATATATATATATAAAGAGAGAGAGAGAGAGAGAGAGAGAGAGAGAGAGAGAGAGAGAGAGAGAGAGAGATTGCTGAATGTCATTTAAACTTTGTTGATTTGTTTGCTTGTTTGTTTAACGGCATATCAACTCCTAATGGTTCTTTAATGCTGAAATTTGATTCATTTGTAAATGTTTGATTACAATTATAAATATATATTCAATGTTCCATGCCATTTTTTACGTACACTTTTTAGAAATCACATACAATTATTTGTTTGTATACAGTGCTATGGTTTCATGTATTCCTATCTAATACAAATAATTTTCAAATAGATCTATTTGACCCGTAGATGGGACCCTAACAGATACTACTACCCCGGGTCAGCGTGAAACTGTGTGTTATGGTAAAGAAGACGTGACTCCACATTCTTCAGAGCTCCAAAATTGGAGTCTCATCACTAGATTCAGGTTAGTATCATATCGAGGACACCCCTTTCTTTTTTGGTGGGGAGAATCTTCCTTGTCGGCAAAGGATACATTCGGCTAATTCTAAACCTAATCGACAGGGTAGTTTTTCCTCTGAAGTGGTTACAAGACAAAGAAGATACTCTGGACTTTCGTTAACAGTATTAGGTACACCCACTCCAAATTAAGGCCGATTCCCAACTTCAGGGGGGCATGTTACTATGTAGCACATTACCATTGCATCCAAAAGTACATTGGAAATGGTTTTTAAGATAAAAATGCATTGAAAATGATTTTTACAATAAAAATGCACAGAAAAGGATTTTCTCTATAAAGATGCATGGAAAATGATTTTTACTATAAAATGCATTTGAAATGATCTTTACTATTAAAACGTAATTGAAATGATTTTTTACTATAAAATGTACTGAAAATGATTTTCACAATAAAAATGTATTGAAAATGATTTTTTTATAAAAATGCATTAGAAATGATTTTCTTGTAAAAATGCATTAGAAATGATTTTATAATTGTTACGTTTTTACGAACAAAGAAAATATGTAAACAAAACTGAAAAAGACAGACTCGTGGGTACACAACAAAACAGTTAGGTTTATAAACCCCAGACGGGGACATGTGTCTATTGGCCGGGAAAATAAGCTGTTTTAACTTTGAGTGCACCAGTTAAATGTACGTCCATGTGCCGTGGTCGATTTTCAAGTCTCTTCTTCACTCACGTGCTTGTGTTTTTTCTAGTCCCTACAATCCCACAATACATTGTTCCCAGGAGGCAACTTCCTTTCTATCCTTCTGGAGAAATAACTTTTATATTTTTTGTGAGTTCTGATCCCTAATAATAATAAAAATGCATTGGAAATGATTTTTACAATAAAAATGCATTTGAGATGACTTTTTACAATAAGAATGCATTAGAAATGATTATTAATATGAAAAATCATTGGAAATCATGTTTACAATAAAAATGCACTGGAAATGATTTTTACTTTAAAAAATACTTTGCAAATGGTTTTCACTATAAAAATCCATATATATTATATGATTTTAAGGTGGTCACACGTCTGGCCTAGCGCTGAACTGTACAGATTTTGAGCCAGCCGACCTCCATCTAGCGCCGGATCTGTTTTGATCTTCACATATTGTAAGTAAAGTTTGTTTATGACGATAGCAGTATTATTCTTAACGGTACTTATTCTTATTGATGCATTATATGTTTATTCTGAAAACATCCAGAGCAAGTAGAACCTCGTTGTCTTTCAGTGGGATTTGGAGCAATGGAAATTTCATTTAAATCTGAAAGTTTAACAAGTCTTTCAGATTCAAAACGATATAACTGTTTAAGATGTGCTCATTTGGCAAATCGTTTTACTCCATTATCATCAAAGATTAGTTCTCCCATGTTTTCTATGAATCAAAAATTGCAAATATTTTTCAACGTAATCAAAAAGCAAATGTTTATTATTTTCAGTTTACCAAAGTTTTTCAGGGAGTGTGAGATATCATTTTTTAAAAAAAAAAGTTCAATTTACTCGGTTGCCATCACATATAATGGTTTTACACCAGCTGATACGGAGTCGATGGCCTTAATTGTTAACTAAATTTGTTCAAATAAAAAGGCTGATGTGGATTTTGAAATTGGAGTCAATCTTGTAAGAAATTTTGGAACCCCATTAAGACATATGAACATAATATCAAGTAGTGTTTGAGTAAGTAGAGATAGATTGTCAACTGACTTTACAAATAGTAGTTTACTATGATATAATAACATTTTTGTTATGGTCAGGGGGGGGTGATATGATAACACGACTCGGAAATGAGTCATAAGAAATATATTGAAGGAAAATAGTACATACATAAACGAGAGCTGGGAGAAACCTCTCATCAGTTTAACACAATCATGAATATTAACATCCGTTCTAGGTGACGACTCGCCAAGACTGCTCAGAAGAGAGCTTAGCCGGTATATGTAACATGAGAGCGAGTCCATCTGTAGGGGAGACACCCCAACAATTTTCTTGATATATACTTAATCATGGAGAATTATGCAACCTTTTTTGACTGGCATTAAGAGTATTAAATACAAATAGCAAAAACCTTTTTATTTTACTTTAAAGAAAAACATTTTAAAATGGATTTTTCATTAATTTTGTTATAAAAATGACATTTGGCTTTTAAGCTTTAATGGAAAATTTAAAATATTAAATTAAATCTTAATATTTGTTTATTTTTTATTTTACTTTAAAGAAAAATACGGCTAATATAAATGATTCTATGAATGCATTTTTTCTTTATAAATAACAAGAATAGTAGAAACGAATATTAAAATAACTATGCGAAATAATAATGGAAATTGTTTTAATAAATTTCGAAGTTTAAAAACAAGTGTAAAAAACATCTTCGAAAAGACGTACGTCTGTTAAAAACTAGATATTAAACTTTATGTAATATAATTTATCAATGTCATTTTTTTCTTTTATTTCAATTGTCCGGGAGACTGAGGTTCAATTCCAGGTTGAGTCATACCAAAGACTCCAAAAATGGTACTTGATGCCGCCTTGCTGAACACTCAGCATCACAAGGGAAGGATCAGGGATAAAATGGAGCAATCCCGGGAATGAAGTATAGCCATCGCCTGCACCTCGGTGTAGTAGCTATAGAAAAGAGATCCTTTGGGTCACCCTCGACTAACGTCGCCAAATTTACTTACTTTACTTACATTTCATTCAATGAAAAAAAAAAGAAAATATTTTTCATTAAGTTTTGAATCTTTTGATGTCATCCCTGTTAATATTGCTAATAATTGCAACTGAAAATTCTGTCTTAATCTATTATACAATGATCGTGATGTTACATAGTACTCAAAAGCATGTATTATTATATCATCCTAACTATTTTGAGGGGTGTAATGGTTAAAGCGATGGACTGCGGAATCGTAGTACGCGAGTTCGTACTCCAGTCGCGCTATTACGTTCACTTTCGAGCAAATACCCTTGGGAAAGGTATGAACCCCCTTATCCTCCCAGCTATGGGTTAAATAGTACATCTACTGTTCTTCTAAGAGAATGGCTTCGGCATTAAATAATCTAAAAAGAGTTGATATGCCATTAAACAAAGAAACCAAACCAAACCAAACCTAACTATTTTGAAGGCATTGTTAAAAAAGAACTGATTCAAGATATCTTTATTGTGATTAAAAACATATAATGTAAATAGCGGATAATTTTTTCTAAAGTTGATAAAATATCAACTCTATATGGATTGTGGACAGGTCACTTGACTCTACCATGAAAGGTTTGAAACCGCAAATTTTTATAAATTCTCAACTTAAAGAGAGGGGATACCATTAATAGTTTTTGAAAATTGAGCAGTTAAAATATTTTCATCGAACAATGCTATAATTAGTAACATACTCTCTTTTTTGTCGATGAAAAGACTTTCTCTCAAATTTGTATAATTCATCTTATCTAATTAAAAAAAAGCATTTATATCACGAGCTATTTGATTTTGAGCTGTACCGGAGTTTTTCTTTTTTATCCTCTTGAACAGAAGAGGGTGTTGGTATTTGACACACCTGGCCATACACATGGTAGGTTTTTGGGGTGCATTTTTCCAGGAACTTCTATGGTATCAAAATTTGAAGCCCAATGTAGTTGACAAATAATTGTATTGTTTGTAACATTCAGATTAACATTTGGAACTGATTTTCTCCGTCGTTCTCTTTCTCTCTCGTCCTTTTTTTATTTAGGGAAAACGATAAACTGATATTTTATTCATCTCGCACATAGTTTTGTCATGTTGGCTTCTGTAATTTGTTTTGTAAGCAAATACTCAATACATTGCTGAAAAGTAATATCTGAAATGATAAATTGAGCTTCTTAAGCACGATTATTTCTTTTACTGCTTCGATTTAGGGGTAAATTTTCAAGCCAAATTAATTATAATATTAATCCCAACTTTTACATTCTCCCATACTAATAAGTTAAAAACAAAAATGCTGTAGGGTTGTCTTAAATTTGAGAATCCACTTTTTAAATTAATCTTTTTTTTTTTGTATATTAATTTTGGGGTATATTGTTAATAAAAGTTTGCAAAATATTACATAATGTTTTAATTAACAATTGAGTTAACTAAGTATCTACATTTTTGATACTATTGCCTAGCTCTCATCCAGAGTGCTGCTTCTTCAAGGGGGGGACTGGAGGTTTTGCCCGCTTGTAACATATACACGTCCAAAAATATATGATCAAGATATGAATACGTGAAATAGACATATTCATACAGATAAGGAAAACGTTCACCAATGTTCATAAACATTTAGGAATCCGAAAACACTCGAAATTGGTTCAGGTACGAAACTTTTATTTACCTTTTTGAGTTTAAGGTTTTTCGACATGAGGAGAGAGACACACAATTTCTTCAACAAACGCGCGGCACATTTCGTGGACCCCAAAAAATCGACTACCTTCCTCTAGACTCGAATCTCAACTAACTGCTTTTTTTCAAATCCCCAAAATCCGCAGCGCTTCTGGGCATGACGTCATTCACGTCCCCGGTCTTATTTCCTATCTGGGGTTTTTATTGTGCCATCTCTGATTGTCACATCCACCCCGCACGCGCGTGAACACCTGCGCTCAATGTGTGCCCCTAACTAACCCATGCACTAAGCGAAAGGTTCTCAGCCTAACTAAACCGAAAGGCAAGATATATAAAACGAAATCCCTCCGCAATTATATTACACGGTGCTTGAGGTGCCCTGCAAAAGGAATGGCAAGAAAAGACGGCTTAGGGCTACTTTTGAAACAACGCCACGTGGTAGAGCAATACATCGCAGTGAACTTTAGTCTCAGTCTTCTTCTGTCAAATTTTATTTTCGTTCTTAACTTGAGTATATAAATAGATGAATAAATAGATTCTGGAAAAAGATTGTAATAAAAAAAGAGAGGCTAGAATAAACTTATACGTAAGCTTTATTCAACTTTGATAACATTTTGGAAACACATGGCAAATAATACTCTTCCTTATATACCGTCTTACGACTATTCCATTATAACAAAAGGGTGATCGGTATCGAATACTTTTCATACAACAATGATTGAGCAGCATTTCGTTCGAATTAAATATATCAAATTTTGTAATAAAAATGACATTTGGCTTTTAAGCTTTAATGGAAAATTTAAAATATTAAATTAAATCTTAATATTTGTTTATTTTTATTTTACTTTAAAGAAAAATACGGCTCATATAAATGATTCTGTGAATGCGTTTTTTCTTTATGAATAACTAGAATAATAGAAACGAATATTAAAATAACTATACGAAATAATAATGGAATTTGTTTTTAATAAATTTCGAAGTTTAAAAACAAGTGTAAAAAACATCTTCGAAAAGACGTACGTCTGTTAAAAACTAGATATTAAACTTTATGTAATATAATTTATCAATGTCATTTTTTTCTTTTATTTCAATTGTCATGGAGACTGAGGTTCGATTCCAGGTTGAGTCATACCAAAGACTCCAAAAATGGTACTTGATGCCGCCTTGATAAAACCTCAGCATTACCAGGTAAGGATCAGGGATAAAATGGAGCAATCCCGCCTGCACCTCGGTGTAGTAGCTATAGAAAAGGGAGCCTTTGGGTCACCCTCGACTAACGTCGCCAAATTTACTTACTTTACTTACATTTCATTCAATGAAAAAAAAAAAAGAAAATGTAAAAGAAAAAAAAATACTTTTAATTTAGAATTCGTTTTTGGCTTTCTTTTTATATATATATATATATATATATATATATATATATATATATATATATATATATATATATTCAATAAACTTTTAACAGAAAAATAGTGAATTATAAACTTAAACTTTTAAGAGAAAAATGTTGAGTCTGTGATTATTCAACTGACATATTTTACCAAACTTTTTAAAAACTTTAGAAGACCCTGCAAAAATGATTGATTGATTTCGCTCACATTTTCAGTGTTTCTACATGAAATATAAATATTGAATTAAATATTAAGGGTTTAATTATTATATTCGATTAAATTTATTTTTAGAAAAATACATTTATTTTGTCATGGAGAAATATTTACAAAGTTTTAATCAAAACATGTTAAATATTTAATATTTACAAAGTTTTAATTCAAAAATGTTAAATATTTAATATTTACAAAGTTATAATCTAAAAATGTTAAATATTTAATATTTACAAAGTTTTAATTTAAAAATGTTAAATATTTAATATTTACAAAATTGTAATCTAAAAATGTTAAATATCTAATATTTACAAAGTTTTAATCTAAAAATGTTAAATATTTAATATTTAATATTTACAAAATTGTAATCTAAAAATATTAAATATTTAATATTTACAAAGTTTTCATCTAAAAATTTTAAATATTCAATATTTACAAAGTTTTAATCTAAAAATGTTAAATATTTAATATTTACAAAGTTTTAATGTAAAAATGTTAGATATTTGATATTTACAAAATTTTAATCTAAAAATGTTAGATAAGAAGCTAAAAATTCAAAGTTACAAGAAGACTAAGATACCTACTCACAGACCGAAGTATTTGTATTTAAAATCTGCATAAAAATAATATAGCATGTAAAAATTAAATGAATAAATCTTATACTTACTTAAATTAAATAAGGAAAATTATATTCCAAATATAAGGAAACATTTCGTTGAATTTCTTAAGCTAACAACACTGGACAAGCAAACGGAAAGTAGAAATTCATGCTATAGAAACCGGAGTCCAGTTCTGTCCTTTCTGTTCATTATGATTCGCCTCTTACATAAAACGCCACGATTGACCTCCAAAACATACAGTTGGTTACTGTGAAGTTCCAGTTATTTCTTACAGTCAGTACATCCATCAGTTGGAAACATTGTGCAATACTGCGTTAATAAGATACTTAATTTGTATAACAGTTTTATCATTTAATATTATCCCTGTGTTAATTTTCACCAAATACGAGTCTAAGATGGAAATGTTTGTGGCAGTTTGCTGGAGTTACGTTAAGCGGTGTATATCGATTGTTAGGGGTACTGTTTCGCTGGCTGACCTTACTAAGGTAAGTAGGTTTTATTTGTCTCTGCCTCCCACCAGACAGGACTCGACACAAGGTCAATGACCCGAAGGTCAGCTTAAAGTTGGGATTAGAGGGGAAGGTAGGGCACGAGCCGAGGCTCGAGCCCTGCTGTTCATCGACACACTTGGTGCAATGTGGGCCTGATGAGCCTAGCTGGGCATGGACCCAAAACCAGGCCCAGGCACGTATGCCTAATTATAGCTTGAACTAGACAGCAAGATCCAGTGCTATACGACGGTGACAAAGGTGTCAATGATGCACCTCGCCCAGCCGAAGGTGACCCAGCCGAAGGTGACCCAGCCGAAGGTAAGTAGGTTGTCTCCAGTGGTCGACCCCACTCTCTAAAGGACATGTATGACACCATATAATTGGTCGGAACGTCTTTTCAAAATAACCAATCGCTGGCTATCAAGACGTTGGCTCCAGATATCAAAGACATGTCCAAGCCTCTTTCAACATCCAAACTCACTAGTGAGCAGACGTTAAAATTGTCTCTGTTAAAAAATTCCAACAGTAAACCGGTGCCGTTTGAAGTGCGTTAAACTTTTGTATTTACGACACAAGGACTTGAGTGGACTATTATATGTTTATTTTGTAAAATATTATAGAACCACAAACAGAACAATTGTTTGCAACAGAAATATAATACTTTAAAATTCCAATGTGTTCATGTCTTTCCCGATTATAACTTTCTTCTGTGGCCTAAACTTTCCACGTTTTTCATATTTTGCGAACAATGATCCATATTTTTAATAGAGGTAAGGGTTTGTATATTAGTGCTGCCAAATAAGTCGACCCCCATAGTTTTGTAAAGATTTTTTCAAGCTGAAAAGGTTGACTTATGCTTCGAAGTTTGCGGTATGAATCAAGCACCAAGCCTAATAAGAAAGATGAAAATAAAAAGGAAAATAATAAATAACAAGATTACCGGTATCCAGTTCATGCTACGTCCAGCCAAAAAATATCCACTGATGCTCCCTCTGTTCCGACATGATGCCTGGATAAATAAAATACATGAAAAAATATTCTAAATCGAATTTGCATTTTTACGGTAATATTACAGATAAAATTCAATGGCTAAATCTCTGATGTCTTAAGTTAAAAGCAATCAGATGTTTCAGTTAACCCGATATCAGACCCCCTCTTTAAAATGACCCCGCCAGGATTAAGTAGGCTCCAGCTTGTAACCTGGCAGCAGCATTCTGTAGGCTTCTTCTGTGTCTACTTTCGACGGCTAACTGTCAACAACATTCTCATTAACATGTCTGCGCAGTTGTGCAACAAACAATGAACAGTCGTTTCCGGTTTGCCCAGATATTGCTCTTCTACTAAAAGTAGAGACTCACATCAATCGTTTTTTTAATCGCAGAGGATAATACTTATGCAAGCACCGACAATATCAGAAACCGAACCCTCTTGACACAGCGATCGTACGTATTGTTATCTAATGGCCACTACTAACAGCCCTGGGAAACCCAATGGAAGGGAAGTGATATGATTGACAGTATTATTGACACGTATTTATCTCTGCTGAAGAATCCATAACGGAAACCTATGTGCTTGAAGAAAAAGGAAGGAATATACGAGCTGCCACACATTTCCAATGCACGTTGTTCCTCACTGTCATCGAAGTGGTTGCCCAAATGATTGATTGATTGATAGGCAATAAGTGTAAATATAAACGTACAATGAACCTGATTTCCTAACCTCTTGACATAAAATAACCCGAGACTGTTTGATATGCCGCTAAAATCAATCAATCAATTTTAAGAAACAACAACACAAAAAATTAAATAAAAATGTACAATGTACGCAATTCCTTAACCTCTAGGCATAAAATAACTCTAGACAGGTTGACAATCCGTTAAAATCAATCACTCAAAAGAATTCGGAAGATGATGAATGATACCTGTCAGAATTATTAACAACAATGATTCATGTTGTTCGTGTTGAATAGTGACACGGTGTAAAAATTTAAAAGATGTCTGATGCAGGTTAATGGGTCGATAAGTTTTTTTTTGTTTTTTTTTTGTTTGTTTTTTTTTTAACTTTAAGACGCCATTTCTTGATTGCATGATTATTACGCTGTCATGTTTGCAAATATATAAACGCTGTCATGTTTGACAATGACTCATAAAAAAGAGAGATAGAAAAAAGAAAAGAAAAGACAAAAAAAATGGGGAAAAAAGACAAAAACGAAAAGAAAAGAAAAGAAAAAGAATAGTAAAGAATTAAACGAAAAGATAGGAAAGGAAAGAAAAGAAAAAAGATAGAAAAAAGAACAAGGAAATGAAAGAAACGAGAAGAAAGAAAGAAATGTAACAAAGATAAAAGATTGGAAAGGAAAGGAAAAAAGTAAGAAAAGAAACAAAGAAAAAAAGAAAAGAACGAAGAGAAACAAAAAATACGAAAGAAAAGAAAGAAAAGAAGAGATGAGATAAGAAAGTAAGGACAGAAAAGAAAAGAAAGGAAAATAATAGGAAAGAATTAAACGAAAAGATAGGAAAGGAAGGAAAAGAAAGAAAGAAAATAAAGAAAATTAAAAAGAAAGAAAGAAAGAAAGAAAGAAAGAAAGAAAAAGATAGCAAAAACTGGAAAGAAAAGAAAGAAAAGAAAATAATTGTAAAGAATGCAACAAAAAGATAGCAAAAAAGAAAGAAAGAAAGAAAGAAAGAGATAGGAAAAACAAAGAAAAGAAAAAAGAAAAGAAAGGAAAATAATTGCAAAGTATGAAACGAAAAGTTGGGGAAAAAAGGAAAAGAAACAAAGAAAAAAAAGAAAAGAAAGAAAAGAAAAAGAAACCATATGAAAAAGAAAGAAAGAAAGAAAGAAATGACAATAAGAAAAGAAAAGAAAAGAAAAATAACAAAAAAAGAAACGTAACGAAAGAAAAAAAAAAAAAAACATAAACATTCATTCTCTTCTCGATATCTTCTGAATATTTTTCTGACTTATGTGACATTAAACATCCGGTTTACATTCCAGCCAATCAAACATTAAGTGCACATCAAATACAGAATTGTGTGAGTTTTGCTTTGATACACTGAGTCGAGCAGCCATTATTGTAAACTTTATAAGTTTATTATATCAAAGAAAGAATGAACATATCAATATCAAACTAAAAGATACTGTAAAAAAAGTTCTACTGAGGATTGTAATTTTTACAATTATCAATAAACTAGATAGAAACAATACATATTAAAGCGAAGGGTTTAGTGTCGCTTATTTCGACAAAACGTCATCTTTTTTGTTTACATTCAACTGTTGTAAATTTCAGCGATCTGATTACTAAACTAAGCAAAGCTTAGTGGGTTCGAATCTCATTGTATGCCCTATATTTCTGGCTTTGTGTTAAACTAACTAAAGCTTAATAAATGATTTCGAATCTAACTGAGTGCCTTATACTTATGGATTTGTGCTAAACTAAGTAAAGATTAATGAGTTCGAATATCACTGGATGCCCAACACATCTGGCTTTGTGCTACACTAAACAAAGCTTAGTAAATGAGTTGAATCTCACTTATTTAGATTATTTTTTTTAAATTACTAATACTTACTTTTTGTGATTTCGACTTGATTTCTAATCAAAATATTTTCTAAACAAGTTTTTTTTCCATTGCAAATCACATCAAATACGTTATTTATCATGAAAATGAAGAAATGCATTAATCATTTTTAAAATTCATAAAAAAAAGGAAGATTTAAAAATGTTTCCGAACTACTCATATAATTGTTATTTTTGAGAATTTTTTAAAAATTCCAAATTTTTATTAAAGTTTTTTTTACTCTACAGCAAATACGTTATCGTTTTTTAAGAAAAAACAAAACAAACACTAATCACGTCCTATGCATTTTGAAACAAAACGCTATTAACGATAAAAGAACGCAGAGAATTTTCTCATTTTTTTCTCACTTTTTTCATTTGAAAATGATTTTCATTGCATTCCAACATTGCCCAGAAGATGGTTTAACAAAAAACCGAAACAATGAACATTAGCTTATTATCATATATAGATAAATTCATCCACTGATCTTTTTTTGTTTCATATGTATTGTCATCTATAAGGTGAAGTATCGCAAATTTCATTAGAATTGAATAATTAACAGATTTTCGGAAAATGAACAATCAATACGACATTCTTTGTGTAAAAATAAACTTCTAAAATAATTTTTTTAATAAGTTTTCTTCATTTCTTTCTTTCTTTATCTATCTATCTATCAATCTATCTATCTTTCTTTCTCTTTCTGCCTCAGTTTCACATAAGAGATATAACTGCTTTCTTTATGATCCATACCTTTTTTTAGCCCTCAAGTTAGGTCCAGGTATTTATTCAGTTTTTTTGCTTTCCATTATATTTATTCAGTGATCTATTAGAAGTGCAAAGTCAACTAGTAAATAAATTCTTTCTTTTTATCCACTAGATGGGATTGGGTGACCCGTTTGTATCTTTAACTCTCAGAGAATTTTTCCTAAACAGATTTCTCTCCATATATACAATTTATTTATAATTATTTATAATTTATAATCATTCATAATCTATTTATAATTCATCTCTATTTACAATTATTTATAATTTACAATAATCAATTTTTCTCAATACAATTTGTATGTATGGTCGCTTGTAAAGTTCCCAGTGGATCACCTTTCTCGCCAAGTCGTACCTGTTTTTATAATTCTGTGCCAGTTTTCAACATTTGCTAATTATATGGTTCATAGTTTCATATCTCTCTCTCCCCCCTCTCTCTCTCCCTGGGAGTTTTCGGGGCGTTGCGGCTAACGTGCTGAATTGTGACATCGTAGTAAGCGAGTTCGAACTCTTGTCATGTTGTTACGTTTGTTTTCGGACGAATACGTTTGGGAAAGGTTTGAACTCCCTCATCTCTCCAGCTATGTACCAGAATAGTTCTACAAGGACGACTTTGGCATTAGATAACCCCCGAATGTTGATATGTCATTAAACCAAAGAAATCAAATCTCTCTCTCTCTCTCTCTCTCTCTCTCTCTCTCTCTCTCTCTCTCTCTCTGCATAGCTTACAGCAGTGTTTCTCCACCTTTCCTTCCTTGAGGCCCATTTTTGGTATCAAAGCATTTCAGGTCCGCAAAAGCACAGATAAAAATTCCATGTAACAAGAAATACATTCTATTTAGAAAAGCAAAATGCAGTATAAAATATAAATCCTGACAAATGACTACACTGTTCCTGGTGTTAATCTATCAGCTTGTCGAGTTAAACTCCCAAACCCTTTGTTTCAGCTCAGGCATAAGTCTCCTCTCTTTTCAATCCGCAATGAATAATATTTCTTTGCTACAGAAAATACCGCCTCAACCAACCAGGTCCATGCTGAGAATCACTGGCCTACACCTACTTATTTCCTGATTGAAGTTTTTGAATTAGTTCATACGCCCTTATTTCAGACCGCTATTAATAGTGAACCAGTTTCTCTCCTTATGTTTCCTCTTCATAGCCATTTTCGGTTTATTTCCTCAACAATGTCCTTTGTTTGTCGTCTAAAATGTCCATAATTGTTTTTCTTGTTATTTCTGTTTTTTTTTCCTTTTTCTGTTTTCTATTTTCTGTTTTATATATTTTCTGTTTTCCTGTTTGTCCCTGTGTTGTTTTTTTATTATTGTTATTGTTGTTGTTGACTGTTGAGATGAATCTCTCTTTTCTCTATTTTTTTTTTATAAAGGTAAGGGTTTTATTACATAGCATATTATGTAGGTCACCTTATTGAATGCATTAGGAACATTTAGGACAAAAATTGGAATCGTAAATATTTGTGCATAGGATGAATTTTTTTCCAGATTTTTCTGCCTATAAGGAATGACGATCGACGATTTTTGAATTGGTGGCTGGGAGCAAGTGCTAAAAAGACTGTCACATAACGCGCTAACAATCTAATACAAATCACATTGATTATATAGTATTAGAAATGTGACTGACACGCTTCTGATTTCATGCCAGACACACTTTTGCCAGACTACTATCTGTAACATTTTTTTCTATAAATGATGGATTATGATTGATATGAAGTTTCAAGTTCTGCTGCCATATCTGCCTCAGACATTGTCAGTCAATATAATAGAAAAGGAGGCATTACTTTTAGAGCAACCCGCTTATACACACAGTATACTCATGGTTTTACGGCATGTCGACCCGTTTTGGATTTTTAATGTCAAAGTCAGCCTTTTCTGCCAGCAATTACATAGTTTCAAATGACTAATACTCCTTTGCATACAAAAATATCTTCAAGTAACTGTCAGTACAAATAATTTGTACACTGTTCCCAATAGTCCGGAAGATCAGAGTTCAATCCCAGATCGGGTCATACCAAAGACTTTGAAAATGGTACTTGATACCTCCTTGCTTAACACCCAGCATTATAAGGTGCGTATCAAGGGTAAAGTGGAGCAATCCAGGGAATGGAGTAGCACCCTCCCCTAGACCTCGGTGTAGTAGATATTGAAAAGGGAGCCTTCGGATCACCCTCGCCAACGGTCACCAACTTTACTTATATGGTTTCAAGTATCATCATCATCATCATATCGTGCTGGTAGCACGGATATCCCTGACCCTCTCTCGCCACTCCTCCCTATCGTTCATCGCCCTAGGTAGGTCTTCAGGACAACATCCCGTATCCTCACATAGCTGCTGAATGTATGTTCGTGCTGGTCGTCCTGCTTTTGCACGGCCATGTGTGGGGGTCCATAAGAGTACATCTCTTATGAGTTCGTCCCTGCTTCTCCAGCAGTGTCCTGCATGTCTGGTTCGTCTAACTTGAATAGTTTTCGTGATAGGGGGCAGGTGGCCGTACAGTTGGTGTCTTGTGGGGTGTTGCTACCAGGACTTGTTCAAGATTGCACGCAGCATTCTTGTGTAATTGCCGTCTAGCTTCTTCTCCAGCCGTTTTGTTAGCGTCCATGTAGTGCAGCCATATAGCAGTATCGATGTGACCGCTGCCTGGAAGAAACTGCGTTTCATTTTATCGGTTAGGTCTGATTTCCATATAATCGATAGCCTATTGATAGCTGTCCATGCTTTCGTTAACCTTGTTTCGATGTCCTTTTCGGTTGATTCGACGCTGCTTTCTAGGTAAGTGAATTTGTCTACTCGTTTAAGAGGGGTTCCTTCTAGAGTGGAGATGTCCCCCGTTTGGTTATAGCACATATATTCCGTTTTGTGTGCATTAACATAGGGGCCTATGCTTGCTGCTGCTCGTTCCAAACTATGCAGAAGTGTTTCGGCTTGGTCAGGTGTATTTGCCAGTATCGCTATGTCATCGATGTAGTCGGCGTCGGTAATTGTTGTTGCGGGGTACCTTCTGCTTCTTTTCTTCGTCAGTTCGAAGCCATTCTATTTGATTTTGTCAATCGATGTTCTAAGTACGTAGTCTAGACAAATGATAAAGAGGTACGGAGCGTGCGTGTCCCCTTGTAGTACTCCTGCTACAATGTCGAAGTATTCTGTGTCTCCATCCGGTGATTGTATTTTTACTTTAGTGTTTCTATAGAGAATCGTTAT
The DNA here is from genome assembly GCA_963585895.1 of Sepioteuthis lessoniana. NCBI lineage: Eukaryota > Metazoa > Mollusca > Cephalopoda > Myopsida > Loliginidae > Sepioteuthis > Sepioteuthis lessoniana. The sequence continues at coordinate 19,997,205 of OY757944.1, forward strand.
TGCCGCTACGGTTTCTTTAGGTATGCCGTACACTAGTAGGATTTGTTCCATCTTTCCTCTGTGAATGGAATCGAAAGCCTTGGTAAAGTCGACAAATATTAATGTCGCTTCTAGGTTTTTTGCCCGTACACCTTCAAGGATTCTACGGATGGTTAATATTTGTGAGGTTGTGGATCTATTTCTTCGGAAGGATAGGTTTGGCACTAAATAACTCACGAAGTTTGATTTGCCATTAAACAAAGAAACAAAACTAATACTAATAATTTTTTAACAGATCTATTTACCTTATAAATTGAACCCTAAGTGGCAGTTTAGTGTCAAACTCAGCACGCTCCTTTTTAGTGAGGAGGTCTTATTCCTATTGACAAAGCAAGAATATAAAGTTGGTAACATTACTGAATGTCGTAGAGGGAATAAAGGCAAAAGCTGGTAATAATTTTTAGTCTGTTGTTGTTGCTATTATTATTTTACTCATTTGAGAGTTCTTCACATCAGCGTTAGCCGATGGTTTTTCATTGGTGTTAGAGTGACAGCAAGTTTCCTCAAGTCTCCAGGACTCTTCTTAGTATTCTGACCGATCTCAACAATGCTGTAGTTTGAATGTTCTCTACTCGTCCTCTTATTTCCAAATCCGCCAATCCCAGTACCAATCTCTGGTGACTGTACCGAGCCCGCCAGTTACTATTGGTATCATCGTCACTTTCATGTTCCATTTTTTTTTTTTTTTTCAATTCTCTAACAATGTCCAAGTATTCATTACTTTTTTCTCCTTCCTTCAGTTTTACCCTGTGGTCAGCCAAAACGGTAAGGTTCACTATTAGGTAGATTCTCTTCTTTTTTTTTCTTTTTTTTTTTTTGTTGACTATCACTCGGTTTGGTTGTCTGGCGGAGATTAGGTGATCCGTTTGTATCTCAAAATCGCTGTGCATCTTATTTTCCAGGACGGATTCTAGGTTGTGCATATACCATTTTTTCATACTTACGAGTTTCTCCCACCAGCTCTGGCGATTTTTCACTGGAATCAGAGAGACAACATATATCCTCAGGTCTTCAGGACTCTTCCAAGTATCTTAGCCGCTTTTAGTTATACTGTGGTCTGGATGGTTTGAATTTCCCTCTAATTTCCACTTCTAGGTATTTAGGAACCGTTCTAACAGCACCAACTACCACCTTCATGTTCCACAACTTTTTCAGCTATCTGGCAAGATCCAAGAAGTGCCTAGTCTTGTATTCTTTTTGTATCAATTTGCTGCATTCAGATTATTATTATTATTATTATTATTATTATTATTATTTACTCATTAGAGTTTTTCACATCAGCATTAGCTGATGGTCTTTCACTGGAGATTGAGTGACAGCAAATCTCCTTAAGTCTTCAGGACTCTTTTCAGTATTCTGACTGTTCTCAATAATGCTGTAGTTTGGATGGTCTCCACTCGTCCGTCATCTTCCAAGTCCTCCAGTCCCTTTAATAATCCTTTAGTTACTGTACCAAACGCACCAATTACAACTGGTATAATTGTCACCTGCATGTTCCATAGTTTTTTTTTTTCAATTCCCCACCAAGAGTTTTTCACAATAGCGTTAACTGAAGGTTTTTCACGGGAGGTTGAGTGACACCAAGTCTCCTCAAGTCTGCAGGATTCTTTTCAGTATTCTCGTCGATCTTAATAATGCTGTGGTCTGGATGGTCTCCCCTTGTCCTCTTATTTCTACGTCTTCGAGTCCCTTTACCAATCCTGTGGGGATTGTTCCGAGCGAGCCAATTACAATTGGTATCACAGTAATCTTCATGTTCTTTTATTATTTTACTCCTCTAGAGCTTTTCACATCAGTATTAGCTGATGGTTTTTCACTGGAGTTTGAGTGACAGCAAGTCTCCTCAAGTCTCCAGGACTTGTCTCAGTATTCTGGCCGTCCTCAGCAATGCTGTCGTTTGGATAGTCTCTACCCATCCGCTAACTTTCAAGTCCTCCAGGCCCTTTAATAATCCTTTAGTTACTGTGCCTAACGCACCAATCACAATTGGCACAATCGTTACTTTCATGTTCCACAGTTTTTTCAATTCTCTAGCAAGGTCGAGGTACTTATCCTTCTTTTCACTTTCCTTCAGATTTATTCTGTGGTCCGCCGGGACAGCCACTGCTTGTGAGTTTGTCAAAGGAATCTGGGTGACAGTAAGTGACCTCAAGTCTCCAGGATTCTTCTAAGTATTCAAGGTGATTTTGATAATGTTGTAGTCAGTATAGTCTCGATTCTTTCTTTTATCCTCAAGTCCACAAGTCTCCTTTCCAAACACTTGGGAACCGTTTTAAATGCTCCAATTACAATTGTTATCACCGTCACAGCTTTTTTTTTTTCACCTCTCTGGCAAGATCCAAGTATTTATTTATCATTTCGTTTTATTTCATTTTTACTCTATACTCTGCTAGAACAGCAAAATCCACTTGATGACAAGTTCTTTTGTTTTTACTAATTAACGCTAAGTCTAGTTTTCTGGTTGAGATTAAGTGATTCGTTTGTATCTCATAGTCCAAGTGAATTTTACGCGTCTTGATTTCAAGGACAAATTCTGGTTTGTATATATACCATTTGTCAGCCTGGTGAAATTTTTTTCTCTTGCATAATTCTCAAGAGATTACCTTTCCCACCCAGTCATGCCGAGTCTTGAATTCTTTTTAGTATCACCGTCACAGCTGTTTCAGCTTTTTTGAAAACTCAAAGTATTTATCTTTGTTTTCTTTTATATTCACTCCGTGGTCCGCTGGAACGAAAAAATCCACCTGATGACAAATTCTTTTCTTCTTGTTAATCAATTTGGTTTTCTGGTTGGGATTGGATGATCTGTTTGTATCCAGAGAATGTTTTACGTTTCATTTTCTAGAACAGATTCTGGTTTTGTACATATAACATTTGTCAGCATGGTGAAATTTTAATCTCTTACATAATTGCGATATCCTTGACAAAAGCATAGCTTTTCACTAAATTGAAAAAAAGGAATTTCAAAAGATGCTTCGACTAATGCAAACCTTGCTGGAGTAAGTATGATGTATGTTAAGGAGAGTATTTTGAAGAAAATTGACGTTTCATTCTTTATTTCTGTCCAGTTTCAGTATCGATATATACATACGCTATGACACGAAAATAAATCTGACGGTGAGACTCCATTTCTGAAAATCTGTGGGAGCTTGATGTACCCCTTTGTTGCCATTACTCATAGGTCCACTCAGACATGGAAGGTAGTATCTGTTAGATTTGGTTTGATTTGTTTGGGTTTTATAGCATATCAAACTTTGAGGGTTATTTAATGCCGAATCCATTTTTTTACAATTAAACAGTTCTATTTCAAACAATTCAGTTTAGTATAAGTACACAGTTCAATTGCCAAAAACATTTCTATTTCAAGCTATTAAGTGTACTCAAACAGTTCTAATTCAAATAATTCAATTTAGAATAAGAATGGTTTTTGTTTACACACAGTTCATTGTCAAAACAGTTCTATTGCAAAAAAATCAGTTCAGCGTAAGTACAGTTTCAATGTCAAAAACATTTCTATTTTAAACAATTTAGTTTAGCATACAAAAACAGTTCCATTTCAAACAATTCAGTTTAGCATAAGTACGCAGTTTAAACGTCAAACAGTTCTATTTCAAGTAATTCTGTTTAGCATAGGTACTCCGTTTAAATGTCAAAAACGGTCCTATTTCAGACTATTCAGTTTAGCATAAGTACACAGTTTAGTTCTATAGATAAGCCCCTATCTTGTGCAACCTCTTCGCGCCAGAGTGGACCTTGGAGCGATGGCAATGAAAGAGTACTCCGCATTCCCCAAAGCTCCAGCATTACTGGAGCCTCATCATCGGATTGTTTAGTGTCATATCAGGACAATCGTCAGAGGGGGTCTTACCCATTTGCAGAGATGCAGTTGGTGTATTCTATTGCCCTAGCCGACCGGGCCACCAGGACACTCATTGGGGGAGTCTTATCCCTCTGCAGAGAAGCAGTCGGTGTATTCTACAGCCCCAGACAACTGGGCAAGTATCTGTTAGGGTTCCATGTGTGGGTCAAGTAGATATTTGTAAAAAATCGTATTTATTATGAATACCTGATGCAATATAACTGTAAATTGTATCAAGAACAGTTACTTGAAAATATAGTCATTAGCGTTCTATTAGATAGATCTGTTTAAAAATGATTTATGTTCAAAAGGATTCATCTCTGCAAAGGGGTGAGACTCCCTCAATGAGTGTCCTGGATAACAATCTGATAGTGAGGCTCCAGTGATGCTGGAGCTTTGGGGAATGGGGATTACTCCTTTATTGCCATCGCTCCTAGGTCTACTCGGGCCCGGAGCGACAGCACCTGATAGGGTCCTATCTATGGGTTAAATAGAACTGAACTATGTGCTAATGCTAAACTGAATTGTTTGAAAAAGATCTGTCTTGACATTTAAACTGTGTACTTATGCTAAACTGAATTGTATGAAATAGAACTGTTTTATTGTATAAAAATGGATTTAGCATTAAATAACCTACAATGGTTGATATGCCATAAAACCAAACTAAACTAAACCAAATCAATAGAATAGTGTGCTAAAAAAAAAAATCAACTAAAAATGCATACATTGGGGCGCTTGTGGTGTAATGAATACCGTCGTAGGGAAATGGACACGGAGACCCGAGTTCAAAACCTGAAAGAGGCAGTTTGCATTTTACATAGCGCTTGGGAAAGATATAAATCCAAATATTCTCACTCAGTCTACTGGTAAAATAGTGGTATAGACTGGGCTTTTTAGTCGTGATAAGGCAACCGTACTAGGAGAAGGAAAATGATTTCAAACCTGTTAAAATCCGCTTAAAAAACTGACCTTGAACCGCATCCAGTTCGTGCGGAGGGACAGGTAAATACATCCATGCATGACGCCATAACTTAACAACATATCTTTAAAAGAATGTTGTAGAGATGCCTCGACTAATAGAAAACTCACTGGAGTAAGAAGGTTAGATGACAACAGGGAGTGTTTTAAAGAAAATCACTGTTTTATTTATTGTTCGTTCCTGTCCTGGTAAATTGTCAATACTTTCTGAACACATCTCGTATATATATGTGGGTGTGCATGTGCGTGTGTGTGTGTGTGTGTGTACGCACGCGTGCGTCTATGTGTATTCCATTCAAAAATATTTTTAGGATGAAATAGTAATCAAAAAAGTACTCCTTGTGACGGTCGGTGAGACCGAAACATGAGCACATATAAGATATATCATATGATTATTTTGATTTTCTTTTCTTTATAAACCGTCAGATTTATCATCCAAACTCGTTAATATACACACA